>OY757915.1:48762718-49115990 GCA_963585895.1 Sepioteuthis lessoniana
CACCTGATAGGGCCCTATCTATGGGTTAAATAGAACTAACTGCATACTTATTCTAAACTGAATTGTTTGAATTAGAACTGTTTGAATAAACTGAATAGCTTGAAATAGAAATGTTTTTGACAATTAAACTGTGTACTCATGACAAACTGAATTGTTTGAAATAGAACTGACAATGTGTATAAAAATGGATTTGGCGTTAAATAACCTACAAGGGTTGATATGCCATAAAACCCAAACAACTAACTGACCAAACCTGTTTGAATATATATATATATATATATATATATATATATATATATATATATATATACACTGCATAGTACCCATCTAATCAATTACAATTTGGTTAGAATTTGCTGATTGTATCCCCTGCAGAGGGGGATACAATCATCAAGGGATGTTTTTTTTCAGAAAGGGATGTTTTGGGTATGACATTAAACTGCATCAGATGGTAAGGCTCCAGTTCTAGAGATCTAGAAAGAGTAAAGTATCCTTCATTACCATTACTTCCATGTTCACTCTGACTCAGAGTGATAGTACCTGTTAGAGTCCCATTAATGGCTCAAATAAATCTGCTAAAAAATGATAGGACTATGTGCAAAAAATCCTCTTAAGAAACAACTACACCAAAAAATGTATATATAAATTTACAATGAATGGGATTCCCTAACTTTTAGGCATAAAATAACCCTAGATGAGTTGACATGCAGTTTAGTGTCATACCTAGAACATCTCTAATTTTGGGGGGGAGGATCCTACCACTCTGCAGGGGATACAGTCAGTGTATTTTAAATTCCACTGACAGGATTGTAATAAAACCAAGAGAGAAAAAAAGAGGAAGAAAAACATATAAATCCTTTTAAAAACAAATTAATGTAATTATGCAGAAGATCACATAACATGGTTATGCAGAGGAAATGTAAAAAGAGAAACTATTGCTATTAATAGCAGAATAATATCAGAAGAACTAAATTTGTAAAAGCTGAAATAGATACGAATCAAGAGAATAGCAAGTGTAGGCTATATAGAGATTGATATGAAACCGTCTAATACATAATAAGTGAATGCATTAAACTGGCATAAGAGGACAAGAACAGGCATCGCTAGAAGGATAATGTAATCTACTGGATATTGTTTGATTTTGGTTTGGTTTGGTTTTATGTCATATCAACCATTGTAAGTTATTTCATGCCAAATCCTTTTTATACATATATATTAAATATATGATTTCTAAACACATTTGTTGATAACATTTTTTTCACACCTTTAATTGGTTTCATTTATTTCTATCTAATACAAATAATTCTATTTACTATTAATCATTTGTTTGCATACAGTTTAATATTTTCAAGTATTGCTATGAATCACTAACAATTCAATTAAACATCAGTCATTTGTTTACATACAGTTAAATGTAAAACAGTTCTATTTCAAACAATTATGTTTAGCGTAAGTACAAAGTTTAAATGTCAAACAGTTCTATTTGACCCATAGATAGGACCCTATCAGGTACTACCACTCTGGACCAGAGTGGATCTGGGAGCAATGGCAATGAAAGGGTACTCTGCATTCCCCAAAGCTCCAGCATTACTGTGTAGTGGATAGAAAAAGAAAATTGAAATTATATTGAAAATAAATATAAAAAATGCAGAAGGCCCTGAACTGAAGCCTCACCATCAAATTTGTTAGTGTCATATCCAATGTGGGAGTCTTACCCCTCTGTAGAGATGTAGTTGGTGTATTCTACAGCTCCAGCTGACTGGGCCCTCAAATTGTTTGAATGACAACTTTTGACCAATAAATCATAAAAAATTCTCTAGAATTTTCAGATAGAAACAAATCACCAAATCTTGGCTGGATGATCAAACCTACTTTTATTTAACAAGAAGAAAAGAACTTGGCAATTAGCTTGGTTTGCCTTGGTTAATGGTATATCAACCTTTGTGGGTTATTCAATGCCAAAGCCATCCTTGTAGAATAACAGCAGTGGTACTAGTTAACCTATTTGCTGGGGAAATAAAGAAGTTCATATTGTTACCAAGGGTATTAGTTTGAAAGTAAATGTAATAGCGTAATTGGAGTTCAAACTCACTTACTCTGATGTCACAGTTCAGCACATTAGCCATGATAACACAAGGACTCCTCCCTTGTCAATTATTCGATTTGGCCATTTTAACAGACCACAGAGTAAAATCAAAGGACAGTGAAAAACTAGATAAATACATGGACTTTGCTCAAGAACTGAAAATGTTATAGAACATGAAGATGACAATGACACCAATCATATCTGGAGCCCTTGGAACTATCCTAAAGAACCTGGAAAGGAGACTGGGGAAACTGAAGATCAAAGGAAGAATTGAGACTATCCAGACTGTAATATTGGTGCATTTGGTTAGAATACTTAGAAAAGTCTAGGAGAACTGAAGTGATTTCAGTGAAAATCAGCAGTTACTATAGGTGTGAAAAAAAATGATGATGATAACTCTCTCTCTCTCTCTCTCTCTCTCTCTATATATATATATATATATATATATATATATATATATATATATATAAAGCACTTTATTATTCCCTCGGAGTCTTCATTTTTTAACCTTTTGTACACTTGAAAGTTGTGTGTTGTGATATTACTCTGCATTTTCATGCATTGACCACAGCAAATTCTGATCATAATTGTGTGTGTATGTAATCATACAACCACAACACCTATCACGTAGATCAACTTGTACTATAAAAATCCACATCAATCTACATAAAATGCGAGGCCATCCTATTAGAAATAAATTTTCCCGAGAGATTGCAATTTCCAAAGTATAATACCCCCCCCTTTTAAAAAATAGTATTCACCTTGGAAACCGGCATAATAACTAAAATATTCTATATTACTGTTAACAGTTTACACCGGCTCCAATGTTTGGCCACATCATGGACACGCAACTATATAAATTTAAAAACTAACGAAAACAAAGCACTACAGAAAAACTGCAACATTTTCAAAATCTCTCTTCACTTTGGATAGAAAACACCACAGTAAAACAAAAGTTGCTCTGGATTTTAAAGAGACAAAGAAAAATTGATTATAACCTTGAAAATGACCAATGATGGTAGAAAGCGCTATGTGAAAAAATTTAAGACTATTTTTATATATAAAATTGAACCAAATTTAAGAAATTTTGTAAGACAAGAAAAAATCAATAAAAACTTGTTAAAAAGAAACTTGGCTGTTTTTTTTTTAAATTTATTTTTCAATGAAATGTGGTTAAGATAAAGATTGCTGCCTTATATCTACTTTATGTCTGCGATTTACAGACGTAATTATTTTTCGCACTTGTTAGTTTGATCCAATTTTTTAATTCAATTCATAAATTTTTAATTGGACTAGGAAAGAAAGAAAAAACGATGTAGTTTAACACTGAACATTGAATTAAACATTATATTTACTTTATTGTACCATCATTATTTCTTACTTTCTCTCCATTGTTTTTTAATCTTCAGTAGTTTATTATGGGGGTTTAAATTTTACTCGCATTTCTAATCTGCCTTCCTTCCGTATTTCACAGTCTGTTTCTTATTATTCTCACAACTCAGGCTGACAATCTTTATCCTCACCGTTGATTCTTCTTTCTTTCATTTTGAAATATTTTAAATGGTTTTATTCTTTCGATCTCTGTATCTATTAATTATTTGTGTTTTTTCATTCTCACCTTTTTTTACTTCAGTATTTTTTAATATTTGTAAAAAAAACAAAACTCGTGCTCACAGACTTTCCTCTTTCTTTGAGTCTTTCACACAACACACACTAGCTTTTCTTTCTTTTCCATTGATTTTTTTTTTAACCTTCTTTCTATTTTTCTCGTAACCTTGATCATTCCTTTTCACTCACTACATTTATCACTTTCTTTTATGACTTTAATGTCAGTTTATTTTAAGTGCTCATTTCTTTACCTCTCTCCACATATTTTTAGTTTTCATATTCTTCCTACAATTTAATTCAATCTCCGTTTTCAAATCATTTTCACCATCTCCGCCTCTCTCAAATTGAGTCCCAGTTTATTTTCTCATCGAACACCTGAAGTCTTTCATTTACTTTCCTATTATTACTTTTGATTTCACCTTTCTAATTTTATATAATGTTTTCCCTCTTGAACTTTAAAAATTGGCTCGATTTCTGTTTTTTTTTTTTTTAAATTCATTCAGCAATTTTTTTTTTTTTAAAGATATTCTCTTGTTAATTTTTTTTGCTGTTACTTTCTCTTTGGAAATGCCTTTTCTTTTGTATAAAGTTATTTCTTATCTCGACCTTCTACTGATTCAGACAATACTCTTTGGGTTATTGATTAATTCTTTTTTTATTTACTTTTTCTTTTTATTCTTAGTTCTCTAAAGAACTTTGTCACAACTCCTTTTCCCATTTATATATCATTAGCCTTTCCCTTTTTCACTCTCCCCCCACCTTCTTTATTAAGAACAAATTTTCTTACTCGCCTTTTTTTTTTCTTTTCAACTAACCCTTCTCCCTTTGTACTTTCACACTTTTTTTTTCTCCTCTTCCTCACCTCCTGGCGAGTTCGAAAATCTGTCTGCAAATAAACTTCGCAGACCCTAATTTAAAGATGGCGGATGTCAAAGGACTGAGCAGAATATGATCGCGGCTGTTGATTATGGTCTGACTGACTCCAGGTAAGCTCGTGGCGACAGCTTTCGGGGCTATTTGCCTACCTTTTATCCCGTCTGCAGTGGCTGTAGCTGTTCTTTTTAAGCAGATCCGGGTAAGAATCGGCTCGTTCGGCTGACGTCGTCGTCAATTGTGCCGGGCAGGCAGCTCTCAGCGTGCTTCTTTTCTAGCTTCTCTTGATCATAAAAAGAAAGAGGGAAGAAACTAATTAACTATATCTATCTATCTATATATATATATAAATATGAAAACAATACTAGCAACAGCGATAATTGTAATAAATATCTCCCGATGGTATCCGTGGTTAATTATGAAACAAGAATTCTTTAGAACTGTCCGATGGAGGATTTTGACAAAGTTTGTCTCTAAATTTTCTCTTTCCTTTCTTTCTTCCCGCCTCGAGTTTAGCTAAAAGTCACCTTTTTTTAATCCTCTTTTTTTTTTTTTTAATTCCTCAAAGAAACTTAACGAATAGTTTTTTGTTTTTTTTTACTTAGATTTTCCCAACCGCAATTATCTTTTTCTTTTTTTTTTTTAATGTGCTGCCCAAACTTATTTTCCTTTGTTTTTCTCAGTTTTATGACACTCAGAAGATGGAGTAGGTTTTGCTCTTCTTAAACATTTCATTATCATTATTGTTTAGTCTTCTATATTATTCGTTCTCTTAATTTGAAAATACCATCGGCTTTTTTATTCATTGTAAATATGGCCTGAATATACTAAGATCTTTTTTTTTCTCCCCAACTTCATTCACAACCTTTTCTCATTTTATTTGCCTGTCGTTGGCCTAGTATTCTTTTCGTATCAGACACTTATATACTGAAGTCTGATCTTCAGTTATCTCAGATGTGTTTAAATTTTTATCTCTTCATGTTATAAAAATATGTTAATACAAATATTAGCATTGAAAATAAAATCTAAACTTGCTTATTTGGATACAAGAAAAAGAAATAATCTCGTTAAAATGGGTATGACCTGCAATATAATTTTCTCGATATATTGCTTGCATGCAGCAATAATAGTAGTAGTAGTTCTATTTCTTTTTTAATAAGAGAATGCTAGACGAAGAGTATGTGAAGAATTTTTATCTACCGTTTAATTTTTTTTTCTTTTTAAATCTCTAAAATGTATTTTAGTTCTTGATCCAATTTTTATGCCTATCATTTTTTTCTTTAAGTTCTGCAATTTAATTTGACAAAAAAGTTTTTAAAACGTTAAACGTTTAAACAAACTTTCTTTTTCTTCCACTGTTTAAATTCTTGGCAATATCACCGGACAGTAAAAATGTGTGCCTGCAGAAAGTTTACTAGAATAAATTAAATAGATACGGAGGTGTCCGTCCTGTCTTTCGTCTGCCTCTTATTGATAAACTTTTTACCTTCCCATGTGCACTAGACCTCTGTAAGGATATTTCTCTGTCAAGTTAATTTATTTTTTACATTGATTAAACGACACTACAATTATATGGAAAGAAAGAAAAGTATCCGAAAAAGATGCGAGGAAAAAAATCAATAAATCTAACTTTTTTTTTTTTTTTTGCTTTATTTAATAAGACCCTTTTTTTTTTTTTCCTTGATTTCTCTAATATCCGCAGGTTTTCCGTTATGCTGGCAAACTTGTCATCATCAAATAATAATGAGTATCACTTTAAAAAGTGTTACTCCTTTCCCTAATTTTTTTAGAATAAAATTAAAAATATATTTATTTTGATCTGTTTTTAAAAGGTCGTTTTTTCTTGTTAGTGAGAATCATTATTGTAATTTTGTTAAATTTTAGTAAAAACAAAATTGAATTTCGACAAAAGGTAATGCAGTCCGTTCACCGCTTTCCTTTTTATATATCTATTTTAGATAATCAGATTTTTTTTCTTATGCTTAATAGATTTTTATATCTGAGTGAATAGTTTAAATTTTATGTTTATTGAAGAAAACATATATATTATATCGAATAAAAAAAAGTTTTAAGCAACGTTTCCTAAAGATTTTTTATTTGATTTTGATAGTTTGAAAATAAAATAAAATTACTTATGAATAGTGGGTATAGCACCAAAAAAAGTGATAAAAAGAACCGTGTGACTACTTTTTTGTTAATCCAGGTAAATCTGTAGTCCCAATGTTTTGAAAACTTTTCCTCTCTCCATGCATCTTAAATCTTATTAAAAAGTTCCTTTAAGACTAAACGAATAAAGTTATAAAAGAACACGCACACACACACACACACATCCCCCAAAACTTGCTATATAAATTTTGATATAAAATCTTCATTTTATAACTTGATTCTTTTTAATCTTGAAATGACTAATTCATTTTTAGTTTAAAACATAAACAGGTTTGTCTTAGTGACACAGTTGATTAACAACGACCAACCTGTACGATTCTCTGTCCATGAGTATGACAAACTCTCTCCACTTTATGCCACCAAACTATCCTAGGAAAAACAATATACGAATTTTTAAAAATCATTTTTTTCTTTTCTTTTCTTATCTTTGGTTTATGTATTAATTATGTCTATTTATTTTTTTCTGATTAGTAAAATATTATTTTATTCTAATAAAGAATTACGATACGAATTTTTTGTATTTGTTTGTATTTACTTCTATATGCTTCTATCGGGCACACACTTATTCCTTTGTTATCGGCTTTATTAATTTTTAAGTGTTTAAAATGAACCTTTTTGCATTTTCTTTTATCTTTTCTTTTTTACTACATTGTATCAACGATATGAAATAGTTTCCTTAAACATAGAAAAAAATTCATATAATCTATTTTTATTTCAATAATTGCTTGATTCCTCCTATCGTCACGTAATTACAATAAAATAAAAAGATGTGAAAGTGATTATTTTAAGAATATTCAAACTTCAATTGATTTTATTTAAGAATTTACGAGCATAAAATAACTTGAAAATTTGTAGAAAATATGGAATAATTCCTGTGAGAAAGTAGTTTAGAAATTTTAAAAAAATATTGATAATTTAGGGAAAAAACAAACAAACCCTGATATGAAAATTCGTTTGTGATGGTATTATTCATTATCTTGTGATTGCCTGAATGCTGAGCTTTGATTTCAGTTAAACAGTTTTCTTTATGTAAGAGTAAAGAAAGCTTATATAGTCACCTAGTAATTATTTTCAGTTTAATCTTTTTCTTTTTTTTTTTTTTTTCTTTTTTTTTTTTTGTTGAAACAACCATTTTAGCTGCATTTTTATTTTTTGATTCTTTAAAAATTTTATTCTATTAGTGTTTTCTGCATTTGCTTGATGTAATTTAGACAAATCTTTTTATATGCATTTGCAATATGAGGTTATTAAAATTAACTTCTCAGAGAAGTAATAAATTAATCATAATAGATAAACCGCAGATAAGGAAAAGGCATGAATCTATTTGTTCTCTTTCGGCCATGTGGAAATAGTAAGGCATACTGAGTTCTTTAGCTTTGGTTAGGCAACCAGTCTAGGAGAAGGAAAACTGAATTCAAACCAGCTGTACTCTGCTTGAAAATTGGCCTTGTGTTACATCCTGCTTGTGGTCGAGTAAATATAGATTTAAAAACTTATTTAAAAAAAATTGTAAATTATTTTTCCTGAGCTAGTTTTTCTTATATAAAGCAGAGTTTTTGTTGAATGTCATTAATATGTTGGCTTTTTAATATATATAAGTAATAACTGGCCCATTGGTCTAGTGGGTAGTGTTTGCCGATTGCACAGGAGACAGGGTTCAATCACTGGTCAAATTATACCAAGACTCAAAAAATGGTAGTTAATGCTTCCTTGCTTAACGCTCAACATTATGAAATACTGATCAAAGGGTAAGTGGATCAATCCAGGGAAAGGAGTAGCACCCTCCTCTACACCTTGGTGTAGTAGCTATTGAAAAGGGAGCCTTTGGGTTGCCCTTGACTATGGTCACTAGCTTTACACACTTATATATATAAAAATTTTGTTTTAATGTCTTTTTTTTCCATTGAATACCATTTCAGTACCTGGAAAAAAAACCTATGATTTTTTGAGTTGTTTCTACACATATTGTTAAAATTTGAGATCATTTGAACAAGAATTAGTCAAATTATTAGATTGTGAAATGATATCTATTTTTCTGAAACATCATGAACTACAGTAAAATGATTTTTTTAAATATTGTGAATTCTAAATAGGAACATGAACTACATAATGAAATATTTTTGGATCACTTCTTTTCCCTAAGTTGTGTAATTTGATTATCATCTTTACTAAAACAGTGAAAGATGTTTAAGCAGGGAAGTTAGGAAAACTAGGAAAGACAGGAATTTAATTAAATTGAAGACATTGTTCACTAAATACATAGTGTTGTTGTTTTTTCAATACATTATTTCCAAATCTGTCATACTGCATAAATTAGTGTGGCTATTTAAAGTCATGCTTTCTGGGTATTCAGTTGTTCCAATATGATTCAATAATCTGTGATTGTACTACATCCAATAGCTTCTCAAAATTAACTAAATAACAGTTTTGTTAGTCCACTGCCTTGACTGTTACATTTTTCAAACTAAACCAGTCTAAGTAAAGTATGTGTCTTATGTTTTATTTTATAATAATTAGTATTCTTAATTCATTTTTTATTTTTCAATGATTTGAAATTACATGATGCATATTCTGATATTTTTATTTTAGTTTGAAATAGTTTGTAGAATATGTGTTAGGGCTCCCCTGTTACAAACAATGTATGAGTACCCAACAATTCAGATAAAAATATGAACCACTAGACTGTTTACACAGGTAATTTTGCTTATTATGGTGAAGGGTTGTGCAGGATCAGCCACACTTTTGGGATGAGCTGATTGCAAGAATGGTGCACTATTGTGCCACAAATTCTCCAAACAATCAAAATTTGAATTAAGAGGTTTTTCTTAAGTCCAGCCTGCTCTAAATAATTTGGGCAGACTAAAATAAAAGAGAAGAAATGAATTCATGTCTTTCTCAAGTGAAATATAAACTGACTTATAGAAGATTTGAATACAGTTCAAAGTCCATTTTCCTATGATGATAACTGATAAGCCATGTATGTCTCTTTAGTTTGAAGATTATAAAGAACACATCTCATAAATTTTTCATCACAAATCAGTGTCTTAGGTATGACATTAAACTACATCCAGTGTTGAGGCTTAAGTATGGCGAGTATAGTGTCAGCCATTTCATTGCTATGACTCCTCAAAGTGGTAATATGGGTCAAATAGGTCTGTTTGCAAATGATTTGTATTAGATAGGAATACTTAAAACCATATCTCTGTGAGCTAATTATTTGTATTAAGAACAGTTACTTAAAGCTATGATTGTTTACAAATGATTTTCATTTGTTACCTGAAACGTTTAATTATTTGCAAGAAAGAAAAAAAGACTGGCTTTAGATTTAAATAACACAATTTGTTATAAAAACCAACTAACCAATTTCATAAGTTATCCAAATGGTAAATTTTTCCACTTTTTAAATTTTTTTCTGGAATGCAGTTGAGTATTTTTAAAGTGTGCATTTTTTAAAGATAATGTTATGCTATATAAACAGATGGCTAGAGTGTTGTACTATATTTTGGCCAATTTATTTATATGAAATAAAACCTTTTTTTTGGCGCCATTTAAAACTTGAATTTGTAAGTAATTTTTTTCCTCTAGTTTTAAATCATAACTATGGTAAGCTTCCTCAAGTTGGTGGTTGTAGTTGAGGGCAACCCAAAGGCTTCCTTTTCAATAGCTACTACACCGGTGTAAGGAAGAGCACTACTCTTTTAACAATGAGTTATGAATCTTCAAAATGTAACAGAAATCTTAACCAAGACAAGTAATATTTGTATATGTAAAATAGCCAAATATAAGCAGCTTAAACTCTTAAGGATTAACAGTTCAAGTTAATGAAATATGAATTCAATATTTCTTGAAAATTATCACTATCTTTCTAAGTGTGATATATGTATAGATTTTATGAAATCTGCTTATATCACTTCTAAGAGCTCTGTATTTCTATAGGTCTTTAATTCTTGAAAGATAGTCATCAAATGTGTGTATGTTATTAGGTAAATGACAGCTGAAGACAACTATTTTCCCACAATATCATTCTAAGGCTGCCCAAACTGACATCAAATTACAAATATCTCTCACCGAAAGATAATTATTCAAGATGGCTTAAATCTGTCAAGAGATGTCTTCTTAACCATATTGATGATATGAAAATATTCTAAGGGGAAATAACCTGATATTGCATAGTCATGTTTATCTCATATTTTCTCATTTAAAAATTTAAAAAAAAAAAATCATCAAATTGCTGCAGATAATGTTTGTTAAAACATTTTGGTTGTGATCAAAGGCAGAATGAAAATAAAATAGCAATTTAAGAAGTATTTTTTTTTTAATTTAAAAAGTGATCAGATTTTTAAATATGTTTTTAAAGAACATTTAATGAATATTTTTTTCCTTTTTATATACAGTATCACACATAAATAATTAAATCCCTTTCATTGTGTTTATCAATTTTTTTCTAAACTGAAGATACCAGAATTTTATTATTTCTCGTGGAAGATTATACATTAGATATTATTCATTACCAAACCCTACAGCATAGAAACTTACCAGAAATATAAATACGAGGATCATTAAATATTTTTCCAGACTTTTTTCGTATGGGCACTTTTATTGATAGTACACACATGAAACTCTAGTCCCCTTCCAAGTAATCTCCTCCAATGCACTTGTACCATTCCAACAACTTCTGGAAGACCCCATGGAAGTCCTCTTGTGTGAGCGTGTCAATGACCTTCCTCACAGCCTCTTCATCTCCTCAATTGTCTCATAATGACAACCTCTAAGGTTTTCCTTGAACTTAGGGAATAAGCAAAAGTCACAGGAAGCAAGATCTGGACTATAGGGAGGCTGAGGAACCGTCTTGATGCCCATGTTGGTCAAATAGTCTGTGACAAGGATGGAGTTGTGGACTGGTGCATTGTCCTGGTGGAAATGCCACTGACCCGATTTGAAGAGTGCTGGCCTCTTCCGACAGAATCTCTTCCTGAACTCCCTTAAAACTTCAACATAGTAACCCTTTGGCCAATCAACTCTGGTGTATTGACTTCCTTACTCCTCCCACACTTCTCATCATCCCTCACAGACTCCCTGCCTTCCTTGAATCTCTTATGCCACTTAAAAACTGATGCTCGATTCATGCAAGATGGTCGAAAAGTAGTCGGAAGCATTTCATATGTTTCTGTGGCATTTTTTCCAAGTTTAAAACAGAATTTTATTGCATATCGTTCTTCTAAAGTGTCCTCACATCCAGATTGCATTTTTGAAAATCACCAGCTGTGACAATCAGGCTTTAGTAGGGTGTATTCGAATTCCTGCTGTAGCTGTTCATTTGAACCTGCAATTATAAAAATTGGTCAGTCATCTCCATAAGATGTATAGCAGTAACATAGTGAATTTTCAAGAGTCTACAAAAAACTGAAAACTTATTGAATGCACCACATATGTAGCAATCTAAAAATAAGTACAACTCTACACAAAGTTTATTTTCAAACCAAATTTAAATTTTTATTTATTTCCTTGTAGGGGAGTTAGTAAATTTGAATATAGATAATGCCACTATTAAAATAATTCTTATAAGGACATAGTTTTGAGTTCATATTTATCTAAAAAAAAAAAAATGGTTCTTCATGGAAAAGAACTTTCTCCTTATTTAAGGGGACATATTATTTATTTACTCAGACAGTACAGGTTGCAAATATATCTACTAGATCAATATTAAGCAAAAATAATCTTGCTAAAAAGCAAGAAAGAAAAAGTGTGCTATGAATGATTCAATTACAACAATCAAAAACAAGATAAGCTTACATGGGTGATGACCACATAAGAAACCAGTTTTGAATTTGAGACACAAGCAGGTTCATTTATGATTTGTATAGAATAAAGATAAAAATTCAGTTTTAAGATAGCATACCATTCTCAGAAGAGGAAAAAATCAACCTCTTAAGGTCTGATGGTACAGATGAGTTTAGTGTCATGTTAGTCTCAGCAAATAAGTTTGATGGAAATGTCATGTTCTGGAGTTGTATGATCTCTAATGGCACTAATGAGCTGCATTTCCTCAATGGAATCCTGAATACTAAAGATTAGGTCGAAAATATTAAAAACAAAAAACAAAAACATTTAATTCCACCTGCAAGATCATAACTGTTGTTTGTTTATCCCTAGCATATTTATCCCAGTCAGCTGAGGCTGTAGAATACACCAACTGCATCTCTGCAGAGGAGTAAGACTCCTCCAATGAGTGTCCTGGATATGACACTAAACAATCTGATGGTGAGACTCCAGTAATGCTGTAGCTTTGGAGAATGCGGAGTACCCCTTCATTTCAATCACTTCCAGGTCCACTCTGACCTGGAGTGGTAGCAACTGAGAGGGTCCTATCTATGGGTCAAATAGAACTGTTTGACATTTAAACTGAGTGTAAACAAATGACTTAAGCTAAATTGAATTGTTTGAAATAGAACTGTTTGATCATTTAATTGTTTGTGAACAAATGACTGATGTCTAATTGAATTGTTAATGATACAAAGCTGTACTTGGAACCATTTAACTGTGTGCAAATAAATGAGTAATGATGAATAGAATAATTAGTGTTAAATAACAATACTTAAAACCACTTCAATGAGAACAAATCAAATGATTAATATTGAATAGAATTATAAGTGTTAGAAATAATTGAAACAATTTAACTGTGTAGAAACAATAGCAATATTAGTTTGCAAACAAATTAGTTGTAACTCATTTAAAAATGAAATTAACAACAAACAAATCTCTTACATAACATGTTTATCTATTCAAATGTGTGCAAACAAATGACTAATGTTAAATTGTTACTATTATAGCAATACTTGAAAATATTTTACTGTATGCAAAAGAAATGAGCTCAGGCTTGTTTAAAAAAATGTATCTACATAATGTTTACTAATCATGTTTGATCCATATGTAAAAACAGGATTTGGCATTAAATAACCAACAATGGTTGATAAGCCACCAAACCAAACTAAGCATATTTTTCAAGATACATCATTAGGTAAAGTTTTATTAATTTTCAACAACTACTTCATGGTTATAGATTATCATCAGGTGTCTAAATTCTATTTCTATTGTTTTTTTTTTTTTTAAATTTCATAGTAATAGTTATCAACAACCCAAAAACATTTTTCAAATGCAGATATGTTTCTAGATATTTGACAAAGATTATTTCAAGATTAGAATATACTCCAATTTTTGATAATAGTATAAAGGTTATGAAAATAAAATTTGCTTTTGTATTTTTAGATGTAATTTTGTCATGGGTTTTTGTAAGGTCTGAGAAGACCTAGTTATTACAAAAAATATAAAAGTAGTTTTAATATTTTGTATTTTCTATATTCCCCGCCCCCAATATCTATTATCAGTCTATGCATTCGTCAATATACATACAATTAAATTATTTTACGGATCAGTTACATTTCTTTTTAATAGGTATACCAAAAAATGTACCAATATAAAAATTAATGCTTGAAGGTTAAATATGATATTTTCATAATGGTATATGATTGTTACTGATTAAATCTGGAAAAGATGGTTCATTTAGAACCTTATATTTTTTGATTTTAAGCCATGTACACAAATGCTCATCATGGCATTCAAAATTTTAGATTACATCTGAGTGACAATGAACTCTTTTGACTTATTTCAATATATACATTCTTTTGCTTTAGTTTTGTATTTATGTGGGAATACTTACTGTGTACATACATATATACATTACCTATGCTCACACAGATATGCCTTCTTTTACATAGATATATATGCTACACCTATATGAATGCATACACAAATGCTTGCCCCTACGTGCATATGCATTATTGCACCTCTGTGCACCCAGGAGCAGAAGTCTATAGTGTCACACATTAACTGGCAGCTGTAAGCATAATAAATGCAACATAAACTAATTTATTTAGAGGAATGTATTTAGAGGAATTTTCTTTCTTGTTTTAAACTATTCTCTTTTACTTTTTCCCTGTTTAATCATTTTGTAATTTTTTTTTCTTTTATCATTTTCAGCCTGAAAGTTAACCAAAGCATTGTCCCCTGAGTTGGTCAATTTGTGTTCCAGATTATTAATCTTTTAACACAAGACGTTGCTATTTTCTGCAGTTCAGCAAACTCAGGTGCGGACCCACTGACTCTTTCTTTCACTTTTTTCTCCCCACTCCTTGTGGCCTAACAACCATCATGTCAGAATTTGACTCTGCATCTATCATAGTTGATGGTAACAATCAATTCAACTTTCCCATCCATGTGCTCATTGAAGAACCACCATCAAGTGAGTGCATTGATCAAGAGGATGATGATTCCATGTTCCCGTTTGGGAACAAAGATTTACTTGGATACCACCGTGCATCTACTCGCAATGGTCATCTTTCTGAGTCTTTTCTTTACCAGCAGACACACTCTTATCTACCCCAAAATGAAATATCATCGCTATATGAAATGGCTCGGAGAGAAAGCCTTTACGAGTATGGGGATAGCCAGCAGTCAGATTTCTATGAAGAATACAGCATCCCTAATGGGAAGGTCACTAATTATGAGTATCAGTATCAAGAATCGGACAAGTCTGGAGAAGAGTCTTGTCATAGTATAGTGGATCACCAAGATTATAAGGATGCAAGTACACTCAATTTTGTACATGTTCATACCAATAACCATGTACACAATTTTAAGCCCCCTGCAAAAATTTGTGAGTATTGTAACATGAGTTTTGCTAGTAATGAAGATCTCTCATTGCATATGCGCATTCACTCAGGTTACAAGCCCTACCTTTGTCAGCAGTGTGGCAAGACATTTGGAGATAGTAGTGCTTTAGCTAGCCATGTTAAGTCGCACACTGTAGAGAAACGCTTTAAGTGTGATTTCTGTGGAAAAGCATTTACAAGGAACAGTAATCTCAGTGATCATATGCGTACACATATTGGTAGAAAGCCCTATAAATGTGAGACATGTGGAAAACTGTTTGCATTGGAAAACAATTACAATGCTCATATGGAAACACATGCTAATGATAAGCCATATAAATGTGATATATGTGGCTTGGAGTTTCCTAAGCGGAACTTACTGATTAGCCACATGGATGGGCACAATAAGGGTCGGATTTATGAGTGCCAGAAGTGTGACAAGAAATTTGTCTCTTCTCCAGAGCTGAACCTTCATTGCAAAACGGTGCATGGAGATACTCCAGGAACACCCAGTTCAAAGTCAAGTGACTCTCACAATCATAACTTTGGAAACCCTGCTGATGGTATAGGGAGTACCCATGGTGGTGACATTACTGTTCCCAATAGGGCGAATATTACAGGAACTCCAATATCATGTGAGAAGAAAGGTTTTCAATGTGACATCTGTCAGAAGACATTCACTCGTCGCAGTAATCTAACACAGCACAAGCGGACACATACAGGTGACAAGCCGTACAAGTGTGAATATTGTGGAAAAACATTTGCTGTAAACAGTAACTTGACAATTCATATTCGAACACACACTGGAGACAAGCCTTACAAATGCTGCTTCTGTAATAAAACGTTTATTATCAACTCTTATCTTACTGCACACATCAAATCTCACACAGGCGACAAGGTGCACAAGTGTGACTATTGTGGCAAAACCTTCTTGCATGCATGTGACCTAACTGTGCATGTAAGGACACACACAGGAGAGAAACCTTACAAATGTGTCTATTGTGGAAAAGCCTTTGCACGTAGCAGTCATTTAACTGACCATGTACGTACTCATCAGAATGATAATAATGAGTGTAAATGTGTCTACTGTGGATTAGAATTCGATCAGCCAGATATCCTTGCCCAGCATGTGAAGAGTCATATTGGTGATGGAGATGATAGCAGTTCTTTAAATGAGGCACACAATCAAACAGGAAATACAACACATGTGCATGTGCAACAAATGCACCAGCCACACCAGCATCACCACCAGCACCATATTCAGCAGCAACAATATCAGCATGGCCATCATTATCACCAAGAAACCTCACAAGATGGCTCTGTGAAAGAGGAAATGGGAGGAAAGACTGGAATGACTAATAATGACCATTCAGAGCACCACCATCACCACCATCACCATAACCATCCACCTCATCAACACCACCATCAGCATAACCATCCTCCTCATCAACATCAACACAACCATTCATCCCACCAACATCACCAACATCATCATCATCATCACAATCAACATCATCAGCACCACCACCACCACCAACATCAGCATACAGAACACAGTCATTAACTATGTAGACAAAATTGATAAATCTATGCACTTGTGTGTGTGCATGTGTGCGTGTATATATATATATATATATATATATATATATAAACTAACATATCATGCTTTATGAGAGCTAAATTTTAGCCTAATATTAGGGGGTCACACCATGTGCAAACCTTGTGTGTGTACACCTACAATTTCTAGCTACAAAAGTTCTCAATTTAGGTCTCAGAAAATTGCATGATATGCAAGAAATGTATACGCGCACGCACACACACACACACACACACACAAAGTATATTTCTTACTGTGGCAGACAATTTAGTAGTAAAAAAAAAAAATTATATAAAAAATTCAAACCACAGAAATTAGATGGTAGAATTTTGATAAATTTAAGGGGAATCTATACATAACAATATGTTTGGGGTGGGGGATAGAAAAAGAAAAAAAAAATTTAAAAATGTTAATACTGCTGATTTACTTTCTTTTAAACAACAGCA
Organism: Sepioteuthis lessoniana; assembly: GCA_963585895.1. Taxonomy (NCBI): domain Eukaryota; kingdom Metazoa; phylum Mollusca; class Cephalopoda; order Myopsida; family Loliginidae; genus Sepioteuthis; species Sepioteuthis lessoniana. Next base: position 48,780,203 of record OY757915.1, read on the forward strand.
GGACAAACATTTCTTGTCTCAAAAAAAACCCAAAAAAAACCAAAAAAGCCCCCCAAAAAAAGCAAAAAAAACAAAAAACAAAAACAAAAATAACACACAAGACAGCTTTTCATCTTTTATCTTTTCTCCATTTTTTTTTCTTTTTTTTTTTTTTTATTTATTTTACCTCAATTTTGATTGCTTATAAATTTTTACTGTCCAGTGCAGCACTTTTTATCTTGTTTCCAGAATTTTTTTTTCTAATATCTATGCTGTATTGTTACTGCTGCTGCATGAATCTAGGTTTCATGACTAAATATCTAATTATTCATTAAGCATGTCAAAATTATATTTTGAAGTTTGAAAAGTATGGTTTTCTTTTTAAAATTTAACTTCTTTTTTTTTTTTTAACAAAAATATTTCAAAAATAGACATTGTAAAATTTACTCTGCCTCATTCTGTTTCAGAGGATTATGTGTCTTGCTGTTGTAAAATTTTCTTATTTCATTTGCCTTTTAGGCCATATTAACCCACCATTCAAACTAGATCATGTATCCTTTGTGATTTTTTAAAAAAATACTTGATTTTGAAATTATACTCACAGAATATGGAATTAACCGTGCATATATTTTTACTGTGGCTGCTGTAATTTTGGTATTTTTTCTATTTTGTGCTGAAAAGCTATGTAGTAACACAAATTTTTAACTATGATTATGAAATGAGTTTCTTTGCTTTTTGAATTTTTTGAACTGTTCCTTTCATCTTTTTTGTTATGTCACAATGTTTTGACTGATTGCATCTGATTTTCGGCAGCAATTACAGAAATAAATCCACCAACATTTTGCACTAAAAGCTGCAGCATATTTAAGAGGAATGACTTGGAAAACTTTTTTTTCTTTTCTTTTGAGCTTCCAAGTACAGTTTTTAGATAGGTTTTATGAGTTAATTTAATGTGTAATATTTGTAATGGGATATTAAAAATATCATTGTTTTTAATAATGAACTTTTAAAAGTATGTTGGTACTTAAAATATTGTTAGGATACTTCACTTAACCTGGGCATAGTTTGTATAAATATATGGTGTCATATTACTAGAGAGTATCTGAATGTTTTTTTTCCTCACATGAACATGGAATCAACTAGATGTGTGCTAGTACAGTAGTGACAAGATTAGATTTTAATCATCTTTTTTTACTATATTGACTTACTCATAAATGGGAAAACTATTTGATTATTATGTTTGTTTTTGTTTTTTTTTTTAGGTAAAGAAAAATGATTTCATATTGGAGTAGTTATAAAATTTCATTCTTAAGTAAAAATAAATAATTTGGCATGGAAAATTTTAAACATTCTTTAATATACAGAGGCATGGAAAATTCAGGCAGTCTTCAGATACAACATACCTTCTTTTTTTTGTTTTCTTTTTTTGTATTGGTAATATAATTACCTTTTTATAAATGTGTATCCACTTTAAACATGTTATATGAATAATGAAAGCATCTTTTCAGAAATCCTATTTAAATTTCATTGTACCATTCACACTAAGAAACCATTTAAACAAAATTAGTCTTTAATGCTTTAATGGAAATAGGATAAATCTAGTCATGTGATTTAAAAAAAATCTGCATTAAATAATCAGAGGGTTTTTAAAATTACTTATCTTTTTATTTTATTAGATGATGAAATTGTTGGCTGCACTATGTTTTTTGTATGCTTTATCTTTCTTGTGAATAATTTACTCAGAATTATAAAAAAAAACAAAAAAAAACACAAGATATAGAATATTAATAACCAATCACTAATGTGAATTTTTGTATAAGATGAAATGGATTTTGTGTGTGTATACATTTTTAAAAAAATAAGACTTTGGTAATGGATAATTACTAATTATTTGGATATGTAATATTGTTCATATTGAAAACAAATTAATTTCTTGTGACTTGTACATAGATGGATTAATAAGTCCATTGCTTGACATGTAGTTAGTTAGGCTAGGCTTCTGTCCATAGCAAAGCAACAGTCTTTATTCCACACTTCTCTGCCTATCATTACCACCTTCATTTCCTGAACAGTACCCTACTTTAGGTTGTCAATGTGTTTAACATGACATCAAACACACCTTCTGACTTGTTAGGAATCCCACAGGACCACCCTTGATGCTTCCTTTTCAAGATATTGTGCACAATGTCCTAATAGATGGTGTCTATGTTCTCTGATCTTCTCGCTTTTGGGAGGTTTCTACATAACCATTCATTTGTCATGTACTGCTGCCACTTCAAAGGCCACACATAGCATCCTCGTATTGTATAAACAGGTAGCTCTGATGTTGCCAATCTGGCTCTACTGTTCTCATGTAAATTTAAGTGTTATGCAATGGTCCATTTGGTCTTAGGAAAGTCAGTATAAAGAGTTCATAGTTTTAGGTCCTAACTTTCATATTTCATTCTGTTTTCTCAAACTCTGGAGTTTTCACATTACATTTGGCCATAACTACACTCTGTTACCAATGTTGGTTGGAATATATAGGCAGGCACAGCAGCAGCAATATTAACAGCAAAATTCAAAAGGTTTAATAATTCATGGTTTATCAAGACTCTTTTCATTTTGTTGAGTGTCCATATCTCACTGCCATACATGAGTACTGATTCAACAGTGGCTAGGAACAGCTTTATCTTTGTTCCTCTTGGCAGTCTTGATTTCCTGATTTTCTGCAGTCTACAGCATACTGTCTATCCATGGCTGGGCTTTGCTGATTTTGATTATTGTATTTACCTAACGTTTTGAGCCGGTCGTTACTTTCAGCTCAACATCAACATTCTAGTTGAAGGTCTTGTTCTTGGGTTTTCTTCTTGTTTGTATACAGCTCATTCTTAACAGCTGAAATCTTCCCTTGTTTTAGCAAGTTTTGTGTTTGTTAAATTTCATTGGACATCAGTTCTATATCATCAGCAAAATCAAGGTCCATGATAGTGACTGCAGGTTCTCAGTGCAATTTCTGTCTAAGGTGAATCCTAGCCTGCCTTCTGATATTTAAAATTCAATCTATGTGCTTAATATTCACCACTGAATCATTAAGTGCATTGACAAGGAAGATTATGCTGAAAAATGTTTAAGTAGAGTAAATGCTTTTTTTCATTATTAGCCTGCAGACTTGTTGATTTACCTGTGTATATAATATCCTAGACTCGGAGAGGGATGGGCTTTACCAGGCTTTCCTGCTCAAGACATGTTACACATGTCCCATGACCAAACTAGGTTACAGGACCAGTGACAGTGATTATATCCTACTGATTCAGTTCCTGGACACTTTAATCTGTATAGCAATTATATTTGCAGTTCATCTGCATTTTTCTGATGTGTATCTTCTGTCCAAAATATGACATTCAAGTGATATAGTTTCTTATCAAATTGTCAGAATGTTAATTTTGACTTGAACAAGCCATTTTTGAAGTATCAAAATAATCTCCAAAAAGGATATTTTACTATCATTAAGGTGAATCTATTAAAAACTTAAACATGTTTGTACAAAAATAATTTTGCATCAACTTGTTGGTTTGGAAATTTTTTCTCAAGTTGTAGATCAAGCAATATATTATAGATTTAAAGTCATAAAGAAAAATTTTGTCATGAGCAGTTTCTATTTTTCCTACAGTTATATTGGTAGAATTTACTATGAGGTTCAGTCTGTTATTAAATTTATTTTCATATTGAATGAGCCTATTGAGGCTAATTTATTTTTTGCATATTATGTAAAATGTCAAATTATTTCATTTTTAGGCTTTCTAACGTAAGTTAGTCAACTAATTAACTGTTAAAAACTGAGTTTTGTTAATGTATATTACGTGTATTTCATAAGTCAAGTTACAGAATATTTCAGTTAAAAAAAAAAATTATTTCAGCTATTTAGACTTTTGACAAATTGTAAGTAATTTTATTAAATTTTCTTGAAAACAAAAGTAGCAATTTTTCTTTCAAAGTACAGAAATCTTTTTTTTCAAAAATGAACAGAGAAATTTGGTTTTTGAGTTAAAAATCCTGATTTTAATTGCTTTAGTATGTATAATAGATTAACACTTAATTGGAATTGTAGCAGTCCTGAAAAGCTGTTGGAGTACAGAAAATTAAAGACAGACAACTTATTAGGGAATTTTTTAAAAGAATATTTTTATCCACTGTGCCTGACTGCTTTGTTTATTAAAATAAGTTAAATTCTCAGAGCAATGCCTTCTACAATTTTGTCTTAAAAGAATACAACAGGTGTGTGTGTGTGTATGTGTTAAGCAAAACATTCAGCTTTATGCTTTGCAAGTATATTAATACAAGATCATAGTAAATCTCTACATTTATAAATTGTAAAGATTTTTTTCTCTCTTTTCAATCATACACAAGCGTCTCTTTATGGAAAGAACTTGCCCAACATTTCTTTGTTGTATACCAGGTATGAAAACATATTTTGCAAAAGCTTTAATGATTTGTAATTGCAATTTGACCGTAACCAAAATACAGTCTCTTTTCAAAAAGGATTAAGTGGAACATCTTATGCAATGAGTTATTTATTAGGAAAATTTTAATTGATTAATCTATTCTAATAATAGTTATAATATGAGTTTAGATTTTAGTAGTGAAGTTTGCTCAGCCAATATATTTTTATATAAAAGATCATATTCCTGGTATTCATCTATTGTAATGTCTGGCAGTTTTTGTGTGTCCTTGTTGAGTGGCCTTTATATAGATCATTTACTTAACATGCCTTAAAAGACAATCACTGATTATGTCTGACTCTTTGTATACATATGTATTTGTTTTGATTCCTATCTATCTATCTATATATATCATTACTTGCTGAATGTATTTTATAGTACCTAAAGCAGATAAGTTGCTTTACTTAGTTTGATAATATATTAGAGGTAGATCCTTTTATTCTTTAGTAATTTTTGTTGATGTTTACAAATCATGTGTTGTTTTGTTTTTTTTTCTCCATTTATTTTTCTACAAGAAAAAAGTTATAGAAATGTTTGATTTAAAGTTATTCTAATCTTTAAAATATTTGCTCTCACTAGTCAAGCTTGTTTTTCAATTCTGTCTTATTTGACTTAAAAAAGAAAAGAAAGCCTCACCTCCCAGAATCATTTTTCAAATCAAATTATGCAAATTATGATCCTCATAAATTGTAAATATGTATTTGTTTGAAGAATGTGGTACTATGATATATTCACTACATTTTATCATTTCTTTCATTTTGTTGATGAGGCAAACATGGTAAATTTTTTTCCTAAAATGGGATTATGAAAAATTGAAAACAAATTTTCAAATTACTTAAATGCTTTTTTTTAATTTAAAATTTTTTATTTATTTTATTTTTTTTTATGTACATGATCTTGGAAATTTCAAAATTTTGCCTTAAAAATTGTCTTTGAAACAAAACTTAAACAATCATTTTTGTTCCACTATGTCTTAAGTATTTTATGTGTGGATTATTTAGGCATCATCACCAAAAATTAATTTGGAATAATTATTAAAATAAAAAAAAAGTTAGTTAGTTTCACTATTCTCACAATTGAAAGTAAAAGTATTTACTGGACAGTAGTCATCTGGTAAAAGTTGTCAATTGACATTGCTAGTAGAACAGTTTGGGTGCATTTAAAAACAAATTTTTTTTAATTTAAATTTTTTTTTTTTTTTTTTTTTTTTAAAGACCTTTTACAAATATAAACATTCACTAAATATGCATACTTATAAAATTTTATACAATTGATGTTTATATAAAATGTTCATTATTGCAATAAAAAATGTGTACAATCATAGATATTCTTAGAAGCTGCCTCAAATTATAACCTTTTTGATAGATAAACCTTAAGCAAATTAATTAACCCATTACTCAAATTCTTGTTCTCACTGTATTTCATACTATGTCTCAAAGAAAAACTGTTCCTTAAAATATAAAGTTTAGTGAGTTAGAATAAAATGAATGACCCTTTTATTTCCCCAATCATATATTTTACAGTTCCTATGTGTTTTTTGTTTTTATGTAGTCAGAATACTATTGTAGGTTTTGTTTTTTTAGATAAATAAAAATTTCTTCATTACAAAGCTTTCAGAGAGCTATTGATTGATTATAAAAAGAAAAAAAAATCAATGTTCACTGTTATTTGACTCAAATTTTTTCCCCTGAAAGTAACATGTGTAGCTCATCATGTAAATATTAATTCTGTATCCAACAATCTGATGATTTTGAACAATTTTTTCTACTTTCCTACTTATTACTTTGTTATGCACAATTGTCTTTAACAGTATTTATTTTTTCAACTAAATTTCCATCCTGATAGGTTATCTATAAAAAGCCTTATTGATCTGGCAGCAAAGATTAAAAAAATAATTATTTTATTCATTCTTTTACTTTGTGCAACTATTGCTTAAGCCATGATCTTGAAATATAGAAATGTCATTTTTGTGTGTGTGTATGTGTGTTGATACAAATTAAAACTTTTCCTTCTTAATGGCAACAAGATGTTGAGATACATTATTATGGAGATAAACCTGTGTGTGACCATAAATTCTTTATAAGTGAAATAATTCTGAGTTGGCTGATTTTACTAAATTCTTCTGTACTTCTCTCTTCACTTTTTTTTTTTTTTTAATATTTGAAGGAGGATTATAAAAATGTAAAAATAATTGTATCTCAATTGTGCCATTCTGTTGTAAGATTTCACTTGTATGCAGGCTATAAATAAGATATTTTAGAAACTCACATGGTTTGCTTGTTTAAGTTATTAGATTTATATAATCATGAGCCTATACTAAGAAACTTTGAAAAAAAATTCTTAATCTATTATTGATCATTCAAACTTGTGCTAGTTTTTTGACAATATTTTTTTATATATGGGAACTTGGTATTGAAAATTAAAGGATTGCTAAGATGACTATAAGATGGCAGGTTTTGCATGTGTGAATCTGAGTTGTTGCATTAAATGATAGTTACTGATCCTTTTCTTATTGATCAATGACTTTATTGGAACAATTCCGTCCACTTTGAGTTTTGAAAATACCAAAAAGAAAGTTATTTTTGTGAGGAGGCTCATCAGTTAATTCAGATCATATAATCATCTTGTTGAAAAATGCTTCTATGATTTTTTTTTTCCTGACCACCTTAATCACTTCTTTCCTTATTGTTATACCATGCAGAACACTTAAAGTACATATCTTCTGATTAGTCCTCTTTTTTTTATTTTTTTTTTTATTTAACATTATAAAAAATTTAGATTGATTGAAGTTCTTAACCCTCATAAGAGGAAAAGTGTATTAAAATGAATAAACAATTGTAATTGATGCCTAATCTTCTAATCGGTTGGGAAATTTTGATATTATCTTTTTATATATGCACAATTAACCACATTGGCTAACTTTTTTTCCAATCTTGATGCTATAGTACTTGGGCTCCAAAAAGAGCATGCCTTATATCACTAAAGGTTATTGTGTAGCTAAAAATATCTTGATCCTCAGTTTGTCTTTAAATTACCTGAGCCTTAACATCTAATCATGACTGACATTGTGGCCTATCATTGTGGCATATCATTTTTCTGTAAACTTGAATGTTTTTTTTGTTTTTTTTTTGTCTTTCCTTATTGTTCAAAGCAATTGCTAGAATGTTAAAAGAAAGTAAACTTTATTTAATAATAAAAAAACTTTTATCTGCAACCATTTCACTTAGAATATTTTTCTCAATTTTACTGCTTATTTGACTTTTGTTTAAAACTCATTTAAGTTGGTTCATAATAATTTTATCTCATTAATATATCTAAAATGAGGACTCTATTCAAAGTACTAGCCACTGGAAATTAAAAAAAAATCTATTTGATTATTCAATAACATTAAACTTTTGTTTAAGCAAGATCATTATATTACAGTTAATAGTTACTTTTACAGTCATTTTGTGCTGCATATATTGAACCAGCAGAAATGTAAATTGGACAAATCACAAAATTTAGATTTTAGGATATGTTGTGTATAATTTTTTCCCCCTAAGTATCAAGCATGAATAATAATAATAAGGCCTATTTAACTTAAGAAGGATTATTTTAAAGCATTTAGTAGTATTATGTGTGCTTAAAACTTTTTTTATGGAGAAAGATTTTTAACTCTTAGTAAATCTTGAAATTTTTCATAAATCTGTTATTTTTTCTCTTGCCAAAAAAAAAAAATTGGGAAAGTAATTGTTTAACCAAAAGAGAGTAAGCAATTAAAAATTAGTTTATTTTTCTGTTACCGTTCATATTTTCAAATGTCTGGTTAAAAAGATAAGGCCCTGTCTGAAATTCTTAAATTGTACATTATAGATAACCTTTTATTTCCTTTTCTTTTTTTTCCCTTAATAAAAGCTTTCATAGTAGCCATTTTGTACAATACTTAACTGATTTAAATGACATGTTTTTTTATTTCCTTATTTCAGTTTATGTTCCCAACTAAATTAACTGATTCTTTTGTTGTGCAGTCAATGTAAACTATGTTTAATGATGAAGATCTGGGCTTTGAAATTACTACAAAACAAAAATCTTAACTTTAAGTGAGCTTATCAAATGAATACAAATGCAATTTTTATGAATTTTAAAATTCAGTATGTGAATACAAACCTTAATATTTGGGATGAACAAGTCCTTTTTTTTTTCCTCTCTCTAAATTCAGTTTGCTATGTTAGATATTTGCTCACAAAATTGTTGTATAAATAGAATGTCCCTCATTGACATTAGACTTAATACCTATCCATGTTCATGATGCCAGAACATTTTCAGCTGAAATCTATGACATATTCAGATTCAGCAAATTTTTATTTTTTAGGAAGTAATGCTAATGAAATTTGAAGCATTTGTATTTTCATATATTAATGGATTTTAAATAATTCAAAATTTGTGAGAAAAAGAACTTATTTTTTCATAAAATCTAGCTGTACTCTTTTTTAAAATCTTCAAATTAATAAATAGTCTGAATTAGCTACAGATTCCTCAAGTTGCATTGGTTTTAATATTCTGCTATGTCTTTAATGAATACAAATAAAGTTTTGTTAATATTAGTTTCCATAGACTTTTTTTTCTTAGAAGCATAAAAAAATGTTACATAACTGAAACTCCCTGGTAAAACCTGATTTTATAAATTTATTTTTTTCATAAGTTATTTTTCATAGAATAGTAAAGAAAGAGAACACAGTTTTTAGATATTTTATGAAATATACTTCTAAAATATTCATTGATCTCACCAAAGCACACAAGATTTCAAAATATTCTATTTATATGAAATACAAATTTTTTTTATCCATAGGAAAGTCTAAGTTGTATCATAAACATAGAAATGTTAACTGTACTGATTGGTTAGTTAAATATTGTTTACTCATATATACACTTTCTACAATTTGTATAAAAAATTGATATCTTTATATACAAATTTTCAAAGTTTGATTATCCAAAATTTGTATTAGTTTAGAAAATTTAAGTGTACTAAATTCAAAAAAAAAAAAAATAGTATATTCTAACTTTTATACGGCACACTATCTAGTCATTTATCCAAGTATACAAATGATTACAAATAACTACATTTTAAGAACATTGTAAATTTTCATTTTATTTAATTTTGATTTTATCAAATTTTTGTCTTCACTTTTTATATTCATTGATTATTCAGAATAGCTAATGCTTCATTTTCATTGTCCACATTTTATCATTTTTAATTCTCTTTTTATTTTCCTTTCTACTTTTGTTTTCTATTTCCATCATGAAATGGAAATTGTAGAGCTTACTTTAAAAAAGCAGTAGCAAAATTAAATTGCTGAAGGAAAAAGTTAGCAATTGAAAAATTTTGTTACAATAATTTTCAATTTTGGTTAACAAGTCTATTAATAAACTTTTTAAAAATCTTTTTTTTTAACTTGGTTTATTTATTACACATTTCTAAAGTAATGTTGACATTACCATAGAAACAGGCTATTAATGTTGACATAACCATAGAAATAAGTTAATAATCCTGACATTACCATAGAAACAGGACATTAATACATTGAAATAAACAAAAATAATGGAGAGTAGTTTGTCCATAACCAAATTAGGAGAAAAAAAACATTCTTTTTTCTTGAGTTCCACCAAATTATTTATAATGATGCATTTTAATTAGTCAGTTTCTTTGTGTGTGTGTGTATGTTTGCATATTATAGCAAAGTGAAAGAAAAACAGCTTTTTCTCTGAAATTTGAAATGGCTATATATATTCATTTTTTTTTATTTTTTTTAACTGTTCCAGTGTATCATTAGAAAATATAAGTTTTTATAAATTTCCTTATTGAAACACTTAAATTTACTTTTTAAAGCTTTTCTCTTAAAGTTTTATTGCAAAAGGTAGATTCCTTTTAAAAATATGCATTTTAGATATTCTTTTTAAAAAATAATTGAAACTTTGATTGGAGAAAACTAGATGTTCAGTAAATATTTTGATATGCAAAATTTATGAAAGATAACCCCCTTGAAATGTTAAATGTAATATGAACAGAAACATGTCTTTGATGATAAAACTTTCCGATTACAAATAGAAAAACTAATAAAGTAGAATGTAAAAACCCCAAATCCCTCAATTCTTTAATGGACTATATTTTTTCAATTGTTTGAAGTAGGGATTATGATAGTTAAGATTTAAACTGAATAAGCAAAAAATTCATGAAATCTGCCTCTATGCATTGACAAAGTTCATATCTGGATTATCATGAAGCACTTTTATTTACATCCCCTTTAACTTAATGGAAGACCTGTACCTGTGATATCCTTGGTATGAACCAAAATACATCATATATAAAATAAGATTTTGATTAAATATTTGTATATCTTTTAAGCTAAACCTAGTCAAAAATAGTTAAGATGTCTATCCATGCAGTGTCATTGTTTTCTGGGGTTTTTTTTCCTTTCTATTCTTCTATACATTCCAGTTGAGTAAAACAAATTGACTGTCACTGTTATTGAAAGTGATTGGAATGGTGTATCTGATTTTTACAAAAAAAAGAAAAGGTTTATTTTTATCATCAGATCTAAAAGTATCAACATTTGGATATCATTGGGATATCAGAGTAAAAGCTTTTAATATTAGTTTTTGAAGTAATTATTGCTTATTAGTTTCAAAACTTAAACTTAGGAAGCAAATATTGTACTTAAATTGCTCTTCAATTGTGGAAATTATTACTAGATTAGGTGGGGGGTGCATTTGAGTGAACATTTGAATTTCAAATAATTTACCCTAAAAAAAAATTGAAAGAAAACTGAATTTTTTTCTGTGCTTATATTTCCTGCAATTTTGAAATTAAAATTATTGAAACTATATTGTTGGCAAGGAAAAAAACAGGATTTTTTTCTCTCAGTATCATGAATTTAAAAAAAAAATTAATTCCTGATATTGAATTTGATTGTGCCTAAAAACAAAGCTATTTTCTTTTTCATTAGTTCTGATTAAATAACTTTTCTTCTTTGAAAAGGATGGTGACCAGCTAATTTTATATTATTGATTTTCATCTTGATCTTACTATACACTTATATACAATTTATGCACCACTACTATTTTTTTCCTGCTAGATTCAAAACTAACTTGACTCACAAAAAGTTATAGATTTTTCCAAAGTTAGTTTTGGTTTAAAAAAAAAATCTATGATGCAAAATCTGTAACTGTCATGCAATTGTCAGCACAGGTAAATGTAAAAAAAATGTAACGTATATGGAAAATGTGTATTTTAAAGTAAAAGTCCTTGAGTTGAATCAGATAAACTCAAATATTGGCCAATCAGCATGGACCATTTTGAGTTGCCTATTCTGATAAAAAGAGGAAGACAGATGCGATGTTCTAGATGAACTTGTTACAGCAACTGATAAGATTTTGTTTTTTTTATTATGGCCTTGGAGGATATTCACCAACTTCTTCAGCAACAAATGTGACAAATGAAAGGAAGAATTGGCTCAATATATCCATAGCTATATCTGTGAAATATGAATCCTTCATCAATGTATCTACCACTATAGCAACACCATTTCAAAGTTCCATTTTGATCCTGTATCTAACTTGAAAGTATGGCTCAGACATCACAAAGGTTTTTCAGATGGAATTTTCTGGCCAAACAAAAAATTGAAGTGATGGGCTTTTGTTGTGCAATCTTGGATTGGTTGAACATGACCATTATAGTAATTTTATCCTCCAAGATCACACACACAACTTCTCATTTCACCAAACTGTTGTCACAGTAAAACAAATTTTTAGTGAGCAGTCATCTTTATTCAGTGTGTTTCCATTGTTTAAACATGACAAAGGCTGATACAGATGGTTTTGCCATTTATGCTGGTATTGATAACCATGAATGGGAACAGTTTGAGTGCCTAAATTTTGTATGTAGTCTGTTTACTGACACTTTGTATGAGAATTTTGGCAGAACATGGCATTACACTGAAACAAGTTACAGTTGAATGCCAGTGCTCATCAACAACAACTACTGTGATGACAACTATGTCAATGCTATACAAAACCCAAAATTCAGTATTAGAAACATCCAGTAAACCCCTATCCACCAGTTGGAATTGTAGAAATTGGTATTTGTATGCTACTGCCCTTTTAAACATGGCTGCTGTAATTGCAACTAAACTGGACATCACAGCCATCACAAAATTATTTGAATCACAAAAAAGTCAGTTTAACAGTTTAGTAGGTTCATGGTCAAAATGTTCATAGTTTACTCTTTTTATCAATAGCAAGTTCAAGTGCAGATTGACACCACCTCTGATATACACCGACATGTTGCCTGGTGTATTTCCATTGATTTTTTTAGCTTACAGGTGACGTAGTTGACATTCGATAGCATGAGTACCTTGTACCTATTATTGTTGCATATTAACCAAGATTTACTGGGCCTTAATATCCTCACCCCTTCTGGGGCCTTTTAATGTGCCTTTGAACTCTTTATGTAATCTGGTAGCTGTCAATTCATTGTTACCACATGTTGATGCTGACTAACCCCCACCCCCCCAAAAGTGGGTTGTTATTCAATGACATTCTTGGGTTTTGTACTCAAGCAAAGGCTACATTGATACTGAAGCCTTCAGCTTGGCCAGTCTTCTGATCTAAATGACTTGTTCCTTATGCCACATTACCATTAGTTAACTGTGAGCCTTGAAGAAATGTATATAGTCAGGCCAGTTTTTCTTTTCAGCTGGCATCACTAGTTATGTTAGTTAACACATTTGTTTGTGCTGATTTCTTATTGAATCAACACAACATATTCACAGTTGTATGATAATTTCTTAATGCAGCCTTCAAAAATCACTTACCCATTCTGAAGGATCTATTTACCATACTAAATGGTGCCACCTGCATTGCAAAGAGTAATTTTATTTACAAGTAACACAAGAGTTCCTCATTAATACCTTATTTCAATATACCAAGTTGTCTTGGTGTCAAATCAGTATTCTCTATTTTCATCAGATTAAGAATGCTTTGGTGTGGTGAGCACAATGCTTGCATAGAGCCATTAACTCTTAGAATGGATTAACATTTTGACTATCATTAAAGAGTCCTGAAAAGTATCACTTTTTCTTGATATCACTCATGGATATGTGGTTGACTGGCAGAGTCATCATTAAGATCTTAAAACATCATAGCCTCACTATGTCTGCCACTGTTCATTTCTCAGGCTAAGAAGTCACTAAGGTGTTTTCCTTCTGATATTAGATTAACTAAAGACACCATTCAATTGATTGTTAGCAAATGGTCTTGATACAAAGATTGTTCATGGTCCATGTTGACAACAGTATATAACTGAGTCTTATGTTGACAGTGTAACTATGGTCACATGAAGGAGAGTGTATTAGCTATAAAAAATGTTCAAGATTTGTGGATAACACTTCACTCTTGACAGATTACAAACCTTTACTTTTCATATTCAGCTCCAAAAAACATGTCACTGCATATTTTACCAGATGATTGTAGCATTGGGATGCAATTTTCACTGTACACTACCACAAAATGATTGAGTTCAATCTAACTTGATGCCCTGTCACGCCTTATTAATTCACAAAGACTCCTACAGGAAGACACTTGTTATTGTTACTGTCATCATCAAAACTGGACACTGTAGCTGATATCAAACAAGAGACTCACAAGCATCCATGCGTCCAAACCTGTTGATTTTTCTGGACCTCCTGGTCAACTAAACTCAATGATCTCCCACAATTGGTAGTGTGAGTCATTATGAAAGGCTAGTTTAACTATGCTTGATGACTGACAAGAATTTGGCAAAACTTGAGGAAGACTAACATTTATATTGAAGTAAGTTACAGTTAAATGCCAGCGCTCATCATGTATACTGCATTTTGGACAATGAACATTTTACTGCAGTATCATGGGTTGAATGTTATTGATAGCTGCCTGTTTGGTGATTGAGTTATTGTCCTTTCTTGTGTCAAACTAGCTGTTTTCAAACAGCTGCATTTAAGTTTCCCAAGTATAAATCACATGAAATCAGTTGTACACACTGATCCCCTTCAAACTGATGACTCATGTTATACTCAGAGCACCCATGGTCTCGTGTTGATTTCACAAACCTCATCAATGGCCTTAGCTACTTGGTTAATGTCTATTCTAAAAGAGGCAGATGAACAGAAGTTCTATTGTTGCAATGTGCAATCAATTATTCAGTTTCCTGAAACATGGACATGGGATAATAGTACATATAAAAGTTATCATCACTGGAAATGAAATCTGTGACCAAGTTCAAATCTTTGATGAGGCTGTTTACATTTCACTCTGCATTAATGTCCTTGGGAAAGGCATGAATCCATCTGTTCTCCTTCAAGCTATGGGTAGATAATAGGACAGCTGAGTTCTTTAGCCTTGTTTAAGCAACCAGTTTATGAGAAAGAAAACTGAATTCAAACCAATTGTGTTTGCTAAAAGATTTACCTTGTGTCACATCCTGCCCATGATAGAGGAATTGAGTAAATACATAGACAATTCATATCTAACTTGTTTTAACATTTTTGCTATTCATCTTGCTTCACCCATATTTGATGTCTACTGTATCACTCAATGAAATGGCCAGGTAGAATGATTTATTGGTATGTTTAAGTGTGCACAGTTTAAAGTTTGGTGTCTGTGTGTTGAGGAACAACAGAAAAAACCTTAAAGATATAGCATAGGGTACAACACTTAACACAATAAAAGATAAATAGTCATTGGTAGAAATGCCCGTGGAATGCAAACTCTGTACAATGCTAGATGCTTTGCAGCCTCAATACCACATAGACAATGATCAAACTGCCTTACTGAGATGTTTCTTCTGTTGGTACACCTACATTTGCAAGGAATTACTGACTTAGGTAACTAAGATGAGTACATAGTGTCATTATTAATTTTAGAGGAGAATGTAACAAAAGTTGGTGAACAACTTTGACAGTAGCACAAACACTATTTTTTTGACAGTCATACTTAAGATCACATTAGCATTGACATAAGCTGTCTGCCTATCTCATTTGAGCTGCTCATGATTCAATCTACCACTTCCACCTTCAATCAATTTAGGGTAGAGGTGCTTTTGGTGTAATGGTTATCAAATTTGAATCCTGTTTGCATTTCACATAGTGTATTACTCTTCAAAAAGGTATGCATCCAGTTATAAATAAATAATTAAGCAGACTACGCTTTTTAAACTTGGTATGGCAACTGTTCTAGGAGAAGGAAAACTTTGAATTCAAACTTGTTACAGAAATGTGGCTGGGAACCATCTTCAGAAACCAATCAGAAACTCCATACATGAGTGCACATACGGAGCCAGCTTAACCCACAGGTTGAGTACTGTCATGCATATACATACACACAACATTCAAGGCAGAATAACTCCAGGCAATCCAGGAGAGGGTCAAGTCATGTGAAAACTAGTGCAAGTAATACCCCAGACTTAAAAGTCCTTCATAACACTGGAAGGGTCAAGTCAAATTAGCTTTAAATCAACATGGATCATTTGGGGCTGCCTGTTCATTTAAAAAAAAAAAAAAGAGGAACACCATATTGAAAATAATAGAACTATTAGAATAACTGAGGATGGAAGCTGTTATGACACTATGGAACTTAATTTATGACATAATGTCAGAAATATGGATGTTGCTACATGCTTATCACATAAATCATTGCATATAATAACCCTTATAAACAAAAAACAAACATTTGCATCTTCTTGGACTTGTACACAAAGATAGTGTCAGTATTTGGTTTAGCCACTATTTGTGCAAATGACAGTCTCTTTACATTGCTTATTAATTTGTATCTGAAGAATATTGTGATTGTTCCTGGATTGCCTGTGCATATTCTGCAAATTTTTCAATAAATTATCCTATAAATGTTCTATTGGGTCAAGATCAGAGCTTTCTTTGCTGATCACAGAATAGTTTCAATAGTATTATGTTGCAGTTATTTAACTGCACTTAATAGGATCAGGCATTGTGATCCATCAAGATCAGATATGATACTAGCAAAGGATTAGCTAAATAAACTATGAGGATTCTTTCTAAGACTTACTCCCAGTATATTGGGCCATAAAGCTTTCTTTGCAGTATCTCAGGATCAAGTTAGCAGTCGTATGAGCAGCTGCCCTAGATCATAACTCATCCATTACTAAAAACCTCATCTTGAATATTGAGTCAATATATAATTCCCTTAGTATATCATATTTAAACTCTGCCAGAGACTTTTATGCCATGAAGCAAGACCACTAGCTTTTTTTTTTTTTTTTTTAATGATGCTGAGGGCTACTCTAGAGTTGATATGCCATTGGTCTTACAGTTCTTAGCCTGTCTTTTATATCATCTGTTATATGATTTTCTACTAATTTGATTAATTACTGTATAGCTTATGTTGAACTGTCTTCTAATTAAAAACAAGTCACTACTATACAATCTAATAATCTGCTAATGTTGATCATCAACAACTCTTCAAGACATTACAATATATTTAAATTAGAAAACTCTTTTGTCAAAGCAGTCCTACTATGAAATGATTTTTTAATCCTTTTGTTACTGCACATTCAGCAACAAATTTAATGGCTGGAATACACTTTTGACCATAAAACAAAAAAACTTGCAAATAAAATTATTGGAGTTTTACAATTCTACAATGCGTTGAATAGGGGGTATATTGCACAAACCTCTTTATAGGAGAATTATTTACTAATACTTCTAAAAAAATAACTTTTACTAAAGTTTTAGAAATAATAAAGTATTTTTTAAAATCTAGGGCTGGGATATATCCTTAATAGTCAAACATGCATTTTAGTCCTGCATGTTTTAAGTTAATATTATACACAGCTACATACATATATTATCCTTATACAACAATATGCACATATATAATATGTGCATATTGTTGTATAAGGATAATTCTTATAATTGGCCAACATCCTTCCTGGTAGAAATGTCTTTAAAGCTATTATATAGTAGAAAGTGAGTGATTATCAAAATTTGATAATCATTTGATGTTGATTTTTATGTAAGGTGTATAGCACATTTTTAATTGTCTTTGCTAATGTCAACCCAAATTTTATTAATAGAATTGATGCAAATTTCATTTTGTATGTAACTTAAAATGTTGAGATGTTTTACTTCTTAGACTGAATCAGCTTTTCTATTCTAAAGTTGACTTGTGAGATTCAAAGAGTATAAGATGAAAGCAAAGTATATTTTAGAATAAATACAGAATACTACGACCATACACTTTTGGTGGGAAATTGACATCTGAAAGAAAGAAAAATCAGGCTTGTATAAAAATTTAAGTCAAAATCTTTGAGCCATTATCATGAAGAAAGTTTGAAAAGAAATTCTATTATGAAAAATTATTTGTGTAAATCTTATAGAAATGGAGATATTTGTGTATAAAAGAATTGTTAGTGCAAATTTTTTGGTGAAAAACATCAACTAGTAACAGGCTTTCAATAAAATTTTCTCTACTTAGATACAGGGCAAATTCTTCTTTTTTTCCCCTTAATTTGATTTGTTTTTCTTACACAAAGTGTTGGAGATTGATTTTTACACATTGTAAAGATAATTTCTTGAAGAAATAAATTCTGTTTACTTTTTTTGAAACAAAGAACTGGGAGGTCTGTATTATGGCCTTACTATGGAATTTAAAAAACTGGAAAATAAAATATTGCTTTTCTTGGCAATCTTTTAAAAAAACTGTTTAATTATTCATTGGTATGTAAAAACAAAAATATTCATATTAAACTTTTAAAACATTTTTTTTATTGATTATTTTAATTTAGTTTATAATTTTTCGAATTCATCTTATTCTTTCAGTATTGTGCATTGACTGAGATTTTGTTTTTTTAAGTTTTAAAAATGCTGATTTAAAAAAAAAACTGAAACAGTATTTTTTAATAGATGTTTGTTTCAAGGCAAGTAATTTGCATGTATTGGGGCAATAGAAATGTAGTTATTTCCCTTCTTCTCACAAGTGAGATGTTATCCGTATTTTTATTTATTTATTTTATTTTATTTTATCTTTTTTTTTTTTTTTTGTACATTATGGAGACTTAAATTCTTGTACTTTTTTTCTGTGCTTAATCCTTTTGGTGTAGTGTATTTGGCAACATATCTAATAGCTGAAATGCACTTTTGACCATAAAATAAAAAGGCTCACAAAAAAAAAAAAAAAAAATTCATTGGAGTTTCACAATTACAATACACTATTGGTATCTGGTGGGGGGTATCACACAAATGTGTTTATTAGAGAATTCTTTATTCACTGATAATTATAAATATAACTTTTTTGAAGTAAAAAAAAAAAATTTTTTTTTTTTTCTAAATTTAGGGCTGTGGCATATCTAAATAAAAGGCACTTTCAGGGGGTTAATCATACAAGATCCAAAATATTTATGTACTGAGGATTTAAGTTGCATCCTCATGTATTAAGTATATTTGTGCCACTTGAGTTGCTTTCCACACCAAAAGGGTTAAATAACCCATTTGAAATTTACTGCATTTTGGACAATGAATATGACATATTTTAAACAAATGCTGAGACATCCTTCAATCAAGTTAAGATAGGTAGTGTGATAAGATTTCATGGACTAAAATAAAAAGAAATACAAAATAATCTAACCACATAAAAGATGAAAATCTGTTAACAACTTATGTTCAAAATTTAGTGATAAAAGGCAGATGACAACATTTCTGAGTCTTGTGAGATGGTCCAAGTTAAAAGCATGGTATCCCCAATGATACCCACATAGGAAAAATAAGGTCAAAAATAGTTTGACTTTGGGTTACCCTTGCTGTGCTTTTAACTTGAACTAAGTTTTTCTTGAATATTTGATCACCATACTAAAAATGCAATTGTATCACTTTGTACCTGTCGTCAAATATTGTATAATAGTTTATGATAAGATATTATCTTTCTAACAAAACAAAAATTTGAATGAAAAATTTTTTAATTGGTTGGTGAAAAATTTTCAAAAGTTTATATTCATGCTTCCAGAATAGAAAGCAGTCATACTGTAAGCACCTGACCTCTGTTGCCAAAATATATAGGGTTGAGTCATGAATAGTTTAGTTTTCTAAGAGCAAGTTGTAATTACATATTTCAAACATTAATGATTTAAACCCAACCAGAAATTAAAGAGTGTTTTCTCTAGTCATTCTTATTTTAGTAGTGAAAGAGTGCACATCATAATTTAATCTATGATCACACACCACCAAAATGGAGGAACTGAAAGTGCATATTCGACATGTAATGTTGTGGAAGTTTAAGAATAAAAAAAATACTACAGAAGCAGCTAAGAAAATTTACAGTGTTTATAGCCTAAGTGTCATTATTGACCGCCATGTCCAAAAATGGTTTTCAAAGTTTCATTCTTGTGATAGGTTATTGAAAGATGCCCCAGATGAGAACACTCATCAGACCTCAATTAAGATGCTTTCAGAAAATTGATGGAATCTGATCAATGCAAAAGTATTTGAGAATTAGCACTTGACCATGAGACATCACAGTCTGCTGTCACTTGAAAAGGTTAAAAGTAAGTAGACTTGGCATTTGGCTTATTCATACTCTTAAAAGAATAAGGAAGATTGCATGTCCATTGTGACAAATCTTCTTTCAAAGCATATTTTGACTCATTGCTCAAGAATATTACAGGTGATAAAAAATGGGTATTGATCAAAGGCAGTTGATCAACAAAGATGAATCACTGCAGCCTACCTCATTGGCAGAGCTTTATGGAAGAAAAGTTATGCAGTGAGGTTTGGTGGAATTGCCGTGGTATTATTCATTTTGAGTTTTTAGACTACCATCAGACACTCAATGCAAACTTATACTTTCAACAGGTGTAATGTGTGCATGAAAATCTTCTTAGAAAATATCTTGCACTTATCAACAGGAAAAACATACTTCTTCATGATAATGCAAAGCCAGCTTCAATAAGAGTCACACAGGAAAGAATATTGAATTTAGACTGGTCTTTTCTACCCCATCTATCATATGCACCAAGTGATTTCAATCTTTTGCATTCTTTTCTGAATGACAAAAATCTTTTTGAGAAGAGCAGGTGAAAATGTTTGTGGAAAACCTCTTTAGCTCAAATCATTTGATTTTCACTTGAAATTAATTTGTTGAATTATTCATGAATAAAATATATTTTACTAAAACAGAAATTATTTATGACTTGACCCCATATATATATATATATATATATATATATATATATATATATATATATATAGTTAGGATAGACATAGAATCAATGGTGCTTGGTGACTGTCAATTTCTTGCCTATACCATCATCAGACTAATGATTGCATAAGCTAGAAACTGATTGTCACCAATCACCATTGACTCTAGTCTATGCTAGCCTAACTTAGATATTTATGTTCTATCTTTGATATTGAGCACTTTTTATTTATAAATATAGCAAACTATATCAATGTATATATAGTGTGTATATATATATATATATATATATATATATATATATATACTCACACATACTTCATGAAGTTAAAAAAATGGCAGCAGTCTATATTTATATATCTAAGCACCTTTCTGTATACTCTGCAGCAACATAAAATGTATCTCCTAATTTTGTAGACACAAGTTTTTTTTATTTGTTTCTAGTTAAAATCACTGCCAATATCTTTTTTGGCCTTTCAAAAAAAGAAATTTCAAAATTTATCTATTTGATGTATGTAAATACAAACATATAAACTATTTTTCTTAAAGAAAAAAAATGGCTAGTCTTACGATGTTGTAGAATTAATTGACAAAGTCTCCAAAATTTTCTAGATTAATCTGTTGAATTGAAAAAAAAGTAGAAGACTCTTTTAATCCTAAAATTTATTAATTTATTTTCAATTATAAATAGTTGAATGAGCCCAGTGAATTTAGGAGAAAATTGTCACTACTCTGTATTGGATTTTCTTTCTTTACAGACTAATATATTCAATTCAATCAAATTTCTTAACCCTTAAAATCCTGAGCTTGAAGAAAGAATTGAAAATGTACAATTTTTTAATCAGTTATTTAACTGCTTTACAGACTGTTAAATAACCAGTTACAACATTCTATAAACAACTTCAAATATATTTGAAAATGATAAAATTATGTACAAAATATAAAATTGCAATATCTTATTAGCAATAGCAATGTAGAAGTTGGGAATCCATGACTGTAATTCTGGACACCTGGGTTTATGTACTTCTAGTTAGTGGTACTAATACTGGGCGCTTAGGTTCAAAGGGTTAAGAAATCTAGATGCACATTTGATTAATGAAAAAGAAGTTTGGAGACCAAATATGTTTGGGTTTTTTTTTTCACTTTTTTCTTCTTCAATATTATCATTATTATTACTTATATAATTATTTTTCATTTGATTATTTATGTTGGCAATTTATTTGCTGTTTCATTTTCTGAATCCAATTGGATTTCTTAGTGAATTTTGACAATTATTCCCTTTAGACTCTGTATATTAATCAAACTTTTATTTTTTGAAATAAGAATCATTAACAATAAACTCAAATAAACATTTTTTTCAGAAACTTTTTCTTTAAAAGAAAAAAATAATTCCAATCCTACCTCATTCAATGCAGTTAC
The DNA here is from genome assembly GCA_963585895.1 of Sepioteuthis lessoniana. Lineage (NCBI taxonomy): Eukaryota > Metazoa > Mollusca > Cephalopoda > Myopsida > Loliginidae > Sepioteuthis > Sepioteuthis lessoniana. The sequence continues at coordinate 48,802,312 of OY757915.1, forward strand.
AACAAAAATTTATACACCCACCAAAAGTTCATTGATGTATGTAGCTTGATGAATTTCATCATCCATCTTAAGCAAGTGGTGTGTATTCTTGAAAAATTATAGGAGTGGATCACTAAGTCTGCATATCAACACATGCAGCTAAATTTTTTTCTGAAATTTTCTTTGTATGTATTTACCGAATCCTTCTGCCATGGACAGAATGCAATACAAGCAAAGTACAATTAGTTTGAATTCAGTTATCCATCTCCTGAACTTGCTATCAAACCATGGCTAAAGAGCTGAGTTTGCACTACTATTTACCCAGAACTAGAGACAGAAGAGATGGATTCATGCCTTTCACTTTGTGCTAATACCAGGATTTGAACTTGAGTTGCTAGTCCATTTTCTATGATAATAACTGTTATGCTATGTGTGCACCTTCTATTGTATTTATTGTATAATCAATCTATGTAATTATTATTCACCACTCAATTAAGTGTATTGACAAGGAATGAGATTATGTTGAAAAATAACTGTTGTGCAAAATGAATGCTTTTTTCTCATTGTTCGGCTGCTGACTTTTGATCTTATGATTTATGTAAAGGAAAAAAAAAAAAGAATTATGGAATATAAATTTGATGAACCTTGGAAATGCCTTTTAGATATGGTTTACAATAAGGCAAGAAGTTTACAGTATTGTACAAAAAAAATGAAAAGGCTGAACCATTTTTTATTATTGCCACAAATTTTAATGAAACTTCAGTGAGTTAGATACACATAGGAAGTGATTATTTTCTTGATTATTATTGTCAAAGTTCATTTAGTTGTAGCGAAAAGTCATTAGTAAATTAGGGTATCAAATCAAGGAAAAGAAAATCTTAGAAATTTCCTATTTTTTGGTATGTCTGAGAATTTAAAAAAGATTATGATTTTTTGTTTCAACTAAGGAAACTTTGATAACAATAATCAAGGAAAATAATCAGTTCCTATGTATACCTAAGTCATTGACATTTTAAAATTTGTAACAATAATAAAAACATGGTTCATTTTTTTTTACATTTTTTTCTTTTTTGTTGTTTTTTGTCCTATACTATATAAATCAGAAGTAATTTCACATAAAAAAGCTTGAAATGATTAAATCCAAAATATTTTTATAAAAAAGAAAAGCTGTTTTAAGGGTTTCTTGTTCCTATACTTGAACTTCATAGGTTTCATTGCATTATAAAATAAATTCATTTTTGTCTTTTTCTAAAATTTGTCTTCATGTAATGCTTACATTCAAGTTACATGGATGACATGAAAAGATAAAATAGTGATTCATTGCAATATTTAGTAATTTGGAATTTTTTGGTTTTCTTATTTCAGCTCACTTCATTTTTATAGCAACATGTTTTGATTTTCTCCATTATGTTTAAAGTCACCTAAATTTAAAATTAACCATTTGAATAAATTTGCTGACTTATAAAGTTTGTTTATTTTTATTTTTTTAACAAATTGATTGTTTGAAATTTTTTTCTTGAAAGTAACTAAGTTGTTCAAAGATGTTGGTATTTTATTTATTCAGTTTATAAATAGTCCATGTCCTGAAGTCTGCAAATAAAGGATGAAAATTAGAATTAGTCTCAAGGAAATTTTCCTAAAAAGTATAATTTATTTTTTCTTGTTATGAATTATTTAATAAAGCGATAAAACAAGTTAAAATCCACCCTGATTGCAGGGATATGCTGAATGTATCCTCTACCTCCAAAAAAATGGATGTCCTGGGTATGACATTAAACTGCATTTGATGGTGAGATTCTAGATCTGGGGTGTATGGCATACACCTTCATTGCACTTACTTCCTGGTCCACTCTGACCTGGGGTGGTAGTACCTGTTAGGATCCTATCTATGGATCAAATAGTCCTGTTGAAAAATCATTCATATTTGATAGGACTGGGAGCAAAAAAAAAACAAAACAAAAAAACAAAGAAAAGTACACAAAGAATTTAAATATGAACATATAATGAATACAATTCCCTAACTTCTCCATGTAAAATAACCCTAAATGAATTGAGATGGCTTTGAAACCAATCAGTGAGACTTGATAATGAGGTTTAAATTTGAGATTAAAGGCCCTATTGGAAGAATGGTTTTAATATTCAATAGGAGCCAAAATAAAACATATACATACTAAGAAAATAAAAATAACCTATCATTTCTAAAAAAGCATTCTCCAAATAAATTTTACTTGTTTTAGTTACAAGAGGTGATGTCATGGAAGACAAAAACATTAAATCAAATGTTTTGACTTTTCAGATAACTGAATCAGACATTTTTCATTCATTATTTGTGTATATTTTTGTAAAAATTACATGACTACTGAAAAAAAGTTAAAATATCTTATAATAACTCAGATTTTAAAAAAAAGTTTTAAGTTATGGAAAATATAATAAAAAGAAAACAAAATGCTGTGTGAATGATTATGTAAGATTAGCAGTGTTTTAGAAAAGTCTAGAAATATTCAAGTAACAATTATGTTTTAAATAATTTTCTGTTTATTTCGTTAGTTAAATTAGCTTTGAATGTCAGTAAAATTTTGGGTTTTATAGCCTGTCTTTCTTTTCCAAAGAAAAATTACCTAATAAATAACATTACAAAATTTGAAAAAATAAATTTCAAATAGTGCATTTAAAAAAAAAAGATTCTTATTTTTCAAAACAATGTTAATGCTTACAATGTGAAAGTATCCAAATATCAATTAAACATAACATTTTTGCAACCATTTGATTTGTGAATAACTATTTTTTCCATACTGCTTTTTATATTCTAAAAAAAAAAAATGAAGGCCTGTCTGGAATTATTAAATTGTACTTAATGGATAATTTTTATTTATTTTTTCTTTCTTTCCCATAGTCCAGGTTAAAACATGGACTATCAATAAAAGTTTGTGTCGTAGCCCTTTTGTACAATACTTAACTGATTTTTATGTCATGTTTTTGTTTCCTTATTACAGTTTTTCTTCCCAACTAAATTTACTGATTCTTTTGTTGTGCAGTCAATGTAAACTTTGTGTAATGATGAAGATCTGGGCTTTGAAATTACTACAAAACAAAAATCTTAACTTTAAGTGAGCTTATCAAATAAATGCAATTTTTCAGATGTATAACAAAAAAGAATAAAAAAGGAACAATTTTATGTTGATAACTTTTCTCAAAACCATAGGCAATATATATATATATTGTGAGAGCTGATTGATTGATTGATTAATGGCATATCACCAAGTTATTTTATGCCTAGAGGTTAGGGAATCACATTCATTGTATGTTCATATTTACATTTTTTGAGTAGTTATTTTTAAAGAATTTTTTTGCACATGTTCTTACTGAATATGAATGGTTTTTAAGCAGATCTATTTAAACCATAGATGATGGTTCTTTGAGTTGTGTTGCTTTATCAAAAGGAAGCATTAACAGAAGATTTTTATGTTTTGCTCATCTTTAGACAAAGACACTTCCTATGACTTGTCAGATCATCAGAGTGCCAGGCCAAGTAATTACCTTTCGGCAGTTAGGATTGGTTGTTGGAGTTCATTTAATCTCCAAATAATAGGTGATGATTTATACTGGCTACTGATGCCAGTTATAAGATTTCATCAACACCTAGAAATTATGTTTGACAATATAATTCTTATGTCGAGGTGCTCATGGGTTAACAGTTATTATCATAGAAAGTGAACTTGGTTACCAGAGTTCAAATCCTGAATGAAGCTGTATTTTTATTGGTACTTATACTCTTGGTAAAGGTATGAATCTAACTATTCTCCCTCCAGCTATAGGTGAATAATAGAGCAGGCTGAGCTCTTCAAGCCTAGCATGGCAACCAATTCAAACAATTTATAGACCTGGAGACTCTTCCTGTCCAAGACAAGCTACATGAGTAGCATCTATGCGACCAAACCAGGTTATGGGATATGTCTTTTTTTTAATTCCTAAGAAAAATAGAAAGAGGAGTAATTGCCTTAGTTCTTTTTTTCCCAACTTTAGAAAGTATTTACTATTTCACACAAAAAAAATATTAAGCTTTAGCTATCATCGATATTTTAGGAAGTGTTTCATGTAAGGCATTTTGCAATAGGTTGACAATATAGCTTATCTGTAGGAAATTGTTACACTATGTATATTTAAGAGTCACATCTGTTTTGGTTTGTACATATTGACTTATAATTCAGAAAAGAGATGTCATTGAGCATTAAAATCTCACGTACACTTTAATAAATTTATAATAAGGAAAAGTACAAGATTTAATTTTTGATTTTTACTAATTAAATGATATAATTCAATAATTAAAAATCACTTGATTTGTGGGACTTTTCACAGTTTTTCGTGAGTACAAAAAGCAACTCTTCAGTTCTTAAAACCTGCTATGTTTTAATATAACACAGATTCCATGGCAAAATTTGAATTTAAAGCTTTTTTGAAAATTATTGTTTTGTAATTTAGTACTAATTGTAAAAAAATATTCTTAATTTTTTGGAGGACAAGAAAAAAATCATGAAAATGTTTCAAACCATGGGGTACTTTTTTAAAATACTATTTTAAATGTAGGCTAAAAAAATTGTAATAGGAAAGAATTTACAATTCGTAGTTTCTTTTTATTGTACCTACCTATAATGTTACATTTTTAGAGGGTAAAAGAAAAAAATAACAAAAATTAAATGAATGCATGATTGATAACTCAAAACTTTTTTCAACGAATATTTTTCATATTTCTTAGAAGTGAATATATTAATTTTTAATCAGTGTAACTCAAAAAATTAAAAAACAAAAATGAAGGAAGAAACTATTTATAGAATAAATAAATAAATGTTTTTCATTTAAATTAATTCATGAAATTTTCCATCTAAAAATAAGGACATATTTTTAATGCTTCACTTCTTTTTATAGTTACATTTTATAGATTAAAAAAGAAAAGAAAATTTTTGTCATGTTTAAAAAAAAGTCCTTAGAAAAATGAAATTATAATAATGTTCAAACCACTCATGAATTTAAGGTTACATTTTTTGAAATAATATTTTAAATGCAGATTTTAAAAAATCCTAAAATAAAAGAATATTGTAATTCATGATTTCTTAGATTCTTTTATTGGTAAATTTCTTGAGGGTAAATAAGAATTTTAATTAAAACTATGCTGCTTTTTCTAAAATTATTAACAGAAAAATTGCCTTGGACAGGAAGAGCCTCCAGGTCTGTAAGTGAGCACTAATTGTAAGGAATAAAAATTTATTGGCAACCAAAAAAAAAAAAGACATAGAAATTTTTTTAAACCCATCCCCGGTATAGGGTTAAATATTTTTCTATGTTATTCTAAATCTAAACTAAAAAAGAATAAAAGAGAAAAAGCAATTTATGAAATAAAAGAACACTTCATTTGAATTAATAGGGGAAATCTTTTAACTACAAATAAGGACACATGGATTGGGTACTTCTACTAGTATATATAAGAAAAGGAAAATGCATTATGAAAAACAGACATTGAGAATAAATTCAAAGTGCTCAGATGCCAGTAAGCAGAGCAATATAAATACTTTTAAAAGGGACTGCTCACTTTTTTCTTATTCCTATAATCAAAAGGTCCCTGTGCCATTTCACACAATCATCAGACAGGAGAAGGACAAATTAATATATAAAAAAGGGATTTATCAGACTTCTCACTCGGTCTGATTTGACATGAAGTAATTTTATGTGTGTGATAGTGCAGGTGGTGGTGGGGGCAAAAGACGAATAGGACATTACAAAAAATGCTTGGCACTCTCTCTAAGGGGAGTTTCAGATGGCAAGCAATAAACTAAGCCCTGCTAAGCAGGTACTACCTGTAGGTGAAGGCGTGGCCGTCGCTAATACCAATATATTAATATATATCGTGGAGGTGTAGACCCCTTGGCACCAGGTAATTAACTTTAAATCATCCACCTGGCATTCACCCAGGTGGGCCGCTGGAAAACCACAGATTTGTATAAAGAATAAATATAAGGCCTTTAATTGCTTGTTTTTTGCGGGGGATGAGAGGCTGGGCTTCATCAACTCAAACATTATAATGTTATTATTTTTGCCATAACGTCGCATTTATTTTGAAAATCTTTCAAATTCCAGTTATAAAATGGTAACGCACCAGATATAAAAGTGTAGGGTCACTTCCGGTCAGTACAATACCAAATATAACCTGTAACTATGCATCTATACTGTCCTCGTAATAGTTTCAACACCCACATATGATACTTAGCGTAAGGACCAATATGTATGTAGTTAAGATCCCTTACCTAATCCCGGTAAGGCAATGTGACGGCTAGTGGTTGAGTTTTCATTTCGTCGTCATCTTTCTTCCAAAAAAATATTAAATTCCTAAGGGACAATTTTTCTTTCCATTTGACTTGGGACTCGAATCCGAAACCAAAATTCTGCCCAAGAAGAGAACAGACTCTGCTGGTAATAATGACAAATGTTTATTTACTTAACTGCAACAAACAAACTAACAAAATACATTTCTACCTTTTTTTCAATAAATTGTGATTTAAGTGTCAAAACTCATTTATTAATCAGCCATCCTCCTCTTTCTAATAGTAATCTTCCATTTAGTAACAACCTCTCTCGCTCTCTCTCTCTCTTAGAGAGGGAACTTTTCTTCTTTTCTTCCTCACGGCTACTTATGGATGTTTTCGACTAACAGTTTGGGTTCTCAGAAGCGAGATGATGATATTCTACTAAAGACCCGGAGCGAACGAGTCGACTTATATGCATATTTTCATAGATCTGTCCTCAGAGAAGTCAGTGACCTCCCAGCTTAATTTTATCGATGTCCTTTCTAAAACCAGTCTGTCAAAATCCAGGGCTTCCACCTGGTTGAATAACCATAAATAGAAATTACATCTAATCTTGAAAAAATCTATCTTTTTCAAACTCAAGCAGATTTTAAAGCATACAATTTAGGTTCAATTCTTTTCTATTTAATTCTATAAGTTGGAACCTCGATTGTTGATACCCCTTACTGGTTAACATCTTTCCAGTCATTCAATAAAGCTCCTTCGTTTTTTTTTTCAAATTATTCAAGTTATCTGAAATCATATACCTATTAATAAAACGGTGTGGTTCACGCTATCCACACGTTTATCTACAAGTAACGTCGAATCAAGGCTAATACCCCATTGTATGATCACCGAAATATATCAATCGATCTATGAGATTCTAAACTTTTCACACACACATATTATGATGGAGAGAATGACTGAAATTTGATATCCCCAATGATATGTGGATGATGGGAGGGTAATAATCTTAATTAAAGTTGACCCAATCCCCATCTCTACGAGCTAATATGACAGAAAAACAAACAAACAAAAACTAGTTAACTGATCAAAAAACTGATGCGAGGGTTAAATAAAAAACAATCTCATTTCTGGAGAATTTGGTTCTGCGTCATCTAATGGGATTGGGTAATAAAAACTGAAAAGGCAGAAGGGACTAAAAAATGAATTGAAAAAAGGCCAATGCTTATACATACTTTTAAGTTAAACTGAGTTTTTTAAACAAAAAAACAAAACATCTAGTTTTACTTATCTGGAATGGGATAATACGTCACTTCGGGAACATTTTTTTTTATTTGTAACTTTTTGATTTGGTTTTATGGTATATCAACCATTGTAGGTTATTTAATGCCAAATCCATTTTTATTAATATACACAGTTCTATTTCAAATAATTCAGTTTAACATAAGTACGCAGTTTAAATGTCAAAAAAATTCTATCTCAAACAATTCTGTTTTGCATAAGTACACTGTACTATCTTCTATAAAGAGGTACTCCGCATTCCCCAAAGCTCCAGCATTACTGGAGCCTCACCATCAGATTGTTTAGTGTCATATCTAAGACACTCGTTAGGGCAGTCTTACTCCACTGCAGAGATGCAGTCGGTGTATTCTACAGCCCCAGGCGACTGGGCGACTTGCATAATTGTTGTACAGTCACGCAGTGAAAGAAGGCGTCCACTATATCAGCGCATTGAACGCATTCTGACCTTTTTTGTCACGCCGAGTTTCTCCACAAAATCATCTCGAATGGCCACCTGAAATAATATACGATAATACTTTCCTCAACAACGGCCAAGTGTCAAAAAGACCGAAGAGTTTACCGACATTCACGATAGAAAGAACAATCGTTTCTAGGCAATTGACTGGCCTTTCCATCACCCAACTGAACGCGTCTCAAAAACGGGAAGGTCTTCTTGGCATTTTCTTTTCAGAATCCGCTTTTCTCAGCATACTATGCACCCATCCAACATGGGAAACTTAGACGTAACGTGTATCTCGACATTCAGCACTACAAGGTCGCCTTTAGAAGGGTGAAAGTAAACAGACCCAGCGATGCACCACAGGAGCCGTGGTGTCCCCCCCCCCAATAGGTACAGGACCCTTAAGAGATTAACTAGAAGAACGTCGGTAAAAGTCAAGGTAGTAGATGTATGAGACATACACTTCGATTCTGTCTTTTTAGAACTTCTTTTGAGATTACTGTTGAATTGCGACTATGACCTTTTCTAGCATCTCCGGCTACGTATTCCCCTGTTAGAGACTCTGAGTATCTTGCTTGGCCTGTTAATAAACAGGTGGCCAAGATCTTCGCCAAAAGTTTTAAGTCAATATTTAACATCGTTAACGGGCGAAAATGACTGATTCCAATCCCAAACCAACTTCACTATACCCCTGGTGAATTGTTAGGGAATAGTTTCCTGACTCATCCAGTTGTTATCGTTCGTTACCAGTAAAATTAATTGATAAATTTTAACAGCATGTCAACCCTTCTAAGATTATTTAATGCTAAGCGGTTAGGGAATCATGTTCATTGTAGGTTCATATTTACATTTTTAGTGTTGTTGTTTCTTAAGAGGCTTTTTTGCATAGTGTTCTATCAAATACGAATAATTTCAAATAACTCAATTCGATCCATTGATAGGACCCTAAAGGTACTACCATCCCAGTCAAAGTGAACCTTGGAGCAATAGCAATAAAAGAGTAAGCCATATTCCCCAAATCTGCAGTTTAGTGTTATACCTTGGATATACCTTTCTTTTTTTATGGGAGTTTTACTCCTCAGTAGGGGATACAGTCAGCGTATTCTAAGCCCCACTGACAGCGCTTGTTACCAGTAAGGGTACAAACAGCCTCAAATATACTTCGTCGGGAAGGCCACTGATACTGAGACTCTTATCTGTCCAGACTTTTTCAGCGTTTCTGGGATTTCATCCTGTGTTATATGTTCCTCGTTTAGCCGATTCCAACACTTCCAAGATGAAGGAAGTCAGTTAAGTAGGTGATCCCTTGGCGCGGGGGGGGGTAGCTTCTAGAAGTAGTTTTGAAATTTATCCCAAACGTTTTTGTTTGTAGTCTATCCGGTGATATGACATTGGGAACATCTCACTATGAAGTATTACGGAACTCTTCTGTACACAATTCGGCGGCCATATTCGTCGCCTCGTGCGACATTCTTTTTAACCTAACCTTAACTTCTAGAGTTTTATCCTTCTTATTAAATAAGGAGACATGCTCAGATTTAGCTAAGTTAGTATCTAAGCTATCTCTCGATTATACAGTCCCTTCTACACTAGACTCTGACACTTTTTGTGCCGCTACTCTACGTTGAACTGTCTATAATCGGTAGAAAATGGCCTAATTTTATTTTTCAAGTCGTCACACCATATATTCCGAAGCACTGCTCCCGCCAGTTCATACTTTTACATGAGTAATAGCTGGTCCTGAAAATTTATATCATTTAACAAGTGTGTGTTGAATTTCCAGTAGCTAGCTATCCTATTCTTAAAGGTATCTATGCTTATTTTGACCCAGACGCGTCTATAGTCAGAATAAGCCACGCCATGAAAACTTTGACCAACTAGAAAATCTACGTCGATTCTCTTAATACTTGGTCGAGGTTGGTATAATGCCGTCTCGAATCTGAGCCACTCCTTACAAGTCCAAGTCCATAGTATGACAGTATACTGCAATTTGGATGGGTATAGGTGTATGTGTGTCAATGTAAGAGTAGGTATATAAGTGGGAATGCGGGGGTCGTTCAAAAAGTTCGAAGTGTTATATACAAGCATGTGGTTGCAAGAAAAATAAGGTTGACAAGATTTAGTCTATTTCGTTTATTGAATAAATAAAATAAACAGGCGAATGGAATATCTAGACGGCTGACGGGCGGCTATATGGTCGGCGGCAAGCGGTTGCTTTGATCTGGTCTGACGGTGTTGTCGAGTGACGCTCTCAGCGACGGCAGGGGATTCAAATGCCCGTGTGACCTCCACTTGCCCTATTTATATGTTCCCGACTTCAGACACCGGCTCCAGACAATACTATTTGTGGAAAAAATGATTGGTTGAAAAATAGACCTTTTTTTATAACTGAGAATTTTCTGGGGATTTTGAATAGACTATGCGTGGACCCTATGCGCAGAAGCTATGATTTTCTCAGTTTGACACTGGCCGTTGTTGGGTCAACATCCGGTAGATGTTATTTTCTTCGGTAGTGTCGATGTGTGTCGGTCTGTGTTTTCTGTTTTAGTAGTTCGGTGTGTGAAGAGTTAAGAGGGTGAAACAGAAGAGATTTAATGTATTTTATTATAACAGAAGCCTCACTCCGGAGTCGGATAAATAAGACAGTTTTTTACTATTGTTCAATATAATACATAATACTGCCCATTGATAGTTTTTCCTTTTTCCAGCTAGTCTATTGTGATTACGCCTGCAGAATGTCGAACTGTTTAGGATTCTAGAGACACACTGTCAAGCGATGTCTTAATGTCCAGCCTATGGGTAGCCAAAAATCCGTAAATAGAAATGTTCACCCTTGAATATATACAGGCGAGTCAGTCGGAGAAAAACAATTGTGACGATGAAATACAACACCCTCATACATTCACTATGAATGTGTGGAGGAAACACAGACAACTCAAGCAAAGACTTTGACGTGAGAGGACAGTAGTCGCCAGGACAGAAAAGATCTAGGTGATAGGAACGGTGTCTCTCTTCAACTCTCTCTATTAACACTAGGAGAGATGGTCATGCGAGAACCTCACTCGGTATTGAATTATGAATGCGTCAGTAGAGATACATAGATAGCGAGTGTGATTAGGGCGAAGAAATAAACCGCCAAAAAGCTAACATGTGATTATTTTTGAAACAACGGAAAAGAACCAGTTGCGGTTTATTCTAGAGAGGGAGAAGACGTTATAATTTGGATATGGAAGAAATTCATATCTAAGGCCCTGGAATGGGAATCCTGCGAAGCAAAGAAAAATGAAAGAAAAAGACTTCTCCTTGAATAATTTCACATTCCGCGGTCTGGGGACCTCGTCAACTGAAATATCCAAAGTGGAAGATCTGTCCACAAAATTTTGGTCTTATATGAAATAAGACGTGTGCCTTTCTATTAACGCAGATACGAGAGCATATAATGAATGAAATAAGAAAAAAGAAAAGATTAGAAGTCAAGTAAGCTAATTCTTCGGAATCCCAAGTAAGTGAAAGTATAACTGAAATACGTTTAAGTTTCTCTTGCTGTTATATTCATTCCATTGAAGAACTTTTATTGTCACGCGTTTCAATAGTAATTTCCTCTTTCCTTTTACTGTTGCATTGAACTGCATAATTGATAACTTGTTAACCGGACCTGAAGTCCGAGAAGTTGGATTGTATCTATTGTGTTGATAAACCGTATTTTCTTTCCATCCGTTAAAGGACAATTTTCTCATTTCTATCTTTTGTCTGAATTGTTTTTGTTCAATAAAAGAATATTTCTATTTTGATTTTTATTAAACCAACACGGCTGTTCGGATTCATTCTTTTACTGTTGAAATGTTGTATTTGTCGAAGGCCTCGTATTTGAGGAGGGAAAGCTAACCAGTTAGCTGTGTTTGATTTCAATATTTCACCTACCACTCAACTAGTGGCTTTAAAATGTGGATCAGCCAGGGGTTGGTGATATCTGTCATTATTAAATACCGTTGGCAATCCACTGCTTACCTGTATGTCCAGCTTTAACTGGTGGACTTGGCAGGAACGGATAGGACCCTGCAAGCCCGTTGGGCATACGGCGGTGTAACACAATACAGTCAGAGAACAGATTTGATGGGACCAGAGATATAATGGGGATAGGACTATTGACACAGAGAGGAACAGAAAGAAATGGCGGGAGGTGACGTCAAGTCCAAAGAACTTGCAGTCAGTTTTAATTTTTAGTTAAGCGGATTTCGTTACGAAATGTTACACACAAATCTCCTCGTCTCTTTAAACAACATTTATTCATTTTTTTTGTTTGTTTTCGCCTTGTTCTTCCTTTGTGGAACTGTCTCGGACCCATGCATTTCGACTCGACCAGCTGAGAAATACTACACAACAAGGGGTCAGATGATTATGCGACTTGAGAGGCATAACTCGAGGACGTATTCCAACACTATTGTTTGACACGACTTTTTTGGCTCTACCCAGTTGACGAAAAGAAATTATCCATCTAAATAACCAGCGCTGGTGGTCAGTTTGCGTGTGAGTGGGCGGAGGAAAACGCTCCATATTTGTAGGAGGTAGCAGTTCAGTTCAGTAGAGTAATAGCGAAATTGACCAACGAGAGTGCGAAACGAGATTTAGCTGAGACGAGACCAGTTAGTTGGCAGTGCCGAAATAGTAGTCCTGGTAAGTTGGAATTAGCCACACGCTAGAAGACGAGAAGGATGCCCCACCACCTTTGTCATCTGCAGCAGAGCAGAGTTTAGAGGCTGATAGAGTATTGTTTGTTTTTTTTTTCTTTTCTTCTTCCTTTATAACACTGTCTCCCGGTCTGTGCACTTTGATCTGCATCTACAACATAACAACGTGAGGTCTACGAAATTTGTGTACTAAATTGAGTCTGTCGACAAATTCTAAAAAAATATTTGCCATCCAACTTTGTGTTAGTATCCCTTTTTGCGCCACTCATCTGTTGGGGTCAAAGACGGAGTTTCAAAAAATAACCTGCCACGACGACATCACAAGAGGACTCGATACACAAAAAAGTCAGGAAACCTATTTTTGACAAAAAGCGCATAACCCGCCTCCCAAGACACCTCTTAAGCAGTCATCAAAGTATGCTGAAAAGAGCTAAAAATCCTCTGACAGAATCAGCTCACATGCGCTTGAATAAATGTGGATATCATGCAAACAACAAATATCCACACCGAGACCTTGAAATCTTCGAACGAGTCTCGGCCTTTTAGACTTTGATTTTAAGCTCCGAGCTTAGAACATCTACTGCACATTAGTAACTTAAGAGGAAATCTGGGTTCACTACTCCGACTTACTAATCACAAATCTATCATGGGTTTTCCTAGTGTTAGATTCCTGAACTAAATATTACTATAGTCAGGATACCAACGGTCTGGCCGATAGATCGATATCCCATCTCTTTAGTGACGGTGTCATCCTGAGCAAGAATCATGATATCCAACGGAAAAGTTAATTTAACAATCCTCTGCATGAAAGGGTGTATATATAAAAGGTGCCTCCCGGAAATCAAATTTATTTTCCCTGGTAATAATGAAAAAGGACAGTGGGTCAAAGACCTGTTTGTCCTCGCCGAGCATGGTCATCATTTTATCAAACCCTTGGTCCGACTTTATTACACTCAAGAAATTTCTTGGCATTAGGAAAGTTCCTTAGGTCATTCACATCCTTACCATTGACCTGTTTAAAATTATGGATGACTGATTTCTTTTAATTGTTGCGGTTGTATGTTTCTTTTCCTGTCAGACGTCTTTCCTCTGTTTGTACTTCGGCTTAGCCTCCTTTGTTGATAAAAGACGATGTAAAAGCAGATAAGTAATTGACTGCACTTGGCATTTCCAATAACTCATTAAATGTCTACCCCGAGTCATGTTGTCCAGGCATCCATAGAATCATAGAAATAGTTGATTGAGAGAGAGAGAGAGAGAGAGAGAGAGAGAGCGTAAAACTAATGAGTGATGAAAATAATTCTAATAATATTCGAAAGTTTTATTTCATAATGTTTTTTATCATATTTATAATCTTAATACTTGCCTTAACTTCATTATATATGAAGAAAATCTCATGTTAGAATATGAAGACAAATTGTACTAGTCCAAGGATTGTCAATGGTCCTTTGTAAAGATCAAATTGCAAATTCGTTCTAACCTACTTCTCAAACATTTTGATCCAGTCTGAAGATTGTTGTATCTACTGACGCCTCTAAGCACGGAGTTGGTGCAATTATTTCGTACTTGTTTGCCCATTGTACAGAAAAGGCTATTATACAAACGGCCAGGTCTCTTATGTCAGCAGAATGTAATTATGGTCAAGTGGAGGAGAGTACATTAGCACTGATCTTTGCTGTAAAAAGTTCTACAAGTTGTATGGTAGATACTTCTCTATCTTGACAGATCACAAATTTTTACTTATCATATTCGGTCCCAAAAAAAGATGTTCCAGTATACTGTACCAGCCAATTACAGCGCTGAACCGCCATCTTACTTATCTAAATAAGTAATTGTTCAAAATTTTTACTTGGATGTTTCAAGTGTAGGATATTATTGTTTCTTTTCGATGGGGTCTGAGGAAGCAGAAGAGATAAATTGGCTGCTATTTATGTTATAGAATTTCGTTTCTTTGACACTGTATCTTTCAGGCTGGGTCCACAGTTTGGATCTTCTTCCTGTCCTAACCTACCGCCAGCCATTCTGTCAACCTCTGGAGGGGTCAAAACCTTGCTTGCTATTGAAAGTCTGTTCTCTTATACATATTGGCAATATATATATGCATTATCCCGTGGCTTGTAATAAGGAACTTAAAAACGCTTAAAGAAGATGACTGATAGTAACTTAATACCCATGGTCAATACTGAAGTCATTAATTGTTTAGAATAAACCACTGATGAAGGATTTGAATTTAAAAGGCCCCAGTTTTTTGTATTGCCACGAACAAATCTCATGGACAGTCACTGAAAGTTATTGGAATGAATCTGAATCTTTTCATACATTGTTTTTCAAGAGTTGAAAAACCTGATGTTTTCATGATCCTGACACTAGAGGACAAAATCAAGAATGTTGTTTATCTTGAAACTTTGAAAAGAACAAACAAAACATTAAAGCAATGAAAACACACAGTGAACCTATTTGTAATGTGAGTCAAATTTGTACATGACTGAAAAATGTTTTTTTGATATAATTAACAGTAACACGTGCAACGCAGGTGAGCTTTGGTTGTACAAAATGAATTCATAACATTTTTTAAAATTGTGGATAAACCCTTGAGTCAGTTAGTGTTCCATAAAGCTTTCAAAGCGCTAAGAATATATTTCACTTCTCACCTGTTTAAGCGATGAATAACACACACACACACACACACACACACATATATATATATATATGCCAACGCAATTTATTTTTTGAAAGTTATTTTTTGTTTATCGAGATGAAAAGCATAGCTTAAGGTCTGTTTTAATAAGTTTTATAAATTTTTAAAAGGCAAATTTTCACTTATGTTAGATTAGTATATATATATATATATATATATATATATATATATCTTTAAGAAAAAAACCAAAGACCGGTTAATTCAGGATTATAAATTTATTTCCATCCCGTATTTTCAGTTTCTGGTGTGAACCAAAAACATGAAGAAAAAATTTATACAGGACTTCTTCAGACCCAATGGATAATTAATTAAAATAAAAATTAAAATTAAACCAGAATAAACACGTGGGGTGTAGGGGGAGATTTAGGAGTTACCTCCTCGTTTTATTGAATTTCCGTTTTATTTTAATTTTTCAAATTTCTTCTGTCAGTTATAATTACGGTAATTTACCTTTTTTATTTATTAGTTTAGTTTATTTTCTTTTCATGTTAAGTTCGATAATTAACTTTTAAGAGAAATATTAATGCTTATATCAATTTCGATACCATTTAATTAGCTACTTATTTTTTAGTATATATGTTGGATACGTTTCTTTTCCTGGTTTCACTATTTATTTCTATGTTTTTAAATTTTTATAGTTTAAATTTAGTCTTATGTCTACATCTAGCTATCAATTCGCTTCTCTTATTTAATAACTTATCGGGCCATTTATAATTTAAAATATAAATTTTCTCTTCTAGGCATAAATTGCATCTACCGTTAAAACTATTTGGAGTATTTGATTTTCTCAAAATAGACCATTCAATCTCAGGGGTTAAACCTTTGTTTTTTTAAAACCAGAAATGTTTTGATAGTGCCGTATGTTTTTTAGGTGTTCGTGGGAGAAGGTAAATTTATGATTGAAATACCTCTCCTTCCATTTAGTGGAAGCTAGTCCGATATAAATTTTCTTATCTGTGATATTCTCTTTAGGGTAAATTATAGCTTGATATATTACGTTATTTGAATTGCATAGTCCATTCATGGGACAAATTTCTCGGGGTTTACAATTACATTCTTTTTTTATACCATTATTATTATTATTATTATTATTATTATTATTATTATTATTATTGTTTTTATTATTTCTATTATTTATTTGATCCTGAAAATCTTTAGTTATATTTTTATTATGGCTATTAATTATTTGAAAAATATTTTTTCGTGCAAGAGTAACTTATTTTTAACGTTTTTCTGTTAAATATTTTTTGCAGTTTATTTCCGTGTTTAAAATGTTTATCTACTAGTTTCAAAAAATATTTTCCAATATTTATATTAGTTAGCCTACAGAACGGGGGGTTGAACCATATTATTTTCCTTTTTCTATTTTTACGTTTATTTTCCTTATTTATTTCATTATTATTATTACTATTAGGCACCTTCTCTTCTTTATAGGTAAAATTTTCTTTATACCCGCTACTTTTTAGTGCATCAATATACATTTTACTACTTTTCGGAATATTTCTTCATTTGCTGATAGATTTCTTATTCTTAGATTTACAGCTTTTGGAACTTGTTTAATTATAGCTTTAGGGTGGTTTGAATTTACGTTAATATATGAAGGGGACTGATTCATTTTTATAAAAGGTTTATAGATGTTGTTAGAAAGGTCTAGGGTCACATATATATATATATATATATATATATATATATATATATATATATATATATATATATATATATATAAACATTAGTATTTTAGTATTTTTACTGTGGGTGAATGTGGTGAATATAGCAGTAACCTTTACATAAATTATTGATTATCACAAGACATGTGATAAATCAATTGATTTATAGTTCAGTTCAAAAATAGAATAATTTCTAAATCTACAAAAAGTCATGTGCTTTTTATTTTACAGTCTAACTATTCGGGATCAAAAATTTAGAAGAAAAATGAAGATAAAGTTATATTAGAGAAATTGAAAAATGATTAAAAAGATAAAAATATTTTATGTATTTTGATTAATGAAAGTTTGGAACAAATTATAACCTGTGCTCATTTTTATAAAAAAGTTATTTCTTAATGAGAATATTTTTAAACGCATTAACACAGAGATTAAAGTAGATCGAATTTTTTCGATGAAGAATATTATTATTATTAATTACAGAGTTTATATTCCATCTTATTTGTAACTGAAAAATAACAACAAAATATGATTAAAGATAAACTAGTCTAGTAGACAAAAAGTGCTCCAGAGATTAGAATCTCTTCTGTTGCAGTTCTCGTTTTTCTAATGCCATACACCTTATCCCCACTCCCGCTATGGGTTAAATAGTATCATTTCTGTTTTCCTACAAGGATAACCTTTGGCATTAAATAACTCACGAAAGTTGATATGCTATTAAACGAAGAAATCAAACTTAACACCTCAAACAGACAAAGAATTATGCGCTCTCAGGCCCAACGTTTTAAATATTAAACGACGTCAAGAATATTCATTGCACGTTTCGGAAGAGTTGACCCTGTGCCTTTTTCGTCGTTGACTGCTTAGTTCTCAGCTGATCTCATGATTATAGAAATGACAGCTTTGAGCGATTACTTTAAAGAAAGACTGAATGATTTACAAAAGTTTGCAAATTGGCTTGAGATTGATTGATTTTAACATGTCAACGTATCTACAGTTATTGTATGCTAAGAGGTTCAGTAATCGCATTCATTGTACTTTTATATTTGCATTTTTTTGCATAGTTGTTTATTAAAGTTTTTTGTTTTTGTTTTTTTTGTACACGGTCTTATTAAATACGGATAGACATGCAGGGGATACATTCACCTTTGTAAAAGAGTAATCTCTACCCCGTCTCCTGGTGAATCTGAAAATTCACCAGGAGAAGGGGTAGATGTTCTTCCCATCTCGATTATATTAGTCATTTGCTATCGCGAGGCTTCCAACAAAGCGCACTAAACGTAACGATTATCGTCGTTGGAAATGGAATCGGTGATCCTACTTCAAATCTGAGGGAGTGGGGAGCCATGAATATATTCCTCCCTCCCCATGTGTAAATTACAATTACAGACTGGGTTCTTTAGCCTTAATTATGCAACCAGGGCATTGGCCTAATGAGTATTGTTCGCCAATGATCCGGGAGACCAGGGTTCAATCCCAGGTCGAGTCATACCAAAGACTCAAAAATAGTACTTGATGCCGCCTTACTTAACACTCAGCATTATAAGGTACGGGTCAAGGGTAAAGCGGAGCAATCCAGGGGATAGAGTAACGCCCTCCCCTACACTTCGATATAGTAGCTATTGAAAATGGAGCCTTCGGGCTACTCTCGACTTAGGTCGTCAACTTATGCAATCAGTCTAGGAAAAGGAAAACTCTGAATTCAAACCAGCAGTACTCCACTTAAAATTGGCCTTGTGTCGTACTCTGCTTATGACGGAAGGGTTGCGTAAATACTCACATGGCGCAACATCCAATCGACCAAGACCAAATGCGAACTTTTAATCCCAGTCATTCATCCACATTTTAAATCTACATCGGCTATGTGGGTCCTTTATTCAAACGGAATCCCCCACCTCATATACTCCATGCTTTTTATGGTCAGGCGAAGAAACACCGTCGACTTGGTGTATATCATGTTAGCAAGTACAGCTGAGGTTGAAACGTTGTCCTCAGTGTTTAGTAGTTAGAGTATATTGCTTTCATAACAGAGGAGATCGAAACGGTTCGGTGCGAAGGACCCGTGACAAAAGATGTCTCTTTTGAAGCTGACCAGTAAGTCCCCGATTCCACCACTTAAGTGGGGAAGATTCAACAAGTTCGTGTTTAATTCAAGACTCCTCATATTTGCCGAAACCCTTCAGCATTTTCCATTTTAGGATGCCTCAGAGATCAGGGATTGACGCTGAACTTATTCCTTTAAGTACAATTAATATAGAAATGCAACCTGTAGGGGAGCAGGAAGGCTATTTGGAACTGAACATAAAAATTTTTGTGCTCTAGATGTTCAAAGGCGTATAGAACTACAAGGGACATAACTTTTTCTACTGTTATAAAGTTATTTCTCTTGACAGACGATTTTTTTCTAACGTTTGTATATCGTTTGCATATTAAAAATTAGTTAAAAGAAAGGTTGAATGATTTATAAAAGTTTACAAATTGGCTTCAGATTGATTGATTGATTTTAACGACATGACAACCTTTCAAGGATTATTTTATACTTAGAGGTTAGAGAATCACGTTCATTGTACGTACATATTTACGTTTTTGTGTAGTTTTTTCTTATGAGTTTTTTTGTACACGGTCCTATCAAATATGAATATTTTTAAACAGGTCTATTTGATCCGTAGAGATAACACTAACATATACTACCACTGTGGATCAGAGTGAACCTTGTTGTAATAGCACCGAAAGAAAACGCCATATTCCCAGATCTCACCATCAAATCCAATTTAGTGTCATACCAAGGATATCTTATTTTGCATAAGAGCCTTATTTCTCATCAGAGGATTCAGTCAGCGTATTCTAATCCCCGCTATTTTTTCCCAGTCTATTCGCATAATGTTTAAACAGATTTATTTGACCCACAGATAGGACCCTAACAGGTACTACTACTCCAGGTTAGAGTGAACATTGGCAATGAAAGGATATTCTACACATCTTAAAGCTCCAGAACTGGAGCTTCACTATTAAATGCAATTTAGTGTCATATCAGGACACCCCTCTTGGGGAAGTGTTACCCTTCAGCAGGGGATACAGTCAGCATTTTCTAAGTCCCGTCAACAGGACGTTAAAAGCTTCTGAGTAACATTTAGTATTCAACACTTTTCAGTGACTTTTAATTTTGAATCCTTAACAAACTAAAAATGGTTGCTGAAAAAACATTTTGTAAATTTTGAAAAACAAATTTTCCCTTAAACTATGGCAATATTGCACTCATATTTTATTCATAACAGATGAATACAACTTGATTAATTTCTAATTCAATAATTATTGAATTTTATTTACGGTTCATTGTATAAAGAACATATTATTTGTCATGTGAAGAAAGTAATGTATAGAAAATCAACAGTTTATTATAAAATTCAAATTCAAATCTACGAGTTACAACTTTTAATTTCAAATTCACCAATTAGAGAATTCATTACTAAATATGAATTATCCGATTTTATTAAAAAATAACTCATCGCCATGTAGAAGTTTATTAATTTGACTTGTCGTCGAATGATATCCATTGCTGTAGCTTTGAATACCGTGCTAAAAGATAAAAAGTAAAAAAAAGAATTCCCAAATTTTCTTTTTGGAACTTCAAGAGAGCTGTCATCTCACATAGTATACATATTTTTTTTCTTACCTTATATGCACCTTGACCACGTGATCTTTATTCTTAACCAATAATAGCCTACTGTTATGTCCCTGTCCCCTAAAAGACCGGTTACACCTCTTTCCTAATTTCTGGTACTTCGTCAATAAAGGTTTAGAGCTACTATAGGCTACACGTGTCCATCTTGATCTTGTCTTACTAAATCCAGTCCATAAAAAAACACATAGCGTCATAACTGTTAAGAACGGAAAAAATTGTAGAGACCAGCATCCGAGAGAAAGAAAAAAAAAGATATTGGTTGAAAATGTTGCTAACGACTGGCGAAAATTTAAACGGAACTTTCTAACTTATTCTATCTCCTGTAGACTTGTCAAGGGAAACAGACACTGCATACCAAATTTCGATGTTTTCAGCAACTATCAAGGAAGAGGCCTATGAGATTTATACGGGTTAAAGTTCGATAGTAAAGAAAACAAAGTGAAACTCGACATAGTGATAAAAAAAAGAAATTGAAGAATTTTTAGTAGGTGAAACGCACGAAGCCTAAGAATCTAATCAATTCATCCTCCTGAAGCAAGGAACATCAGAACATCAGAGTCCTATATAGTGGCTTGCGACAACTTGCAAAAAACTACAATTTTGTACAGTTACAAGATAGATTTATACAGGGTAAAGTCGTTGTCGGAAAAGTTGCTGTCTGATAAACAACTAATACTACTCATAGAAATACTTTGTGTCTGCTGTTTAAGCAGACAAAGTATTTCTTCTGGTATTGATGCAGCTTGTTTCATCAATAATTCCTGATGATAATAAAAGATCAAGGGTTATTACCCCTGTTCTGGAGTTGTTACGACCCCTTGGGAATGCCACTGGTGGAATTGAATAAAGTTGTTGATATCAACACGTGATTGTGGTTTGTCCGGCTTCTTCCCATTTTCTGGCATTACCGGCAGCCCACCAAGAATAATCAACGCTCGTGTATGATACATGGGGTCAAGAGTGGGATTTTAAAAACAAAATACTAATATTTTAAAAGGGAACTTTAAACCAGCGAAAGAAAAAAAAAGATGTTCAGACTTCAATCCCCAAGAATTTTGACTTTACAGTCATAGGGAACTGGCAAACATGGCGTCAGAGATTCCAACAGTTCAGAATAGCTTCAAAGCTAAGCGAAAAATCAGCAGAAACCCAAGTAAGTACACTGATTTATTGTACGGGAACAGAAGCCGAGCAAATTTATAAGTCCTTGTCCTTTAAGAAGAAGGAAGATGAGAAAAACACCCAGCAGAACTCTTGATGGGCAGGAAAAAGAAAATAATCTTACCCAAACAAACTAAAACCAAAATGGCCAAATCTTAGGAAAATAAACGATAAAGATGGATCATATAAGGCAAAAAACAAGAGAAATTATGGCAAAAGACATGGGGGAAGGATCTAAAACCACTAAAGACTGGTGATAGAATTCGAGAAAAAAACGGATGAAGCAAAAACTTGGGAAAATACTGGTACAATCATAGCAGTAAATAAATTTAGTAGAAAGTACACAGTCAAGTTAAACTCGGGTGAATTCCGAAAAAAAAAAAGAAAAAAAGAAAACATTTGCTGCTTATCAGAAGAAAAGAGTATGGTTTTCAGGAAAGAAAACAGGATTCAGTTAAAGATAAGGAACCAAGATCAAAATCGAGAAAAGGACAGTTAACTAAAAAACCCAAATATCTTTAGACTTTGTATATAAAAAAATGAAAATAATATAAATGAAAGCTGAACAAAGGAAGGTGTTTCATTAATAATTACTTACTGATGATAATAAAGGATCAAGAGTTATTTCCCTTGTTCTCGAGTTGTTACGATCCCTTGGGAATGCCACTGGGGGAGTTGGATAAAGTTGAGATATCAACACGTGTTTGTAGTTAATCCGGCATCTTCCTAATTTTTAGGCATTACCGGCAGCCCACCAAGAAAAACAAACACTTGTGTATGATACACAACTAACTCTCATATCAACTGGGTTACAAAGATGGACTATAGAAATAATTTTAATAAACCTCGAACAAAATTGAAACCGATATCTCCAAAGTGTATACGTTGCGGACAATTTCCCGCCCACAATAGAAATGACTGTTCAGCGAAATAAGCACATTGCAGAATTTGTTCGCAGAAGGTTTATTATTCTAACGTTTGCAGAAACAATAAGTCAAGAGTCAGAAAAATAAAAGGCCAAAAAAGAAAAGCAACAATGTTTGGGTTCAGTGACTCTGGAAAACCTATATGCAGTCGGAGAAGACGATACTACCAATTTGCAGGTTAAAGTCAAAGTCACCACTAAGCTATCCACCAAAACTTTAAACGTAATTTTAAATACAGGTGCAGACTGTTGTCTCAGACCGGTTTTCATGAAAAATTCCCTATTTATCAACCAACAAATAAGAAACTGTATGGGTCTAGTCATTATGAAATAAAAATCATTGGAAATGAAAGCCACACAGAAAAAGCCTGCTCACAACAAGACCCGTATGGTGTAGAGAAGCTTTAAGAGTCATTTTAATTGCAAGCAATTAAACCCCTAAATCTGTCGAAAGATGTTAATTCGGTCAAAATCGAAGGGCAGCAAAACAAAAAAGAATTCCCAGAACTGGGAAACTGCAACTGGAACACATAAAAGCTCAAAGCCAAACAAAAGCTTGATTATGACAAATGTCATAGAGTCAAAAAGCGTCGCTCCGTTGAAAAAGTTTAGATAAAGACACCCCAAACCAGCCCAGTCATAGTAAACAAAATTCTGGCGCCCAGATCGGTTCTAGTTAAAATCGACTCAAACCGGTATCGGCGCAGCGAGAATGATTTTTGCCAAAGGAGCGAAGAAACGAGCTTCTCTCCAGGAACCACTCCACAAAAAGCGAACATCTTCCAACGAATCTCAAGGTACAGTTTCATCTCCAGCCATGAGGACAACCCAATAGGGCTTCCCAGTAACGAAACAAAAATTCTACCAACGAATTTAGGAAGCCCTGCTGATGCAAGATATACGAGAAGGGGTCGGCAAGTCCGACCTCCCAAAAGACTGTCATTATAGCGGACTGTACTGGAGGAGTAGGGTTATGTCCCTTGTTATCTAAAAACCGGTTACATCCCTTTTCTAATTTCCGGTATTTCGTTAATAAAGGTTAACTGCTACTATAGGGAGCACGTGTCCATCTCTTGTCTCTCCATCCTGTCTTACTAAACCCAGTCCAGAAAACAATACTATATCCTTTTTTTAGTATTGCTTTCTTTGGTCAGTTTACACTTGTAAGTGATACTACGTGATATTACTGTTTCTAATTTGAGGTAGAAAGTTGAGGGGAAACTTGTATATCTTGCATATCTAAAATTCTTATAATGTTAACGGGGACGACGCATGGAAAAAAACCTAAACACGAGTTTGAGTGCTTGGTATTTTTATTATAAAGGAGTTTTTGTAAGATTTGCCCAATAAAAAAACAGACCGTAGAAGAGTGAACAAAGGTATGGGAATACACACATGTGCGCGCGCAGGCAGCAGCAGGGGGTCTGGAAAAGGAAGTATTATGCGAGTCGAGGGACATGAGAGTTCCTGAAAGTCCCTCAAAAGAAAAGATCGTCTCGCCATTGCTGCAAAGTAGAGACTTGTGTGAGTCATTTGTCAGTGTAGTGAATAAACCATTGTAACACACCTTTCTTGCTTAGACTGGTAATCTCTCCTCTATTGGAAGACGCATCTATGGTCGATTCTGGAAGATAAAAAGAATCCAATAAGGGAAATGGGCTCACAGAGATGTTCAGTGGTATATTAAGGAAAATACTATGGATAATGTGCCTCGAAAAACCTCTATTGATACCGATAATTTACTTTGTTACTCTTTGCTTACAGAGAAGTAACCAAAATTATCACAGGATAATGCCGTAACGTGTTTCATTGGGTTGTACAAAGCTTAATATATTTTAAATTATATATTCAATTGTGCGCTAAAGTTAATTTTCAGACTTTTTTCTATAGTCTTCTATAAAGTCGAAGTAAATCCAACTTTTTATTGGAAAGAAGTTCATTTTTAAGAGATACAGCTTTCGAATGTCTAGACTTGGCTTAGATTGAACGAACAAGAAAAATCGTCTCGTCTTACAAGTTTGAAATTGTGTAAGATCTCTTACAATTACTAAGACTCAAATGTGATGCTCTCAAATTAGAAGCATTAATGTCATCCTTTTTTAAAATGATTTCAATGTTTTTGTACATGATTTCATAGGTTCTTTGTAGCTTTGTAAATATTTTTTAGGTTTATTCGATATTTTTATAAGCAAGCTAAACATTTTGTCTAATCTGTTGCCTTGCAACTCATTACTCAAAAGTTAGAAGCTCTTGTTTAACACGTTTCAAAGATTTTAACATGACTTGATACGTTTTTTATACGTGACGCAACCTGTCGAAACACAACCGGAAACGTTTTCCTCGATAGCCATTGTCCATATGGCAAAGACGAACTGAAATCTTGATCGGCTTCATACATACACTTCCGAGAAGAACGCGAGAATAAAATATAAAAATTATTAGAATTATTAAAATATTTCTTGATTAATCAGTAACCGTTACACGATATTTAAGTAAATTTTTGAGCCGATTATAAGGGAGATGGTTTGAGCGAAAAGAAAAGAAAATGAACCTGGCAACAGCCACTTCAAGTAGATGTCAATCGATCTCCAAGTAGCAGCAGTCTCAACAAAGACTCGATAACGACTACGAAATGTGATAATAACCAAATTATGCGATAACAGCTAATTTCTGTATATCAACCAAGAATAAAATCTTTCTTTTTATTTACCACAAATACGTCTCGTCTCCCTTGTGTTATTTCTCACCCAAAGACAGCGACAAATATACGAAGCCTATCCTCACTCGTTGGTATTATAACTCCCGAAATAGGAGCATAATAATCTTCCAACAGCTGAAGAAATGCGTATGGTGAAATATTTTTCAAACTTGGTGGATCAAATCTAAAATCCAGGTTGAGCAAACACCGAGTCATCTATGTTATCAGCTAACGGAAGTTTTCACTGTTACCGGAAGTGAACCTCAGTATCGACAATAATAACATCACCATGTTCAACACAAGTGGAATTTTTCAGTACCAATACAAGCTATTTTCGAGAAAAAATTAATTCTGCAGACTGTCTTGAAAGTAGTTTTTAAGTGTCGAGCAGAACGGGTTGCGTTTGCAAGCTTCTCTTAACGGTATAAGGATTTATTTCATTATTACTCACAATAAAAGAGAGGCTTCCTGTCGGCAGTTGAACACGCGCGACCCCATCGGACATGCAGCTTTCTCATGTATATAAAAGCAGTCACTGACGATAAATAATCACTCGGCTCGGGCTTCTCGCCTGAAGGTGAAGGGAATGATTCGAGTTCTTTTCACTGGAACCAGCACACCCCTATCAGACGCCTTCCCTCGGCCATTGCAGATGCTGCCAAGCTTAAGCAGCCGACGCCAGGATCCAACCAATCATAGTCACAAAACAGTACTTTTCAAGGTTAGTTTCCATATAGACAAAACAGTCATTATCAGGTGAAGTTTCGAAAGTGACAAAACAACCCTTTTTATGATTGTAAGTCTTGCTTCCTAATCTTCTATCTTTTTAAGGATCTTTTGCAGGTACCCCAAGGCCAATGAATGTAGCCAGACGCCACAGACAAACGACATTGCTCGAACTATTGTCGACTCTTCGTGGTTATTATCAACTACACCTCCCCAGTAACCAGCGACTTAACGATCGGAATATCGGTCATCCAGCAACACGACACGTTCGACTCACAGACCGTTTCAAGACACCTGGCCATGCAGATAAATCTACGACCTTCCCGAAGCATCAAGATTTGATCCTGATCTTCAAGACTCTCTTTCGTCAAGAATTACAAGACAGCCGAGTCTACACTTTCGATATCAACTCGTACTGAATACGAAAATACGAACTTTCGACACTTCAGAGACTATGCGGACCATATTTAGCCGCAGCGATTCTGTATATATGCCAATTCTTCGTGTACGATTCGCCAAATAGATTTTAAGCTTTAGCAAACCATCATTATCATACTTCCCCAGTCCGTCACAACGTCTCTCTTCCTCTTTATAAATGTTTGCGGGATCGACGTATTTATCAGTCACGCAACAGATTTAACGGGTTTTGCCAAACCCCAGTTGACGAAGAGAACTCGTATTTCTTCGTAGTCAGTCGTATCTAACGATGCCAATGTCTCACTGCCCCATTTGGTGTGAACTCGAACATGGCTACCCCAATTTGGATATATATATATATATATATATATGTGTCTTCAGTAATACCAGGGAAACTGTCCGAGTTTTCAGAGTACTGCTGCTACTACTATTGCTGTTGCTGTTTCCTTCCGATGCTGCTGCGGTGGCGCTTCTCAAATTATCTCGTATGCATACTTTTTCAGTACTCGTCAGTTGGTTTGATCCCGTAGATTGCTTAGCAGCGGGGGGGGGGGCTATAGCGGCGTGTGCAATGTTGGCCTTCACGCAGTTCTTGAAGCGTTTGGCGATTCTTCCACAATTTCATTTGCCAATGCAAAGTTCGCAGTAGAGAAGCTGCTTGGGATTATGGAGTCATCCATTCCAATGACGTACTCTATTTAAAATGATAGAATTCAATGCCAATGGTCTTTGCTCTGTCCAAGATCTTTGTTTTTGTGATTTTGTGCTGTCATCATATGTTGAGAATCGCGCGCAGGCTGTGTAAGTGGAAGTAATCTAGCAGTTTGATGTGTCTGCTGTGCGAAGTTCAGGTCTCACAACCATAGAGAAAGTTAGAGATATCTACAGTCTTTTAATTTGGTCGACTGCTAAATGCTGTGTTGATTTAATACTGAATTGCAGATTCTGGCTTTGATCTTGTCGAGGAAACTATCTACAGTGATGATGCTGTCTTGTTTTTTGAACTCCTAAACAGTGTTTCTACAGTCAGTGCCGATTCTAGCATTGATGTCATCCAACAGAATGAGTTTGTCTTCGGTGTAGATGTCCTTCACAAGGCGATCAAGATCCTCGTAGGTGTGAAATGTTGAGAGGGAATTAACGCGATTCCCTAATCAATCAATCAACCAAAATAGGTTGTTACCTCACCTGGGAGAATAATGAACTCTCTTGAGTAAGGAAAAGTGGTCATATGCAATGTTGGAACAACAACTCCCAGTGATCATCTCCATAGGTTTCTTTTTTCTCCTCTTTGTTATCACCACTGAGCTTTCAGTAATGTTTCAAGCTCACAGAATAACTTTCTTTTATATCACTAGTTATTTTTATGCCAGTCCAGCCTACGAAAATGAACTAATCTTCATTTCAGAAGCCAGTCATTTTTGTGTACATGGATTATGAAGTAAATTGATAAAATACTTCTTAATGACAAATTTTATTTGTTTATAAAACTATACATATATTTAAAAAGATCTTGAACCAGTAGCATTCTGGTATTCTTGACTACTTGCTATAATTATTATATCATTATTTCGTTTGATAACACCAAAGGATAGCCCAAAACAAGTTATCCACGAACTTATTGAAAACTTAACACCATAGAACGGACATTCAACAATTTAGCATCTTTGTAAGTTTTCTGAACTAATATAAGAAGAGGGAACCCTCTTGTACATCTCTGTATACAAAATCCACCCAATTCGTTGATTCTATTGTTTTCTTACCATTTCTTCCCTCCTGCTATTCAAGCAGTTAGTAAGGCATCCTGGTTAGCGAATTGCCACTCTTTCATTCTCTTAATCTGTTTCTTTCTCCTCTCTCCCCTCTCTCCTACTTTGTGTAAACGTATACGAATATAACAATACCTTTAAATGCATAAATTAGATTATCAATATGTAAATTATTAAGTATGTCTCTTTTAATAACTTAATGTTGTCAAGGAAATTCTTAAATTCGTTAGAATTAAGTTCAACTTTCTAAAGGACTTTTCACAGCTAGTAACAAAACCCCAATCGTTAACAGAACCTGCAAAGCAATTCTTAAATTTAGGAAAATAATCTTGATCATGTGAAATTGTGTTAACAAATTTTTTTCTTATCAACATTCTTTAAGTTTTCTCTATAATTTTGGTCCAATTCAAGATCTTCAGCATTTATAAAATTTACTTTTGGGTTCTGAAAACATTTCTGAATGATTAAAGATTTCTTTTCAAGATGCAAAAGTACAAGAAAATCAAATGTATGCATTTACCCAACCCCTCCATCACGAGCAGGATGAGACATAAAGTCATTTTAAGACGGAGTACAGCTAGTTTGAATTCAAAGATTTCCTTTTCCTAAATGGATTGCCTTACCAAGGCTAAAGAACCCAGTCTGCCCTGCTATTTACCTATAGCTGGGGAATGGGGGAGATGAAAAAGATTCACATCTTTGTGTGATGTGAAACGCAAGTTTACAGTGTCATAAGATTTTTAATTGACAAGCTGTTCGTAGTTGACCGTAGGTAATTCTTTATCAGTTTTAGAAATCTGCTACAGTATCAAAATATTTGAAACATTTTTCCAAACAAAGAAATATTTGGGACAGGGTTTCCTTCCACATTTCTATTTCGTCTCTTGTGTTGCAGTACCAGCAATAAAACATTGCTCTACTTTAAAAAAAATTCTCAACAGGAAGTAGGGAGTACCCTTTTATTACTTTTACTCCTAGGTCCACTCTGGCCAGGAGTGGTAGTACCTGTTAGGGTCCCATTAATGAGTCAAATAGATCTGTTTAGAATTAATTCAATAGGACCGTGAGCAAAAAATAACAACAAAAGCCCCTTAAGAAACCTCACAAAAATGTAAATAAAGCATACAATGAACGCGATTCCCTAACCTCTGGGCATAAAATAACCTTATATAAGTTGGCATGCTGTTAAAATCAATCATCTTTATCCTTATGATCGTGATGATATTTTATAATCCAAAAGATTTAATAGGATAAGGATGAATGCGTATTTCTCAGCAAGTTCATGAAACTGTTAAAAGCTCGAAATTATTTCTAGGATCAGTGTCCAGTGAAGAAAATATTACTCTATTCAATTTACTGTCATATGGCAATTCAACATCTCGTGATCTTTCTTTCTGCCCCGACACTGATGCTCTATTACTATCTCCAGATTATAAAGAATTCCTTTATTCTATAAATTACTACTCATCTCTGTTTTCCGTTTAGAAATCCTTTTAAAGCTTTCAGTTTTATATCACAGTGTTGTATGTTTAATCCTTTGATTTGGAAGTAAACCATAGACCAAAGAAAGCTTGGAAAATAAAACGCACCAAGCGGCACCCTAGGATCGGACCTTGTAGCTGTTACCACTCAACTGCTTGAAAACCAGGGTTGGCCTTAGGAGGTGCGGAGCCCAATTGGGGACATATATTGTAATGTGCTGTGTATTCTTGACAAGCTGAGTGTAGATTACACTCTAACACATGAATCCCTTAAGTGCAGAGCCCATTTGGGAACAATTGGCTTAAGACCGGCCATGTTTAAAACCCTTAAGATTTTGGAAATTTTTTTTACAACATTCACAGTTTTTCTGTCTTGCAGACAATCAAATTTCTATTTCGTGCTCCACACTTTAACCGTTAACTGAAGCTAGAACATTCCAACGATCATGGGGAAAAAAAACCAGTACAAAAATGGCAAAGGAATAAAAGAATTCACAGCAAGATAAGCTATAAATAGACTCGCCAAATTCAGGGCGAGCCTACCTGTATGAACAAAAAACAAAAGGGTAAGAAAAACAAGCAAAAGATAAGTGAGATAAGAAAACCTTTATCAACCCACCACATCTCTGTGCTCGTATGCTTTGCAGCAATTAGTTGTATCTGTTTAAAGAGGAATATGTTCATTTTTGGTTTTATCAAAAAAGGAAGGAATACACATAAAAGAAAATGTTGCCTCCAAAATACTGAATCGATGCTTCTTTAAAAAAAATAGTACGAGTGCGTACATTCCTAAGTATTTGTGTGTGTGTGTGGGGGGTACAGTGGGGTGGAATAAATATTTGTACATATGAAAATTTTCATTTTTTATCTTTCAAACATAGCCTGAACAAAAATTTTATATACATTTACTGTATAAGTATATATTTTACTAATATGAGTATATAAACTTAGGTTACAATTAATTTTATCGAAATTAATGTCATTTATTCATTTTCATGGGTGAAAAAAAGTAATCGTACGGTACAACATTCTTACAATATTTTCTAGATTGTTCCAATAATGCTATCAGTACCCATAGTTAGTCTTAAAATCCTAACCTCGGAACTTTCTGCAATTACTTGTCGTACGAGAAGGTTCTGATCATGGTAAGAGGTAAAGAATTGAGTAATTCACACAAAACACTGATTGTTAAGCTTTGGAAAGATGAAGAAAGTTATGGAAATATCTCAAGCAACCTAAATATTCCCTTTATTACGATAAGTTCATTCATTGCAAGGTTTAAAATATGTAACACAGTTGAAAACAAAAAAAGAACAGATGTTCCAAGGAGGATTTCTCCTAGAATATCAAGAAGATTAGGAGGCCTGATTAACCAAGATCCAATGGTTACACGTGAAGAGCTACGGGAAGATTTGCGTTCATCAGGATGTAGTGTAACCAAACGAACAATAAATAATGAATTGCAGAGGAATGGTCTAAAGTCACGGAGACCAAAGAAAACTCCTCCTATTGAAACGACATAGAGATACAAGGTTGAAATTCGTAAGACAGCATAAGGAAAAGGAAAATTCGTTTTGGGAAAGAGTATTATAGACAGATAAAACTAAAATTGAGTTGTTTGGTCATAATTGTCGAAATCATGTGTGGAGGAAAGATGGCGAAGCCGACTCACCAAAGAACACGGTATCAATGGTCGAATTTAGCGGTAGCAGTATAATTATTTCGAGATGTTTTTCATCGAAAGGAGTGGGCAAAATATCAGTAATAGACGATAAAATAAATGCCCCAAAGTATAAACAGATCTTGCAAGAAAATTTGATGTCTTCTGATGAGAGTTTTGAGCTATCTTCTGATTACATTTTCCAGCAGGATAATGATCTCAAGCATACAGCTAAATCTACGAAGAAGTGGTTGTCTGAAAATAATGTTAATGTTTTGCAATGGCCACGTCAGTTCCCGGATTTGAATCCAATTGGGAACTCTTGTGGATTTTTGAAAATTCAAATCCGAAATAGAGCACTAGCAAACATTAATAATCTGAAGACAATATGCCAGGAAGAATGGTACAAAATACCTACTAATTATTGCAAGAAATTAATTGTGAACTACTGGAAAAGATTAGTTGCTGTTGAAGTGAATAAAGGGTATTCTACAAAGTATTAAATGAAGATAATGCGTTATTTTTTGTACAGTACGATTATCTTTTTTCACTCATGAAAATGAATAAATGGCATTAATTTCTGTAAAATTAATTGTAATCTAAGTTTATGTACCCATATTAGGAGAATAATATGAACAAGATATCTGTAGTCGGCTAGTAGGTAGGGTTTACGTGGTGTAGAAGGATATAAGCTATAAGTGCTAGCGGAATCACAGGGTTAAGTAATTGGAACAAGATAGTTAGATAAAGCAGAGACCTCCCCTGTTACGAAGTGTTACTGGGGTGTGGCCACGTTGGCCATCTTTGGAAAGACAATCCACCCAAAAGAGGATCAAAGAAACTACTTCTGGACCCAAGAACGTTGGGATGTTGGGAGATGCAAGCAACTGGGACACTGGGTAAGTGGTGTTAACTTCAATATAAATGTTACTGGGTTGTTTGGAAGGATACGCCGATTTCATAGAAATGAAGGTTAAAAAGAAGTTCAAATGGACTCATCATTTGACTTTTACTAACCTTATTTTACTTTTTCTAGTTTTATTTTCTTATATTTAGTTTTATCTGTTCTTTTTGAGGATTGTTAAAATCCTCATTGAATAAAAACAAAAAATTGGTTTAAATCCCTCTGAGTTTTTTCTTTTTAAAAATTCCAATCTAGAGATTACATTCCTTTCTTTCCAAAATAGTACTTCTAACGTCCGTTGAGTAGTGTAACTAAAGTAGCATTATAAAACGCGCTAAGTTGAAATTCTCCCTTCATGCATCTCTCGACAAGAGAAGGACTTTTGCTCCAACAAACCTAGTGTCGTACCACGTCCTACAACTTTCTATAAAGGACGCTTCAACTACTAGATAGAACTTGCTCTCCATAATGTACTTTTAGAATTTCATGTAATTCTAATGTCCTTTTTATTAAGTTTGCTCAGATAATAAATGTTTTAATTCATTGTGAATTGTTTTGTATTGTTTGGCATGAGGAACGTTAAACTATGATACACTTTCTCTGTTACAATTGTCTGAATTGTGTTCTCCCTTCTCTAGTAATTGTGGCAGTGAATTTTGGTACTCAGATATGACAAATATACAAAGATCAACGTTCAAGTTGTTGATACCAAAACCCATTCAATCCTATCCCACAACTACATTTTATTGGTAGGGTGAAATGTTTGAAGATCAGACGTGTTGACACTTCCAGTGATGGTGGATATTCAAATATAAGGAGAGCTGAAACTTCTGGTACTGCAAGAATTAAAGGCTCTCTATTGGTATGCTTTTTTTACCGTTTTGTGTAGAGATGGGGTGAAATTCCCTTGGATTCATTTTATATAATGAGTGGGATTGAAATGTTGAAAAATTAGTGATAGTTCTTTGTTGCAGGCAAATTAAAAGTTCTTCCAGATCATTTGGTTAGGGGTGAGTTAAAAGAACCTTCACATTTTTTGTTAATAGGGCTGAGTTAAGAGTGTTATAATGATATGTTCATCACAGATGAACCTTTACTTTTAATATTAGTGATGCTAACATGAGAACATCAGTGAAAATAGAGAATGGTGCAGAGTTATTAGATGTGACAAAAGCAATATGAATGAAGATCTGACTCCATAAAGAATACGATGGCTTTATACACTTTGGACTTACCTGATGTCATTGTTGTACAGTCTACCAAAGAAATTGATTTTGCCAGTTAGTTGTCCATATATTTGTTCAATTTGGTATCAAGAGGATATGACAACTGAAGTAGGTGAACTTCTGGATAGCTTCAAGATTTTGTTGGTCTGACAGAAGTGTAATGCAGATAAAAACTCCTGCTGAGGAAGTGCAGATTGACAGGGGAACTATCGTTCAGGCTGACTTCCTAAGCTGAAGAGTTATGTGGCCTTTGCAAAGCTGGATGTTATTGTCTGAAGAGCTACTTTTATATGAGCAAAAAGAAGCACTTTAACAGATGGCAGTTTCAGTTGCTTCTGACTGAACAGATTGCCACTTGTAATTATTCAGATATTGTTATCCTTTTCTGTGGTCTGTTTTAAAATTAAGGCTTTCAATATTTTTTTTCAAACACATAAATTATGAAAAGTAGGATTAACAACTTGAAACATTTTGTTTTCAAAGGTTTTGAGTAGTTTTAATGAAAATAGAACCAGAAATTTCATTTTAAGCCTATAAAATAGCATTTATTAGATGAAAAACAAATTTGAAAAGTTTTTAATTTGAGATGTTGTACATTTACTGAAATAGACCTTTTAAAAAATTTCAAGTCACAAACAATTTATAAAGTTATATTTGTGAAATGAAAATTGTTTCCAAAGGTTTTGTTCTGCTTAAAAAGGTCATACACATACTGGAATAGACCTTTTAAAATATATTTTAGACCAATAAAGCCTTTAACTGATAAACAAGTTCAATTTTAGTTTCATTTTAACCCTTATAACATCATACTCAAAGAATAATTTTGCATACCTGATACATTAAAAAAAAAATTTAGAAAATAAAAAGCTTGGTAGGGAAAGGGTTAAAGATGGAGTTTATCTGTAAAAAGCTAGCAGAAGAAAGATTTAAAAAAAAAATTAAAAAAAAAAAAAAAAGAATATTACTAAACAATTTCAATCCAAGTTTGTAGCGAAAGGGTTATTGAATTATTTGGAATGGCAAATAATATTCATCAATAGCAACCAGAATTCAGATTGAATAGGTTATTGTATTTAGCTTCCTGGTTAGGAGAAAAGCTAACGTGGAGTTTTTAGTTTCCCTCTACATGTAGATAAAAACTATGAACTTGTCTCAAACAAGTTTCTTAGTAGCCAGCTATATAATTCTTTTTCATTTTATTTTTAAAAAATACTTATTTATTTTTTTTTTTTTTACTCAAAGTAGTGAAAAGTAAAAGAAATTTTTTCAATATGGTCTCTAGGATTGTGTCAAAGGTACCAATTTTTTCTCAATGAGTTATCTAATTTGCATATTTTACTTTAAAAATCACTGATAAAAAAAACAAAAAAGGTTATTAGAAAAAGTAAGTTTAAAAATAAATAATAAAAATAAATTGAAAAAAATAATTTTATTTTTATTGATAAGTTGCTTTTCTGATATTTCCTAAAATCATTCTCAGCTTTAGTGTTATCAATGTTAACCTTATTGCAAATCAAACATTTAAACAGTTAACTAATTTTTTCTCGAAAATAAAATAAATATATTTATCTACATACTTTACAGAATTAGAACTTCAATTTTTCCATTTCAGTTTTTTTTATTTGTTCTTTATTTTATGACATTAAGGATAGTGTCTACTGAAAGAATCCACAATAGAGAATTGATGGTGGTTAATATTAGTGAGTGGAGTTAGTTTAAAAAAAAAAAAATCATTTTATTAAAAAAAAAAAAATTGTTTTATATGCCAGTGTACCAAAAATACCCTAGTGCAAATGGTTAGAGGTTGTAATTTTTGGTGTTCATAAAACTCTAATTTCTCCCAAGAAATGGGATTTGATAAATAACAATCTAATTAAAGTTAAAATGTACTATATGTTGTCATATCAAGGCCATCCATAATTACAGGCCTGGAAATCATGCAGATAGGATCTCTTACTGGAGACAAACATGTGGTGACATAAATTGCTACTAACCTATAATTAGTAGAATGTTTTTAGTAAGGGAATTGTTAGTGAAATAATTAGAAGAAAAAAAACTTACATTAAATTTTTCTTATGGTACTTTTTTTAACACTTTAGTATGGTAAAAAGTAAAAAACAGGAGTGAATATTTGTTTTTCTATGTAGTTCCTAGGATTGTTAAAATATATTCAAAAATCTGTTTTATTGCATTTTGTTTTATTTTTATTGTTTTCAATGTTTTTGTTATTTTCATACTGGAAACATTGATACCTACAACTACTGAGTACTTATTCATTTAATAAAACAATGTAATTAATATTTTAGTAACAAAAATTCTTCATTTTGTATTTTTTACTTATTAAACCTTTTGTGATAGATTTTTAAGCATATTAATTATATTTTTTCAAAAATTACATTTTAGACACCTAAAAACGTAAGTAGAAATCATACATGAAAAAAAAAAAAAAAAAAATTTTATCATCAAAATTTGTGACATTATCTAAGAGAAAAATTAGAGAAAAATATCAGATTAAGTTAATGTGAGAAAATTCTTTACAACAGGACATTTTTCATAAATTTGCTGATATAAAAGTTTTGTTTTTAATAAATATAAAATGGTATACACATTGCAATAAGAAAATAAATGAATATACATACTTTTATATCTTTTATAATAAACTTAAAACAATCCAACATAAGTCCAAAATAGAAAACTATCTTTTACTTTCATTAAAAAATATTAAAATTCTGAAAATAAAAACATGTTCACCTCCAACCAGAGAAAGTAGCTGCTTAATTTCCAGGCCTGTTAATATAAATGGCCTTGTCTGTTACATTTAAATATGAAAGATAAGATAAAGTGATTTCTAATGAGAAATGGAAAGTGTAAATAAATGATAAGAGCAAGCAAACAATTGTTTGAATATACTAATGCCGCTTTCTCACAACTGGTCCCATGACTTAAGATTGGACAAGAGAAGTTGATCATAATTGTAAGGTTATATTTAATTCATTTTTGTTAGTTATGTGTTATTAATTCATTCGCCAAATGTTAAAATATGATTTATCTCAGAATGTTATTTATAGTTTAAATTCATGAATAATCTGAATTGCTGCTTTTCTGGAATTTCTATGAGTACAGGATGTAGATAAATTTGTGTTCTATATAACTCCACACTGCTTTGTTTGTTCTTTGGAATATACTGTTTATTTGCTTTGCTTTTCACTTAAACACACACTAAACCATTTGTTGGCATTTGCTTTCACATACCACAAAAGTGACTGTTAGAGTCCACAGAATGAAAGAGAAAAAGTTTGATTTCTTGTGCTTCCAAATTGGCAACAGATAATGCTTATGAGAGAGGAAAAAAGATTGATTTTAATGGCGTGTCAATCCATCTGGGCTTGTTTTATGCTTAAAAGTTAGAGAATCATGTTTATTATACATTCATATTTAAGTTTGAGTATTTGTTTAAGAGTTTTTTTTAATGTGATCCTGTCAAATTTTAATC
The DNA here is from genome assembly GCA_963585895.1 of Sepioteuthis lessoniana. Lineage (NCBI taxonomy): Eukaryota > Metazoa > Mollusca > Cephalopoda > Myopsida > Loliginidae > Sepioteuthis > Sepioteuthis lessoniana. The sequence continues at coordinate 48,839,523 of OY757915.1, forward strand.
AGATCTATTTGACCCATAGATGGGACCCTAACAGGTACTATCACTTGGGGTCAGAGTAGACTAGAGAATAATGGTAATGAAGGGGTACTCCACATTCCCCAGATCTCAATTAGATGCTACAAGGGATACAGTTAGCATATTCTATGTCCTATTGACAGGAAAAAATATGTTGTTTGCTCTTTTAATCCAGGAATTGAGACCATTTTTGGATGCATAGGGTTTGATTGGTGACTAAGTAGATTAATGTACAAGAAATCCAAATTATTATTGGATTATTAAATAAATTTTTATGAGACGAAATGTTTGCTCGTCTTAAAATTGACTCAAAATAAATGTTTAAGTTACACATGAAAAAAGATGAAAATTAAAATTCAAACATCAAAATGTTTATATAAAGATAGATAATTTTCAATCAACAATGTAGAAAATACACCCTGAATTAGAAAATAAAAATGCAATAAAGTTAAAATATTGTTTTATTTGGAAGGAATAGAACTGTTTATTTTAAATTAAAATATATAGTAGACTTTAGAAGATTACTACACACTAATTTAAACAAAAATTTTATGAGTTATAAAAATAAGTCATGTGATCCAGTGTTGAAATACTAAAGTTATGATATTTATAACTCATAGTACACAAAATTCACATAACCTTAAGTTCTATTCAATAAGAAATCCAAGAGTCAATTCTGATAACAATTGTATTAATGTATTCAAATCAGGAATAACAATGTTCCTTTGGTTATGACGAGTGATTTACAGTTCAATCTGTAATTCAGGGAAGCTTGTTGAATATGATTTTTGGCTGTGTTTAACATTTACCTTTGTGCCATTGGCATAAAAACCAGACTTCCAAATGGGGCATCTGTGGACAACAGGAATCATGCCTTTTTCCCTAGTTACTATGGTAACTACTTGTTTCACTTCCTATAAATTATCAGGAAAATGAATCCTGAAGGCAAGTTTAATATACAAATTAGATATCTCCAGGTAGGTATTATCCTAAGAATTGAAAATTCAATTCTCAGAGGGACATCCATCCAAGCAACAGTTGCCACCAGCATTTATTACCTAATGTATGAGGTTCCATCAGCATTTCCTCTAAAACGGAGTTCATCTTGTTAAACTGACCTAGGGTTTAATCACAGGTTGGAAGAGGGACAAGTTCTTAGAAAAATAAAATATACTTTAAGTATATTCTCAAAAATTGGGCAATTTTTGCCACCCAGAGGAGTCACTAATTATATACTTATTAAATTTAAACTATTAAACAACGTTTATCATATTAGTAACATTTTGTTTTTAGCTATTGTAGGACATCAAGTGAAAGTTATACACATTGTGATAGCAATGGTCTACAAAACTAACACTACAGCAGGTACCTCTGCATATATTTACATGTTTGCTTGGACAGGGAAGTAAAATCAAATTTTCCTAAGTCATTTATCAAGAATAATAAATGAGAACATTGTAAATGAAAGTGAAAAGAAATTTTTTTTGTTAAAAACATTTAATTATTTAAGTAACTATCATGCTAAGTTTAAACAATTCTCAATGTTAAGATTATTCTCATGGCACAAGCCATGCAAAAACACTAGTTTGCAGCATATGACTACAAAACTAAAACCAAATCTATGTTTCAGAATTTTGTGATAATTAATCTTCTGAGTGGCTATCACCCAAACAAGATTGATTATTTGAGCAGTTAATATTGTACTGAAAAGTGTAGATTTTGCAATTATCAATCCTTACTAGATATATTAGAGGAATGATATTTTGTACCAGAATTAGCTTAGTTAATTTACTCCTACCAAACTGTCTTAAAATTACTTTTTTTTTTTTTTTTTTTTTTAAATACCCTGCAAACTTGTTGCTCTTTATGTGCATATGAGTGGTCAGTCAATTGGGTTTATAGCATATCAACCCTTGTAGGTTATTTAATGCTAAATTCTGTTTATACATTCATTTCTAATTCAACCAATTCAGTTTAGTATAAGCTGGTTGGTGGTTTGAGTTTATGGCATATCAACCTTTGTAGGTTATTTAATGTCAAATCTATTTTTATACAAATAATCAGTTCTATTTCAAACAATTCCGTTTAGCATAAGTTTGTCAAAAACATTTCTATTTCAAGCTATTCAGTTTAGTCAAACAGTTCTAATTCAAACAATTCAGTTTAGTATAGTTTTTGTCCACACAGTTAAATGTCAAAACTGTTCTATTTCAAGCAATTTAGTTTAGCATAAGTACACAGTTTAGTTCTATTTGACCCATAGATAGGACCTTATCAGGTACTAACACTCCGGGCCAGAGTGGACCTGGGAGAGATAGCAATGAAGGAGTACTCAGCATTCCCCAAAGCTCCGGTTTTACTGAAACCTCACCATTAGATTGTTTAGTGTCATATGCAGGACATTTGTTGAAGGAGGGGTTTTACCCCTCTGCAGAGATGTAGTCAGTGTATTCTACAGCCCCAGCCAACTGGGCAAATGTATAGATGAAAAGAACTCAATATCCTAAAAGCGGTTGTAACACTTTATACATAATGCAAATGAATACAAATGCTCTTCTGACAGAAATTGTATTCTTAAAAATTATCTATTGTGACTCAATCCAATCAACACATCTCCAGTGAACATGAATCTTGTTCAAGACATAATTTATAAATTATATACCCTCATTTGAAAGTCCAAACGTTTTGTATTGATGCTTTTTACCATGTAAAATTGTAGGCCTTGTTGAAACTCACTGATAAAAGTTTGTATTTTGTTTGTTAACAAATGCAGAGGATTTTAAAAAATATTTGTGTGTACAATTGTAAAAATGATCACCCAAATAATTCATAATTCAAAGTTGTCAAAACATGCCTTCAACATTTTTTTGGTGTTATTTTTCTAAATAGTCTTTTAGTACTTTCATCTGATTTATTATACAATAATATTTAGCTCTAACTCAGAAGTTTTAAATTAAAAGACTTTAAAATTTATGATTTCTCTAAGTTGGCCCAAATGAAAAATATCTGTAAATGTAGTATTATAAAAAATAAAAAAAAAAAAAAAATCCAAATGTAATTCCAAAGTTTGTTCAGAGAGTTGAACTAGTCTGTTACTACTACAACATTTCAGCTGATCCATTCTTCACCTTTTACTTTGAGATTATATATATATATATATATATATATATATATATATATATATATATATATATATATATATATATACAAAACAAAATTATTTTTTCATTATTGGATAAGTTCATTTCAGCTAGATATGCAAACCAAAGCCTTACTACAATCCATGTACCCAGGTAAATCTAATTTAATAATGCCTGTCTCCCAACACCTTTGCTAAGAACCCCTACCCCGCCAATGAAAAACAGACTGTGCTGAAATCTATACTAGGCAGACTTATGCAGCTGGGTGACAAACTAGAATATTGTGGCTCTGTGTCAATTATTTGATCTTTATTCCAGCAAGATATTGTCTGCCATACTAAGCTTTTCTTCCACCACTTTTAGTTATAGCTTTGTTCCCCAAACTCAATGGAACAATTAGTCCCCTTGACCCTTATATAGTTTTTCATATTTATATAAAAGGTTAGGAATCAAATCCTTTTCAAAATTGAAAAAAAGTTTTACTATTGGAAAATACTCTGATCTTGACAGGCATTTTGGCTTTGTTCCATTTCTCAAATGGAATGTTCTTTGTAAGTGCTTAGTGATACTCAAGATCCACCTATTTCCTGGATTAGAAACAACAAATGATAGCTATTATATTGTAGGATGCTACAAATGTCATTTAATTCTTTTAGCTCCTGGTGTCATTAATTACCTGTGGTCTGGTTTGCTCTATTTGTTTAATGACGTAACTCCTTACGGGTTATTTAATACCAAAATTAGATTCATTTGTAAATGTTTGATTATAAAGCATAACCATTTAAATTTTCAAAATTATACTGCAATTGAAAAAAAAATTTAATTTGTCTATGATTGTTATGGTATTACATATTCCTCTTTAATTACAACTCATTTGAAGTTATATGGTTTCATATATACCTATTCAATACTAATAATTTTTATTTGACCTATTGATAGAACCTTAACAGGTACAACCATTCTGAATCAGGGTGAACCTAGGAGCAATAGCAATGAAAGGGTACTTTATGTTCCCCAGAGCTCCAAAATTAGAGTCTCATCACCAAGTGTAGTTTAGGGTCATACCAAAGACTCTCTTTGTTGATATACCCGAGATATTTTTGCTTTCGTACATATCAATGCTATACCTGCTCTCTGTATAGATGCCAACTAAACCCAGTTTGGGAGACTAATGATTTCATCTGTGTCGAGCATTGCTAAGGCATGTGGTATATTAATAAATATTTTCTGAAGATTTCCCACTCGCTGTTGTTTTACTTATTTAAATAAACAAATCTAATACAATGCCTTATTTTGTAACTTATGTTAAAAAAAAAAAAAAAAAAAAAAAAAAGTGGCAGGGAGAGGGACTTGTGAATTCAGATCAATGAGTGATTAAATTATTTTGCCATTTACTATCTTGGAATGCAAAAACTAACAGCAAAAACACATCTATGTTTTATAAGGTTCAAACAGTGTAAGGAGTTTTTTTTATAAGGTTTTAAAAAAACTATAATTTAAATAAAAGATATCTAGAATTTTATTAGAGGAATCAGTCTATATCTGTTAGTAAAACTCATGGATCTGAAATAAATAAGTTTAAAGCAAGACCTGACCTCATAGTACACAGTCTAATTATGAAAAAAGCATTTGGATTTACACAGCATATTTATTTTTCAACAATCTTCCTTCTTGTCAATGCACATAATCCAATACATTTCTAATAAATTGAACTTCATACATACATACATAGAATTTTATACAGTGAAAATTTCAGATCAAAATTCAGTTTATTAATCCATCCTTGTATCTTTTTATTCTATTCTTTTTTTGACAAATTCAGTCACTGCCAAATTCTGTCATTGCTGACATTTGTTTAAAGGAATGTCTTCAATGGGCAAAATTTAAAGTTTTAATGATTAAAATATTGTATCCTTATAATTTTCAATGTCACCATGTTCTAATTTAAGTACTTCTTCATTAAATTTTTATTCTCAAATAGATGAATAAGTAAAATTTGTCTTAAAATTCTAACTGCATCACTATCAACTATCCAAATAGAATATATCAATTGAAAATATTTTCCACTTCAGTCAATGGTGAACCATCTTTTAGGGATTTTATCAAAATATTGATAACTACATATTTCTATTCATTTAAGAAATTTTATTAGTTGGTTGGTTTTATAGCATGTCAAACCTTGTTGAATTATTTTAGGCCTAGTTCAATCTTTTTTTGCAATCATATCATTTCAAGTAACTTACCTATTTAATAGTAATCATCTGTTTGTCCATAGTTATATGGTTTCAAGTATTCTTATCTAATATAATTTTTGAACAGATCTAATTGACCCATGGGAACCTAACAATTACTCCCACTCCAGGTCAGAGTAGGTATAGGAGTTAGCAACAAAGAGGATGACTGCATACTCCCCAGAGTTCCAAAACTGGAGTCTCACCATGAGATACTTAGTTTGTATCATCATACCCAGGACACCAAAGAAACCTGGGTTACACTCGAAGAATGAAAAAAAAAAAACCCAAAGATTTTCAAAAGCATCTGAATTTAGGACTCAGCTAAAAGGAAAAAACCTAAAAACTTAAATGTTTCCACAAAAAGTTAATTTCTGGAAATCCTCCAGGAAATCATACTAGCTGTAATTTTTGGTACACATTAGCAGTATTAATACAGAATATGTACAAGTTTAGAATTAAGAACAGTGCAGACAAAATAGCAAAATATAATATATTTACAAGTAATATATTGTATGAATTAAAATGGAAAACTGAAAATCAAATACTTTTTCTTATAAAAACTTTATGAAACTGTCATAAAATATTTGTACAGAATTGTGAAAAGTAATTAAGAAATCAAAATCATTGATTTATTTAATGATTAAAACTTTCACTGTATTGGAAAAAAATGTTAATAGTAAAATCACTAAAGCAAAAAAAAAAAAAAAAAAAAAAAAAAAAAAGAAAAAAAAAGATAGGAGTAGCCAGAAGTTGCACAGTGATAAAAAAAAAATTGTGTTCAAAAGCAAGTGGAATGAATGTGCAGTTGTCACTGGTGAGATTCAATTAGAATGTAAGGTAAAATTGATAGAGGTTATTGCAAGGTGTCACTCAATATACAGTTGCATAAATAGCTTGCATTGGCACCATACACATTTTGACAAGTGCTACAATCAAGTCCATGGTCTAAAGGGGAAGACTCCTCACCTAGCCAACTTCGAATTGACTTTCTGGAAAAAATAAAAAAAAAAATAATGTAATAAAAATTAACACATGTTAGAATTATTTTCATTTTTACAAATTTGAATTTAAAAATTTATTTTTAATCATAGTTATCTTGAACTCTAAATAAAATGAATTACTTAAAAGATTATTTTAATCTTACAATTAAAGTATAATCATTTTATACTTTAAATAGTTGTTACGTGTTACTATATGAAATTTATATTTTAATTGTATTTTAAAAAAAGAAAATCAATAGCATAAAGTACTTAAACCACTGAAATAACAATCATGTTATAGCAATAACAAAATACCAATGCAAAAGTCCTAATTTTACAAATAATGAATATTTCAGTTAGAGCACATGTCATTTACTTTAGTACTCAAAAATACACACTGTCCACATAAACAACAATTTTCAACAGATATTCAACTATTTTTTCATTTAGCTGTTTATATCCAAGTTAGTAGCCATTCAGATTACAATACACAGAACATTCCAAGCAGTTTTGATTGATTTAGATTTTTCTTTTCTTTAAGGAAATCACCACTTTTAAGGGCTTGATATTCCTTGACATATTTGAAGATATCAATCACATGACAGAAATTGTGGATTATTCTCACTTGTGTTTGTATTTGATCACATCTTATTTGTAGTCTGTATTCTCACTGTTCTTACTGTTGCAGTTGAATAAAACTAATTTGACTGTGGACCAAATGTTTCCAAGAGAAAAATTAACTGATTTGAAATTCAGTTTGAGATACTGGTGTTATGTAATGGTCCCCCATTATCAAAACCTGACAATCCAGTCAGAGTTCAACCCTATTGAATCAAACTTGAGAAAGTCTGTGTTTTGAGGTTTAGTTGCAGTTCCCGAGAACTATAGAGCAAACATGTTTTTATGAGTTTTAACATTTTACAAGCCCCTTTTTAAAAGGGGTATTCAATAAAAACTTTAGAGAGAATGCAGAGTTTTCTCCCTCCACTGGAGAAGAAGGTTTGATTTATTAAAACATCAATGTGGAAACCAAATTATAAATGCACGTTTATCCACTTTCATCACTCGGAAACAAGTGACAACTTTGAGATGTTACACTGACCCTAAATAGTCAAACCAGACTTGGATGCCTAAACTACAATTTGAAATTACTTTTTACTTAGTCTTGCAATACTGAATATCAAGGGAATACCCATGACAAAATATTCATAGTGCTGGACTGTAAGCAAGTTTGAATTCCAGTTGTACTACTTTGTTCACTTTTGGACTAATACTCTTGGGAAAAGTATGAACCCCTTTATCCTAGGTTAAATAGTACCACTACTGGTTTTCTACAAGAATGGATTTGATATTGAATAACCCATAAAGGTTAATATGCCATTAAACAAAGAAACCAGAAAGAAATCACAATACTGCATATTATCAGAAGTCCACACTGGCTATCATTGGCACTAGACTTTCATTACCACTGGGTATCTGATTTTAAAGTGATAATGACAGGCTTTTTTATATCAACTTCAATGCAGATATCAGTCGCAAACTATTATGAGTGTCAGCTATACTAAGTAGGATTAACTTGAATTTTCAAATCAATAATACTTCAGCTGGTAATTTCTATCTGGAACTAGGCTATTACTGAATAGGAAGCTTTCCAATATTCCTGTCACAAGCCCCACTCATTTAATTTCTGAAGTAGCTTTATTGAAAGTGGTCAAAAAACTCTTCAAATTGATTTCAGATAGTTGGATAACAATTGTCCATGTTATAGCTGGAAAAAAAAAAAATCAATAAAAATGACTGAAGTGAACTGGCTGCTGCTCTTTGAGTTTCAAAATGACTGAATATATGGGTCAACATCCAAACAATCAATACTAACAAAGTTTACTGCATAAAGTCTTCTGCCCACTGGAATATGGCCTCTACAATCTATCTATTGATAAGACTAGCATATATAAGTTTATAACAGACAACAAATCCTGTTATTAAAAAAGCTGTTTCCTTAGAATAAATTGTTGGCTATCTATTTCTTTGATATTTGAAAATCATTTTCAGAAAAGGATCATGACTTATAGTATCTCAAGCAGACATTAGATCTATCAAATAACTGAGATGTTCTAGTTGTAAAGTATTTGAATTTGAGCCTAGAATATGCATTTGCTCAAGCAAAATTGGTTGTTGATATGTAATGATGAAATCAGTTACCATGGATACACAAAGTTAAAAGCAATTAGCTTTGTCCAACACCAAGTTTTTCATTAAAATTCTTAAGTAACTGCTTTTATTTTTTATACTTAATATGGTATTTATCAAATTTTTCTTTAAGTGATATAACCCAATTTTTGATAAGCAATAGCTCATGCAAGCAGTTACTCAAAAAATGTAGTCCATGTCTGAGCCTGAACTGTGCAATATCTATTTATAGCTGTATTAGTTCTATTAACTGTTGCTAATACTGCATTTCATCTAGCAAAGATGCATTTAATTACCAATAACCAACCAGTTTAACCTTAATGCATGCTTGGACACTATCCAAATAACTAATAAAACTAACATGCCTGCAACTGAAGTAATGAGTTTGATATCAATGGGAGTTAACACATTGATCAAAATCAATAAATCTGCAATGGTTACAAGAATTAGTATTCAACTAGCTCACATCCTAATGTCTATTTTAGAGTCAAGTATGACATCAAAATTATCCATCAAAACTAATCACTTAAGAGCTACATTAACTCTAACAGATTAGCTTCAGATTCTTTTTCCTTCATAACTGGTGAAGTCTACATAGCATTTTCCAAGCTCTGATAATGTGAATGCATTTTGGAATAAAAAAACTTTGTATCATTTAAATCTTTCTCTTGAAGATTAAAAGGAGCTTTAAAGAAGTGCTCAGATGAGTCAGTATGTGTTTCTTTAAGACCTATCAATTTACCAAGAAACCTTTGCCTCTGAAATGGATTTATCTTGATTCTTCTATAATCTAACTATTATCAAGATCTATATTTCTATTTGGTTACAAGACTTCTTGTCACAGCTACTTATATTGCCTGCTCTTTAATTCTGAGAGAATTCAGCAGTGGAAGGTAGTTGAATTTCTCCTAGCTGACTTTTTCCAGCTAATCAAATCCGAGATCAAGAAATTATTCATGTTGTCTCTTCTGTTGGAATTTTGAAGTGAAAAAGGATAAAAAAAAAAATCTCACATTCTGACTCCACCCTTTTCAGCAGCAAAACTTTGAGCCTTTATAAATGATCAGGTTATTAGTAGGTTGAGTAGTGCTTTTGCAAGACATGAACTACAAACAAAATCCAGCGACTGTAGCAGACCAAAATTTGGAAGATAGTGTCAAAGACATTTTTGTTAACAAGATATAGTCTCCTGAGCTTATTCTATAATAAGCAATTACAAGAATCATCTCATTGCAGTATGAAAAATGGTAAAGTACACTCAAAGGTGTTTTGTTTGTCATGCCAGTTGGGACATTGAAAACAGATTTTCTCTATTCCAGATATTGCAGCCTCACTATTCTTGTATTTCTTTGGGTTGTTAGTCATTAATTATTCTTAGTGACAGTTCCTCCAGTACAGTATTTCAGATTATGGTTGGCCATGATTATAACTTCCATTTTCTCCTTGGTGATGTTGACATGTAAGCCTTCTTGCTTTTTTTAATACCCAATTCTATCAGGGAAATTGCTGCTGATTGCAGTATCCTAGATAATCTTTAGCCTTGACAATGATGAAAAGAGATAGATATTCTTTTTATTTTGAGGAGAAAACGGTTTTACCTTTAGTCCAGCTAGAAGATGCTGTAATAAACAAATATAACCCATTTACTAGACAACCTAGAGTTGCAAATTGATGCATATCAACCAACCAGATTACAACAATATAAAGGACATTCCATCCAATCTTGTTTGATTAGATTTGTGTTCTGAGGAAATCTACATTGTGCTTATTTCTTGACATAATTAGATTAATGTATCAAAGAGTCATAATATTTGTCAAAAATTAGAATTAACACACAGAGAATGTTCACTTGAGTTTGTTTATTTTTTTCTTATTTTGCAGTAAACAAATAAATCAGATATGATACAAAATATACTTCAAACAAATTGAATTATGTAAATTACATTTTTCCAGATCATGTAGAGATGGATCTAAAATTTAGTATATAATAAAAAAAAAAAAAAAAAGAAAAAAGGGGGAAGTTATAGAAATTGGCTGAATGAAATAGGATTTACATACAGAAAAGCCAAAGAAAATCTAGTACTAACACTTAAAAGAAGATATGTAAAATGAACTACAGAGAAGCTATTATGGTGTATAGATGACTGGATGAAAATGAGATTCAATGATGAATTATAAATCTGCATTGGTTAAGACAATAATGTTGAAACTTTGATTAAATGTTGAGGAAAACAAGAAAATTTTTCCACTCAGGATTGCATATCAGAGAAAGGACAAAGGAAAATGGGAATCATTACCTCAAATGTACAAGTAAACATTGAAATTTTGGACTTCTTTATTTTATGAATAGAAAAGCATATTAACTCAATGACCAAACAATTTGTAAATGAAGTCAAATGAAAATTCATGGTGGGTTTTTTAAAAAAATGGTCAAATGATAAGGCTCTGTTCTTCAAAGTTGATCAGTCAACCAACTTAATGAAGAACATTGTCCTGAAATCTATTGGGTCATTAGTGAAGCTCAATACTAATTTTAAGTTTTTTTTTAATGACTCCATAAATTTGCCTCTATTTGATCTGGAAAAGATATGCCATTAGTTAAAATAATTTCATTTAATTTGTATGAGGTATGTTTCAGAATGTTCAAATGTTAATTAAAAAGTATTTTCTACAATATTTGTAATTTGTTTATTTTCTATAAAGTAAAGATAAAGTAAAAAATTTGAATGGACCATGTAGTGATTCTATAATTTTTGTCAGAAGTTGTAAATCGAATAAATAAAGAAGCTTTCTTTTTAAAAAGAGACTATAAATAAGCTTTATATAGAGACTCAAATAGATTTGTTCTAATGGGTGTGTTACTGATTTCTTTAGCAAGTTCAAGAATGTTACATAACTTTAGTATATTACTTACTTTAAAAATGATCTGCCATTTCTAGAGAATATATCAGAGGTTTCTGTTGATATCAGAGGTGAATAAAAGGCTTCAATGTCAATTATATCTTCTGAAAAAAGAGATTATAGTCATTAGTTCACTAAAGGCTATCAATTTTCAAGTATGAATTAGGGAATTTTTCATAATTGAAACAAATGACAATGCATAAAAAATCCTTTTCAGAAAATTTTTCATTATAGGATCATTTTTCTTTAAAGAAAAAGAAAAGAAAAAAGGAAAACATGCATTATATGACTACTTGACCCAAATTTGCTAAGTATGAAAAAAGTTTGTCATATTTGTTAAGTACTGATCATTTTTATGCAAAAAGTAACCAAAATCAGATAAATTGATAGGGTTATTTTCATGTATTACTGTTTATAATTAACTACATATTTGAAGTTGTGTTTAATTTAAAAACACTTCAGCTAAGGGCAATGCAAAAATAATGATTTTGTTTCAAGAAAAAGAATTTTAAAAACAAATTTTCAGATTTGCACAAAGGAAGTTTTGTAGGAAAGGCCATGTTATTTAATATTACAACTCGCAACCAAAATTATTTCAAATACTAGAAATATTATTAGTAGTTCTACTAGAGAAAGAAAAATTTGTTTAACTAGACAAATTTATTCAAGATCAAAATATAGTCACTAATTTGGGAATGAATAGTGGAATTTTTTGAGTCAGAATTTCTATAGACAATGAAAGTTGCTTCAACAATTTCAATACAAGTAAATTTTTAAGATTTAGCACATGCAGAGGAGTGTTGCAAAGCTTTCATAGGGTTTTTAGTGAATCTTGGCAAATTTTTAAATTATGCTATATCACTAATCAAAGACTAGAATAAATTGGGTGCTTTTTTTCAGTTATTTTAATATTTGTATAATGTTTTTCATAAAAAAAGCAAGCAAAAATCAAATGGGCTGGACAGTGTTGTGGCTAAAAAGAATAAGACGTGTACAAGGAAAAAAAAGATGTGAAACCAGTCAGAGGAAGAAGAAAGTACAAAAAGAAAACTGAGCAGGAGGCAGAAATACAATGAAGCAGCCAAAGCAATTTGAAAAAAAAAAAAAAAAAAAAAAAAATGCAACTTTCAGAAGGTGCACATCCTAACACCATCCACTGAGTAAAGGAAAACTGTGATCCATTGACTCAAACATGACAGTTGCACTCACGTTAGATGAAGTAAGTATCCCATCTGGAGACTGGAGAATCAGTAGAAAATAATAATCAGTAAATAAAATACACAAATGTTAGACTTTGGAGAATGTAATATATAAAAGCATTGGGAAAGCAGATGATAGTTTCATGCATTCTTATGAACAATGATTCACTTGTACATTTGCTCAGTTTAAAAGAGGCTGAAAGAAAGTGAGAATGCAGCAATTTGAATGTGCAAAGGCTTTGTAAACACACTTTAACAGTGTGGAGTAATCTAACAAACTTAATCATATACAACAGTTTCTAAATTTCTGCTAACCATGTGTGCATAGTCTTATTAATTCAAAGCACTAATATTAATAATCAGGAAAAATTTATCTATCTTCCATACATTGACAAATGATTTAATGTAGACTTACTAAATTTTGTATACATATTTGTTGGATACAAAAGGTTTTAGTGCTAAAATCAAATTGCTTCTCATGGGGAGAATAAACAAACAGAAATCTACGTGGCTGTAATAACATAATTGTATAGAATTTAAATTTCCAAATTTTAAAAAGAAAAAGTCGTACTAAAATAGATATTCACATTTAATTAAACATGACTAATTAGTTTTATAAATGATTCTTCAAGATGAAGATGTTAAATAATTATATAGTATTATAGTTAAATTAGGAGGAAGGGAAAAAAAAGCGTTAGAGTCAATAAATCCAATTTAAATTTTTTAAAAATTCTCTATAAAACTCAGTGAAATTTTTCTATAATGATGTTAGCTTTATAAGATAAAAAATATAATTGTTAAATTATCATTTACTAGTGAATTCTCTGCACATAGAACAGTTTTGCGCTAAGCCCAGCAAGTGCCTAGGTTCCTCTGTAACAGAGTTGCTATACTTATACATTTGCCATTTTGCAAAGAACTCGTGACTCTTGTAGATAACTGTGTCATTAGGAAAAATATTTACAAAATGCCCCCATGGAATAAGCTGCTTTATATACAGATAATAACAACCATTTGCTATAAGTTTTTAATTAACATTAAAGCTAGTAAAATAGATACTGTTTACAAAAATGAAATAAGTAGAAGGGATCTTTTTTACTTTGGTCTGTTAGTCTCATTGTGTCTGGAAACATCTAGGTGTCATGTTCTTTTTATTGTTGACAAGAAAGAGTGGTAAGAGATTTAGAAATATTATATTTCATTTGTTTTATAAATAATATAACTTATAATTCTAAAAAGTCTGAAAAATTTAGTGTCCATAACAGCTTTGTAATCTCAAGCAATGCTTTTGAAAATTTATTGTTTGAAGATGCCATCAGAGTGTCCACTAATAAGGCTTTTCAGGATTTTATATATATCCAGCAGTTTTACTAAAAGAAACAACACTTACCATCAGGACTAAGGAATCATTTTACTGTCATAACTAGCTGCAATCCCAGTCTTGACCTCTTAGCCAACAGTATTTCATACATACACACACATATATATATATATATATATATATATATATATATATATATATTCGCACATACACACACAATGATAATTTCAATACCTAATGATTAACATACTTGTCATTGCTATACTAATTACATCAAAACAAGGAAATTTCACTTACCAAGTGGTTGGGGTGTAGATAAATAAAGGTTACTAGTCCAATTAGATCTTGGGCTATATTTTAATCCATCATACTGAAATAGAAATATATATATATAGAAATTATACGTGTACACATACTATAACACACATAACAGGATTATGAGCCTTTTCATAGTTATAAACATTTTAAAAATTTGAAAAGAGAAAAATTACAGTTCAGTATGGAAAATAGCTAAAAATGTTTCCAAACATCTTTGAGATATATTTTTGCAATATCTTAGGACAACTGCGAGTGCTTCTAATGGCATAGAATAAAATTTAAAGTAAAAATAATCTTGAAAATAGAAAAACCACTACTGAATCAATTTGAAAAAAAAATCAAAATATCTAAAAATCAAAATAATGAAATTAAAAAGTAAGATTAGCCAATAGATGTACCAAACAGTACACACTAATTTTAGCATTTCATATAGTCCATATAGGTTGAGATATTTGTTAAACACAAAGAACTCAGACTTTAACACTCTGCATACGGAGACGCCTTTATTACACGCCTCTTCTTACACTCGCACATAAACCAATATGGCCGTTTGTTTACTTCCTGTCATCCCATAATGCCTTCTCTTCTCGAGAGTATCAGGGGAGATAATTGCTCGTCCCGTAAGCCAAGATAGAATGTTAACACTTCCCCGCTTTTCTTTCTGGTACTGAGGTGGGACATTTTAGGAGGCAACATCAAATGGCTGTCTGCAGGGAAAAAGAAAAAGACAGTTGAACAAAGATTTAAGACTGCATACTTGAAAATTAGACAGATGATTCCTTGGGTTCAGATATGAATTGGAGAATTTTGAAGGAGGGGACTCCCTTTTTTGTTAAGCTATCCGCAATTTGTTTGTCAGCGGGTATCCATGATATCTCTGCAATTTCTTCTTTGCAGAACGTTGTGCATGGCAAATAACTTTTGCAACCAAATCCTCTTTATTCCAATCCTCTTTCTCATTCATAGTTTCACTCATATTGTCATCAACTTCAGCATCATATTGTCCACAAGAAATAGATCCTTTTCCTGAAGTACAAATTGTTTCTCTTCTATGAACATCAGGAGATAAAAAGTTGCATTCTAGAGTAGGTAATGATTTCATCCCATTCTTGCAGATTTTTGCTGATGTAGGATTATTGAGATCAACAAGCTGACTCTGCGCTAATGGCTTTCTGTTTGTACACTTGGCCTTGATTCTTTCCTTGGGTGCTGGCTTATACAAAGACTTTTTAGAAATCCCAGAATTTGAACCACTGGTTTCTGACGCCATATTAAAATTTCCAACAATAGGTTTGGGTTCAGTCTTTTTGTAACGAATGCATAGTTCACATGAATTTGGGAGTGTCTGCAAAATTTTTATAAATTCAGGATCTGTCACTCCTGCATTTTTAACTAAGTCACACAATTTCTTACTACTAAGATGACTAAATTGTCTATGTAACTTTGTTGCAATTTTAATTTTTTTTTGGCTGTATTTTTAGAAGAGATTTCTTTAATAAAAGGTATGTGTTTGAACTTACGTTTGTCTGGTAGAGGTCTGGTAATAGGAATGTAGTAATGTCCAGATGATGTGCAGCTTAATGGAATTTTCTTTTTTAACATCGTAACAGTGTCATCTTCAAAATTGAGGCAAGTTCCAGCCTTTTTCATAGCGTCTTTACTCAGGAGGAGTGGTATGTCAGAGTTCACCACATCAGTGATAATACTGACTTCAATATCAGCGATAACACATGGTAGAATCACTTTGTAGAGTGAGTTCAGTTTATTTCCATCGCCGAATTTAAAGGTTCTCACTCCTTTTATTTTTACTATTTTTTTCTTTTGTGCATCCGTTAATGTTTCAAGAAAACATTTATACCATTTTGTTCCACAAACGGTGCTGGATGCACCACTACCTAGAACCGCAGAGCCTAGTGTCTCACCCAAAAAAAGGTCTCCGCCATTCTTACGTTTTTGCTGACTCATTAAGACCACGTGTGACATGGATAAATCTTCCTCTATTTCGACACCATCTTTCTTCCTGCTACTATGACCATAAGGACAATCATAAGACCAGTGAAACCTGCAGCCACAATTAAAACATACAGTAATGTTACCTGTTCGATCTCACGGATTTAACTTCTTTTTGTTTGTGGAGCATGTTTTATTCTTATATCCTTGTCATCTTCCAGTGCGGTTTATCTTTTCTCGCGTATTATTTAAACGCAAATCATGTCGATATGAGGAGCGGCCATAATATACTGCAGTAGGGTCCATTTGGTTATCTTCTGTATAGTTAACAATATCCATTTCAGTTTTTTTTTCAACAGGTGAAGTATTGGGTGATGAATCGCTAGAAGAATGTCCATGCATAATCTTCCGTAACTGTTTCGACATGGAAGATTGCGTTAATTCGTTAACTGTAGCTTTGACCAATTTTTCGTTATCCGGGGTGATATTGGCACTCTTTAGTACTCTGAATGCGAGTACAGGTTCTGGTAAAAAGAATGTTAAAGTCTTTTAATTTGGCGACAAGTCGGCCAAATTCAATCAAAAAATCTTCTAATGCCGTCCCAGGCGGTCTTTGATAATTTTCAAATGTTTCGTATGCTCGAAAGGCAGACTGGTTTATATCTTCCAGAAAAAGTGTATCCAGTTTTTCATATAACTTTTTCATTCCATCCTCAGAATTAAGAACCGCAATGTCTAATTCCAAAACAGCCTCTCTTGCTGTTCCTTCCAATGACAAAAACACCATGAGGGCTCTTTTGGTTTTATCCAGTGAACTGGCTCGTTCCCATATTAACATTTCCTTCCGCCATGTACTGTATTTAACTTTAAGCAATGCGGGTGGAGGAAAATACTTAGAAGCCATAGTGTCTTTTAGTTCTGCTACCATTGTTAAACACAAAGAACTCAGACTTTAACACTCTGCATACGGAGACGCCTTTATTACATGCCTCTTCTTACACTCGCACATAAACCAATATGGCCGTTTGTTTACTTCCTGTCATCACATAATGCCTTCTCTTCTCGAGAGTATCAGGGGAGATAATTGCTCGTCCCGTAAGCCAAGATAGAATGTTCACAATATTGAAGGCTATCTAAGATCTAGATAAAACCATTTTGATTTCTTGTAACTTAGCTATTTTATCCAATATGAATTTTGACTAATGTTTCTTTAAGTTCATGTAGAATCTGTTTATCTAGCTTTAAAATTCATCTAAGGCTTGTAAACTGCATACAAGTAATAATGAGTAGAGTGATTTTCAAAGACACTTCTATATTTCCTACATCAGTGTACAAATGATTCTGCCTAATTATTGGTAAGATATCAAAGTGAAATAGAGTTTCGTTGATATCATAAAAATGTGTGTAATACCAAAAATATAGGTATTCATATATCCTAATCATTTGTTGTTCATGTGATACTGTAAAATTTGTACTTTAATTCTATGAGATTACATGAGAGAGATATCTATGGAGAAAAATTGAAAAACAAATCCAAAGTGAAAAATTTAATGTGAAAGTCAACGCTATCATGTTTTGGTTTTAATAAAACCAGGACTTAGAAGAGATGATATCAAATGTTGTTAGATTAACAATGGGTGTTTAATGAAATACAAAAACAAAGGAAGACATAAAAACAAAGAGAGGAGAACATTCTTCCATTCTTTCTTTTAATTCATTATATTTCTTGATGGTTCCATTTGTTTCACATCATTGCCTTACACAGTCCCATGATATTTTGAGAGATATGAATGCTAATTTATTGACTAAATGGTATTTTCTGCTTTCCCTGTATATATAATTTCCTCTCTTGTTTTTGTATTTCGTTAAATATCCATCATTAATCTAATGACACTTGATATCACCTTTTCTGAGTCCTGACGATGGTTTATTAAATCTGAAATGTTATTGAGTTGACTTTGTTTCACATTAAATTCTTCACTTTGGATATGTTCGTCAATTTTTCTCCATATTGTTAGATTCTTTTCCATTATTTACTTATATATATCAAGTGTACTTTACAGCATATATGAGTAAATGGACCTTTTGGTTCTGTTGCTTAAAAAAAAGAAAAAAATGCTACAGAGGCTTCTCTTCAAGAGACAAAATAAGAAAATTTACAATATTAGATGAACAAGATAATATTTTCATTCTTCAGTTTTACCTTACAAGGGAGTGCAGAAAGATTCTTGGCCTAACCAAAAAAGAATTGACCAGTTTTTGTTTTTTTTCTAAACTTTTAAGTTTCAGCAGCTTCTTAAGAGAACAAAAAATAAAATCAGTTTTCAAATGGTTGTGATATAAATGATCAAAACTCATAAAATATAAAGAAGTACTTTATACACAGCTCAAATACATTTTCCAACATATCGGGCAATAAAACAATTAGGTTCTTGCATTATTATTATGGTTCTGAATACTTCTGTGGGGAACTTCAAATACTGCATATTTCTGAAAGCAGAATAAATACCACATCATATAATTAGTAAAAATTGCTGTTGCTAAAACATCTGAAATGACATTTTTTAAATAAGCATTTAACTTGTTAATAGCCCGATGTTCTTTCATTTTCTTATAAAGCACTTTTTTATAATATACATCTAGACTTGGCTACTTTTTATATACATTTAAATCCTAATTGCTTTATGAATGCATTCATATTTTTAAAACTAAGTTTCTGATAATGAATTATTATTAATTCAAATTAATAGGCTGTATTCTTTTCCTTTGTTTTGTAAATTCCTGTTTCAGTAAAATGAAAATTAGGGTTCAACACAACAAGTGAAAAATGTAAAATTTTGAATGAAATTATTGGTGGAATACAAGTTTTATTGATGGATCTATAATATTTCTATCCAAAAGCAATTAAATATTCAGGAATTTATATTTGTTTCATCATCCTGAACTATTTAATTGTTTTTATCAGTAAAATAGATCAATAAAAATAAACAGCAAACTATAGCTTGGGTTAATATTATAAATCATTAAACAAAAAACCAAAAAAACCAAATCATTAAACAAAAAAAACAAATCATTAAACAAAAAAAACCAAAAAAAAACCATTGGTGTCAATGCTTCCCTCTGTACAGATAATGTCAAACATTTGTAAATTCATTTTTCTGATAAAAAGAATAAAAGAATATATAAAAAGGAGCACTGCAAAGAGATGGAGTAATAGTTTTGCCAAATTAACAAGTTCAGAAATAGAAAATGGCTGAAAAATAAATGTGTAAAAGGTGAAGGATAAATTTATACATTTTTTAATCTATAAGCCTGGTTTAGTTTGGTTTGGTTTCTTTGTTTAATGGCATATCAACCTTTGTAGGTTATTTAATATCGAAGCAATTCTCTTAGAAGAACAGCAGTGGTACTATTCAACCCATAGTTGGGAGGATAAGGGGATTCATACCTTTCCCAAGGGTATTTGTCCAGAAGTGAATGTAATAGCGCGACTGGAGTATGAACTCGCTTACTATGATTCTGCAGTCCATCGCTTTAACCATTATACCACGAGGACACCCCCTGTATAAGCCTGATATTTTAAGCTAAGTGCTATTTCAATATACATAAGCATAATATTTCAGGCTCAGAAAGATCACACCAGATACTATTAAGGAAAAGCTTTATATAATCATTCACAGTCTTTCCTGAAATGAAATTATTGAATGTCTGCACTTGGGAATTTTATGAGCAAAGGTACAGAATATCTGAGAGTGCAGAGTTTCAGGATTCAAAATGTTAAGATATCAATAAGTAATAGCAAGTAAAACATGAGCATTTTGTTTCCATACAAGTAAATGTTGAATGAGAGTTTAAAAAGCAAAAGAATTAGACCATTCCAAATGCTCATTTCTCAAACATACCTGTTCATATACACACATCAAGTGAACAGTTATTTTGAATGGATTCTTCAGATTTCTTTATACACATTAATATTTTAATGTACATAAGGAAAAATACCCTGCTGAGAACCAGAGACATAGGAGCCAAGTTTTCAAAGTCTACTGCAAACCAAATGGTTATTGCATTGTTTTAAATCACAGCTGTTTAAAGAATATTTAGGTGTATATGTTTTGCAGTTATGTATGAAATCAAGTTTTTGTCAAACATTTTTAGACAAATTCAATAACAATCATTAACATCTTACATAAGTAAGTTGGCAACCGTAGTCGACTAGAAGGCTCCCTTCTCAATAGCTACTATATTGAGGTGTAGTGGAGGGCACTACTCCTTTCTCTGAATTGCTCCACTTTATCCTTGATACATACCTTATAATGCTGAGTGTTAAGCAAGGAGGTATCAAGTATGATTTTAAAAGTCTTTGGTATGACGCGACCTAGGATTGAACCCAGGTCTCCCAGACCATTGATGAACACTCTACTCACTAGGTTAATGAGCCGGTTACATTTTACGTAATCTAGTTATAATAATTTTGCTATCAATGCTTCGTGAAACAAAACAAGAATTAAACCCAGTTATACATACTTCAGTTGTTATAATCTAATAATCTTGTAAAGGTTGATTTGCTAATTCAATAGAAGAATCATTATTTCAGAACTAAGATATGTAAGTAACAATTAACTCTTGAAAATCTAAGTTGACATGCATTTTAGATGGAAAATTCAAAAAGAATTTTAAAACTCCTAGTTTCCTTTAAATTAAATAAAGAAAGATTGTATAACCTATGAAAACTTACAGACATTAATATCTATAAGCTTTAAAAATTAAATTCCATAAACTTTAATGATTAAAATTAATAGCAAAATAATTTTGCAGCAGTTATAGTTTATTTAAAAGTACATTATCTAACAAATGAAATGACAGTTTTATTAACCCTATCCAGGCCTAAGTTTACATAATCCTTTCAATCCTTTCTCCTCTCCACATTCCAGAAGAAAAACTGGGGGGGGGGCTTAATGTAAGTATAGAGCTTTATTTTTCAATTAAAACTGCATGTATTTTTATTCATTGCCACCTAATATAGCTACAGTATGAGCAGATCTCTCTTTACTCATCCAAACTTTATATCTATGTGTTAATCATATTGGTGAGCCAAAATTAATCTTTTGTTGATAAGTAGGTGTTCTTTAGGATATAATCTAAAGAAATCTTTTTTTACATTTTTGATACATATTGCATTGTCCAAAAAGTTTATTCTATCTTTGTTTTTAGATAGCATTAAGAGCATTTAATTTTAACCAAGTTCATTCAAAAATATCACTTGATTATATTGTGACAACTGCCATGATACATTTTTTAAAAAATTCATGTCATAATGTGCAAATTCCATACAACTTACAAAAAAAAAAAAAAAAAAAAAAAAAAAAAACACCAATGGGATCTACCATTCAATTTTTGATTGATTTTTAGATTATCTTAACCCTTAAGTTATTTAATGCCAAAGTCAGTCTTTTTTGTAAACAATTATAGCTTCAAGTAACTTATCAATATCAATAATTTATACAAACTAATATGGTTTCAATTAACTATTCTTAAATAATGATAATTTATTTGTACACAGTTAATATGGTGTCAAGTATTCCTATCTGATACTAATAATTTTCAAACAGATCTATTTGACCTATGGATAGGATCTGTCAGAGTAGTGGGGAGTGGGGGTAATAGCATAAAAGGGTGACTTCACACTCACCAAAGTTCTTGAATGGATGCAGTTCTTTTTTTTGAGGGAGGGGGATGTAGTAAGCATATTCATTGCACTACAGACTGGTTCATTTTTGAAACAGATTGTGGTGGGCAATGAAAATTGATATTTTACAATAACATATAGCAAATGAAATGAACCTCCACTAGCCCTACTAAAGGCAGCTCTTAATCCAAAGAGGAGAATGATAGGATTGGAATATTCCTCAACTTTAAAATCCTTTCAGATAATCAAACTGATCTGAATAAGCACTTGCCTCAATTGGACCAATTGAAAACAGTAATTTACAAAAACATCTTGAATTAATCAAAAGAGTATAATTTTTCATCAGAGCAATACTTGACTGTTTTTTTGGTGACCAGGTAAAAATCGATTCAGCTTGGCAGGGATGTTTTTACTGATTCACCATATTCATTAAATATTGTAGTTTCAGGTTACTATTTATTCGAGTCTTTGCAGAATTTTAAAAAATTAAAAGAATAAATAAATAGAAAAAAAAAAAGAATAAAAAGAAGTTCCTTAAACTTCAAGGAGTTATTTGATCAGAAAGATAAAATGCTCTGGGAGGATGGAATTATTTAGTTACTTAAAAGATGGGCAGAAGATAGTGAAACTAAACAGTAAATATATTCAAAGAATATGTCAAAATCAATTTATATTTACTAATCAATTTGAACAAACCTTTTCTTATAACTAAAAATACATTACTTTACAAGTGAGAAAAATCTGTTTATTTACTGATTGATGAATAAAGTTTTTAAATTTAAAAAAAATTAAAAGATGTTGGCCAAATGTTTTGGCAGTACTTCAGTTGCTTTGGTTTATTAGTCTGCTGAGAAATGAATAAGTGGTAATCATAGCTAATAACCTAAAGTTCAGTGTATTTGTAAAAAGTTTCTAACCAAATTTACCACTAACCAAAGTATTATAGACTGGAAATAAAAGATAAAATGCGCGTTGTTTATAATGATGAAAAGTGATGTCTTATTTTTATGTATAAGATCAAGTGAATCATTGATAACATAACTCCTAAGTGTGAAAAAATGATCTGAAATTAAGTTATGTCCCTAAAAATAAAATACATAATAAAATAATGAGAAGCTATTTACTTTCCAAATATCAAGGGACACTAACAGAATTGCTTCTTATTTAACAATCAACTTGGGCACTCAAGGAATTGCAAATTTTAAATTATAATTTAAGTGTTTTATCAATTGTTTTTTTAGTTTATAGAAGGATCCATTTGTTTACAAATACTGTGATGAAAAACATTTCCTAATCCTTCTCAGCTAATAACGACTATCGGAAAAAAGAACATACAAAAATAAAAATTTCCAAAAATTGAGCTTAGGTAAACATAAGACTGATGAACATTCATCATAATGCATTAAGAGTTTCTATATATCATGATAATTCATTACAATTTGGCTCAAATGTTATAGCTACCAAATCACCTTTGTGATATTTCCTAAGCCAAAGCAATCTAAGAATTTGTCTTTCACCAATAAACTTCCTAAATATTTAAAATGGACTTCATTGCTAGTAAATAACATGTTAATATTTCTTCAGGCCATGTATAGATTTTGGTTAATGCAGGGAAGGAAATAAAAAAATAAACTTCTGATTTAAAGATTAACCTGTTTATTCTTTAAGCCACTGTTTCTCTGTCTTTTGTAATGGGTTTTTGGTGAGCTTGAAATAGTGCTTGAAGTTGCTGAGTGTGAAGTATAGCTATAGTCATCACATCCGGGACTGTGGATTCCTCGTATTGTATCCTCCTTTTTACAACCACAAAAGTCCAGAGCTGAAATGGAAATAAGATTTCTTAAATAGTAGGAAGCATATTACTACATTTTATTCATCCTTATTTATCTCAAGACTATATTTGAAATAAGCTCTTTTTAGTTATACTTTCATCAGAGAGGATAGAAATTTTGAATATACAATCCTGTTTTTATGAGGAAAACTTACTCAGACATTAAAAGATGAGGTAATTAAATCACAAATTTCTAACAAGAATTTTTTGAAAGTCATTCTATGATGAAGAACTGAATTTTGAAAAAGCCTATATTTTCATACTAACATGACTATTTTTCAATTAAAAGATGATTTGAGCATGAACTTAAATTGTGAAAATAATCTCCTGTCTTGCTGTATTTTTATTGACATCTTATTTTCATCTTTATTTTTGCAAACTGTATATAAAATGATAAGCCATTAAAAGGTCTAGTATATTTTCAGAACTATCTCTAGAATGAAGTTATGATAGCAAATAATATATTAGGATTTCTTTAACTCCAAGATTGAATAGCCAAGCAACATTTAACAGTAATGAAAGAAAAACATTAAATAATGTGAAAATAGCTCTTTAAGAAATAGAAGCTGGTACAGAAAATTTTCATAAAAGAAATTGTTAAAATAATAGAATGTATCAAAAGTTTTGCAATATTTTGGTAATCCGAGGCATAATTTAGCAGCTTTGGATGCTTTTGCTGAGGTTGTGAAAGTCATGAACAACACTGGACTGTGAAATGCTAAGCTTGTCTGATAATCTGAGTACTACTCATAGATTTGCGTCTATGGCTTGGAGTATGGACTCAGAATCCATGGTTTGAGGTCTACCAGACCTTGTCTGATCAAGTTTCTTGCAACATAAGCAAAATTTCCTGAACCATGTGGTTACTGTAGTAATCAACTGCACATTCCCCTTTCACACAAAAATGTTTTTGGTTGCTTCTGATGATAGGGTTCTGTTTGAACTTGTAAAGCATTAAGCTCAAATTAGACTATGTTGCAAAATCATCAGTGAACATGGAGTGAAGCAATGCACAACATGTTAGTGCACCAACTACCATGATACAACAAACTACAGCAGGCACCTTCCATGGTTTGAATTGCTTCAGTCAAATGATATATGAACTGCAAGCTAACACATACCAAAATGCTGCAAAATTTGACTTGCCTTAGTATAATGGTAATCCATTAGTTTAGCTAAAAAAGTTAAATTACCAACTCCATATTAAGAAAGCAAATGAAATATACAAATCTGCTTTCAGTTTTTACAACTTCATAAAGCCTGATTGGTTTGGTTGTTTGGGTTTTATGGCATATCAACCTTTGTAGGTTATTTAACGCCAAGTCCATTTTTATACAAATAATCAGTTCTATTTCAAACAATTCAGTTTAGCATGAGTACACAGTTTAATAGTCAAAATTATTTCTATTTCAAGCTATTCAGTTTAGTCAAACAGTTCTAATTCAGCTAATTTAGTTTAGTATAAGTAGAGTTTCAATGTCAAAACCAGTTCCATTTCAAACAGTTCATTTTAGCATAAGCACGCAGTTTAAATGGAAGTACAGTTTAATTGTCAAAAACATTTCTATTTCAAGCTATTCAGTTTAGCCAAACAGTTCTAATTCAAACAATTCAGTTTAGCAGAAGTATGCAGTTAGTTCTATTTAACCCATAGATAGGGCCCTATCAGGTGCTACCATTCTGGGCCAAAGTGGACCTGGGAGCAATGGCAATGAAGGGGTGCTCAGCATTCCTCAAAGCTACATTATCACTGGAACCTCACTATCAGTGTCATACCCAGGACACTCGTGGGAGGGGGGTCTTACCCCATCTGCAGAGAAGCAGTCGGTGTATTCTACAGCCCCAGCCGACGGGGCAATAAAAAGAGTTAATGTCAAAGTTTTATTTCAGATAATTCAGTTTAGCATAAGTACACAGTTTAGATGTCAAAACAGTTCTATTTTTCGAGCAATTTAGTAAACTCAAACCATGGTTTAGTTCTATTTAACCTATAGATAGGACCCTTATCAAGTGCTACCACTCTGGGCCAGAGTGAACCTGGGAGTGATGGCAATGAAGGGGTATTCTGCATTCCCCAAAACTCCAGCATTACTGGAACCTCACCATCAGATTGTTTAGTGTCATATCAGGACACTCGTTGGGGTGAGGGTCTTACCCCTCTGCAGAGAAGCATTTGGTGTATTCTACAGCCCCAGACAACTTGGCCATCATAAAGCCTGATGTTTGCTCTAAGAAATATTTTATTGTTTATGGGGAGCTCTAAAGAAATGAAAAATATTCTGCATTTATAGTCACTTGGGTGCAGATTCACACATTAAAAGCCTCGCCAACAAGCTACATTTAGTCTCAACTGATATGTTCTAGAAGAGAGAAATAACTAAAGACTTGCATCTAAATCATTAATTTTCTTGATAAGTGAAAGGCAATTAAAATTGTCTTATTTTTGTTATTTCTTATTTTGGTCCAAAACATTAGATAACATGATTGGGAATTTCATTCCAATACACAATAACAATGCATTGTAATATAATTTTATACTGATTACCACATATATACAGAGCTCATAATACCAAAAACAAATAAAGCATAGTGATCATAATTAAAATTATGTGGATGGTAAAAAATATTTAATCATTTTGAAATTGCTATCAAAAGATCGACTCACCAAAATATATTGAAGCAATAAAAAGTTTGATTTGCATACAAAACTGCTATCAACAGGAATTTTTTGTAATATCCGTTTTGTTTTTTTAAATAACTGATTTACCAAGTACCAAAACACTGAAGTATGTCAGTATAAAGCAAATTATATTTCATTGTGACAGATCAAAAGTATCATGCAAATAATACAACTAGAATGTATCATTTTTATGATCAGTACTTTCAAAATGTCTGATAGCATACAACATGCATAGACTTTGGTATTTTAAGATACTTTTGCATAAGAACGTTAGGATAACATTTATCAGTAAATGGTTGTATAAGTGAAAATTCCAAGGAATACTGAATGCAAAAGATTCAAGAGAAAAATGTTGCATATTGCATGCTTACTTGGTTCATGGATTGGCGAGTGTAGGTCAGCAACATGATTGCTCCAGTCAGAAGTAAAATCTGAAGTACTGCTAGTAGAACGGCTGTTTGTTTTTCTTGTTTGATCATTTGCTTGCTTGGTACTTTTAGTACGAGTCTTCACACATTTCAATTCATGTTCTTTCTAGAAAAGAAAAAAAATAGACAAGATCTGAAAATGATGACAAACAAATCAAAACTTATGTTAATTAGTCTTTCATATTCTAAAAAAGTTTGTCAAAAATGCTAGAATGCTTCTTATTCAAGTCACTGACCATTGAGATAAAAGTCATACAGCTATGAAGGGTAAACTGTCATCATAATGGTAGGCAAACACCTCACCTGGATGTCTCACAGCCTACAAGAGACTATTTTTGAGAGAGAAACTGACCCTTGAGATTTTGTGAGAGAATCTTGGCTGTCAATGCCATTTCTCTCTTTAGAACAAGAACAATTATCTGCAGCCAAATTCTTTTCTTTTTAAATTCGAGTTCAAATGAAACTTTTTTTTTTTTCTATTAACATCAAAATTGTTGGCACACTGTAAAATTCTTCCTAACAAAATTGATCCCCAGTACAAATATAGAAATCAACCAAAAAATAAACACATTTGAGAAAGAAGTTATAATTTTGTTACCAAGTAATGCAGCAAGCTATTCTACAATATGAATAATGCAAATGTTTAAGCAGAAAGAACTTTTTAATGCAGATTGGATAAATTTATAACTGGCAATTTATTTTTTGGTTTTATGCAACAAACACTAGTTATAATAAGCTTATAGTTGAGTCATTTAGACAAGTGGGAACTTGGTTTATTTCTTTTGCCATTTCTTATAGCATTATTCAGCATTCTCAAAGCCATACTTCCACTAAAAATTCCTGCCAATTATTAAGCTGCAACAAGAAAATGTTATCGTTGCAGTTTTCAAAGAGACTCCAGACATGATAAAGCAAGCAGCAGGCAGATTCCCAGAAATACTCTGAATAAGGCCAAGGCATTAGTACATTTAGCAGCAGCTTATCTGTACAGCTATCTTATTACATATAACTGATTGAAGAGGTGCGAAATGAGTCACATGTTGGATAGTGAGTTGGAACTGCAAGCAGAAGCTCTACAAATTAGGGCCAAGAAGAAAAGAGATAGACAAAGGAAATGCTGACACAAAGTTTAACCCTCAATCAAATACTTTACCATTAAAGAAACAAGGGTTCTAACTTAAATGGGCTTACAAGTAATGTACACACCCGTTTTGAAAGTTATAAATAACTAAACATTTTACATTAATATTATTATCAATCTACAATAAGAAAACATTTGTATACTTATTTTTTGTCTGTAATACTTAAGACATAACTATTATAATATCCTTTCTTTATGAATGTGTAAAAGGTGACCCAATGGATAACTGGGTTATTCTAGTATTATCATAATACACATCTATACAATGCTTTAACATGCAAAATATTGGCAATGATAGATCAAGATTATAGATGGTACAACCTTCATGAGGAGGTGGTCCATCAAATCATTCACACATTGGAATATCCTCGAGTTGGGTCTTAAAATGATTGACTGCATGCCACATTCTTCAAGAAGATTTATGAACTTGTGCACCAATGAGATAAGTATCAATCTCAAAAGTGACTACCTGTTAAAAGTAGTATAGTGTTGACAATATATGCACTGTGTTTAATTTGTATAGTAATAAACATGCTGGATTAGCAAATGTGCTTATCATACTTTCCAGGCATCACTTGTATATATTAATTTATGCAAAATCTCTAATGTGGTCAAGTAATAATTTAGAATTTTCCAATTAAAAAGCATTTGAATAGATAAGAAGACTGTAAAACAATTATGATTTTCATAAATTAGCATGAAAATTTAAAAGAGTATTCCTATTTTTTGAGTGTCAGCAAATATGACTATTGCATTTTAAATCTTAGTAGGATATACATGTATGATAAATGATTGTTTTGATATGTACAGATATTTGACTAAGAATAAGAAATAGTTGAAGTATTACAAGTAAATTTGTTTATTTCCAAAATGTTAGAAATATAATTTTCATTAAAACATTAAAAAAACCCAAAAAAACAAAAAACACTGTAATAAAAACTTACTTAGATGAAGCTTTGTCAATCATTAATATAGTATTAAGAATATAAAGGATAATACTAGTCAAAGTTATTGTACTTTACAGCAAAAACATGAGTTTTAGCAGTACTATTTTGCTCTTTTTTCTTTCTCCATTTTAGATATGATTCAGATTTTAAAAATAAAATTTCAAATTTAGTACAACTTTCAACTTGGAAAAATAAATAGTTGCTGGCCAATAACACAGTTGCCAAAATTTATTGATCAATACTCATGAAAATACCAAAATCAATGAAGAAATTTTAAATTTTAGATTTTCTTAAAAACTTTCTGATCAAGTTACTTCCTGTTGATAAATCAAAAATTCTATATAGGGTAAGAGAAAGATAGAAAGAGAGTGAGACAGAATGAACTGTAAAATTTTATTACCTTTACAAGGTTCCATTAATAAATCATTTCTTTTAAAATTGTCCAATTTGTTGCTTTTTCTTTTTATTCTCTATGCAAAACAATGCCCATATATAAAATGCAATACCTATCCATACTCATAAAACTTTTCATAGAGTACATGGATATTACACCAATCTGAGGCAGAGGTATCCATACATAAATATACCCATGATTTTTTATGGATATTATGCAAATTTAGATAACTTCTTGACACAGTATCAGAATATATCTAGCAGATTGATCTCCAAGCAGAATTTCCTACAGAGAGTCAAATGTTAAAGATTGATTTTTTATGAACCACTTGTTTAAAATATCTGCCAATTAATAATAAACTTAGCAATAAAGAAAATGCAATAAAATAATAGAAAGTAGCTCTGAAAATTTTTTTTTAGATGAAGCACTGTCAATCATTATTATGAATAATTTTACATAGTATCATCCTTTATTTTCTTAATTTTATATTAAATTAATGATAGACAGTGCTTCATCTAAGTAAAAAAACAACAACAAAAAACTGTAAAAATAAAATAAATATACTCTTAACACTACTAATGTGTAAAATGACTTCATAGGTATTATTTTAAACTTCTGTGATACCATCTATATGCTCATGACTGATTTGATAAAGCAGCTGGAACAAAAAACTAGGATTCCTCAAAGAATAAATTAGGTTGAAATAGCCCAAGAAATAATAAGAGGTTGGTTCTTTAAAATAAATGAGAAATTTTAGGCACAAGTACCTATGTAAGATCCATTTGAAAATTTTTTATTAGCGATAATGGTATACTTGTCAATGGGTCAAAATAAAATGCCTTAAAGGTATCTTATTCAGGATTTTGAATGGGTTCTCTGCTTATGTTTTGGAATTCTTTAAGGCCCATGACATTCACCAGCCTATCATGTAACCATAGGTTCAGCACTGATAAATCATACTCAGATAAAAGAAAAAAATACAAAATTTGTATTTTCTTTTACTGAAATTGGCCTAATGAGTAGAGGGTTTGCCAATGGTCTGGGAGACTGATAAATTAAGACAAAATTAGTGTAAAGTTCAGGAAATTTAAGTTTTAACTGAAATTTTAACACAAATTTATTGTTTCTATATTCAAAATGAACTTTTTTGGTCCTCCAAAAACCATTTAATAAAGCAAATTTTGCCTAAAGAGTTACCAATAGGAAGCACTGTTTAATTGCACCTTTTTCAAGGACATCACTAGACATCCCAGAAAACCATCAGTATGACTTTTACTGACCACTGTATCCAGAGAGTTAGTGTGTTTCTACTCCATTGACTGTCTTTTTGACTCCGGTTTATAGTGGTAAAGCCATTTTAAATAGCCTCAAAACAAATGTTTTTGTGAGATTAAAATAATGTTTGTTATGAACCAATTCCAAACAATCCAGAATTACATTTATGGTAAAAAAAAAAAAAAAAAAAAAAAAAAAAATTACATTTATGGTAAAAAAAAAAAAAAATAAAAAAAAAAATAAAGATAGAAAAATAAAAATTTATTGAATGACCCTCATATATATGTAGTTGCCAAGGTAAAAATGCTGATTCCAGAAATTTTGTAATAAATTTTTTGTTTTATTTTTAAATACAATATGTAAACCTATGAAAATGTCCCATTATCTACAATTTTAAACAGTAGAGAAAACAGGTTCCTGACATATCACAAATTCAGTAATTCACAATGCATAAATCACCTAAATAGTGAATCATCTAGAAAATTGTGTTGGGTTTTTCATAAGAAAAAAAATATCATCCAAACAAATTTCAGAATAATGTAAATAACAGTGGCATAGTGGCTGGAAGAATGTTATTCAATGTTTTAATGAAGTGACACTGTCAGCTTATAGATATGCATATTTGCACGTGCGCATGCACAAAATATAAGTGGCGATCATTAGAAGTCAGTAGTCCAGTTATCAAGTAGATACCATCACATATGTACCACCAGTGCTCCAGTCTGACCTCAGCCAATAAGATTCGGGACTATGGAAGACCCAGCACAACTGCCAAACAACTATGGGAGCTAACTGTACTTACAATTGATACAGCAACTAATAGAACTACAAAGGGAGAACGTTGGACTACAGAAAGAGCTTTATGACCAGCCAAGCAGGAACAATTATGTAAGGAAGCCAAAAAAGGCCCACAATAGCTTTGGATTCCTCCGATGAAGATTGGACCTTATTCATGGACACAAGGAGCCTATACAAGGAGATTGGCCTGCCAACAGACCCAGCCGTAATCTGGGATGAGCTTAGAACAGCATTACCATAGAACTAAACAGGTGAGTGTTTGACCTGCTTGGAGCCAAGATGCTGAACTCTGCTACAGAAGAGCAGTTGTTATAGCATGTTAGGCTTGTCAAAGTCAGGGAACTCCATAAAGAGGTCTATTGACAGAACTTTTACTCTATGAGACAGAAGGAGTGGGGAGTTGATTATGCATTTCTTGGCTAGGCTATGAACCTAAGCAAAAATTTGCAAATTCACCATCACTTGCTCCACTAAACCAGATTGTGGTTGGCAGATAGACTACTTCAACAACATGGTGACCAGACAAACAGTGGCAGGAGTTGTCAACATGTAACATCAAAGTAAAATATTGGCAGAAGCTGCAACCCCCACAATGCTGTAACAATGGATAGGTAAGTCAGCCTAAAAATGACTGACCAGTCAACCCTCCATTTCAATAATATCATGCACAACACACAATATTCAGAAGCTGGACCACAAGAAGCAGTCCTGGGAAGTTAGGACTTCAGTCTTCATAATACTCCAAGCTCTGCAGAAGATGTGGTAAGTATTCATATCCCAAAGGATCAATGAACTGTAAAGACTCTTCAGAGGTCAAGAAGGCATGTTTTAATTGTGGGATAATTGGGCACATGGAAAGGGTGTGTCAAAAATCAAAAATGGGGGGTGGGGTGGATCTGCTAAAAGGCTCAACAGCAAGCATTGATGGGGGAGAGCTCTGTATTCTCACAACCAGAAGGCACACAGAGGGTCCCAGGATGAGGACTGGCTGATCTGAGAAAGTGAACCGGAGGGGTAAAGTCAACATCCAGGCTACTCCTGCCATAATGATGTCTCCTACATCTGGAAGAGAACAGAGTTCTATCAGCAGCTCTCTGATATCATTTAACCAAATGACCGATTATGAATGGCTTGAGAGGGAAGGGACCGACCTGCAGGAACTTGAAGTGGCTCACTCACAAACAGCACAGAGAGAGAAGACAATGTGTTAGTGGTCAGATTGCACAGCCAACTGGTGGGGAAAAAAATGGAGCAAAGTATGCAACAAGCATAATAAAATGGATGCGGTTGGCAAGGAAGCTACAGAGCACAAACGTGAAAAGCAGGAGCTGCTCAAAGAGGTAGAAAAAACTAAAGCAAAAGATTGGTGAACTTGATAACCAGTTGAAGCTTTCAAAGGAAAGTTTGACACTGATGTCAGTTCCCAGGCTGAAGCAGATAACAGAGGACATTCCAATCAATGTTCCTGGCAACACAGTAAATAATACTCTTGAAAAGATTGAGTTTGATGTGGAACAAGGAGTTATGGTGGCAGCGGTTTTGTTGAGAACCATTATGGGAAGCTTGAACTTCATGTAAACTCACTGGTCGGAACATTGCCAAAATCTGGTGCCAGGGATAATATGGGTTCAAAAGTCACGTAACTTGAAGAGAACCTTTCATTAGCGAGTTTGAAGTTAGAAGAATCTCACAAAAGCCTCTAAATACAACATGATGAAACTAATAAATTAACAAAACTAGTTGTCCAATTACAAAAATTGTCTCAAATGAAAGTAAAATACGAAGAAATAAAACAATCAAAAGTAGATTTAATAATAGAGCTTAACCATGTAACAAAGAAATATCTTGACTTATGTTTGGGTGGGGGGAAACAAACCAAAACCCAAAAAACAACAACAAAGATCAATTGAAATAAATAAATATAATAACTGAATAAATAAAATAACACTAAAGAAAGTAACCCATAGATGCAGGGTATGTCATACATACTATCAAAATGCCCCTATACTCGACCACAACCTGAATGTCTTGTGGTCCCATGCGGGGAGAGGGCATGTGTGGTGGCTGAAAGAACATTATTCTGGGATGTTTTAATGAAGTGATATTACTGGCTTATAGATATGTATATTTGCACACAAACACACGCTATGCAAATATGACCATACAGCACACATACAGAATGAATATAAGTAGCTGTCATCAGCAGACAGTTGTCCAGTTATCAAGTAGATACCATTACATACATACCACCAATGCTCCAGTCCGACCACAACCAATGCTACTAGCCAATCCAACACAAATAGCTCATTTGATATCATGGAGTGTAATTGAGTTTTTACAATTTTTAATTGAGTACATGTGCAAAACTGACTTGCATGAACAGAATCAAAAAAATATTTACCAGCTAAAAACAAAATAGAGTAGGCAAAGAATACTTAAATAGTATTAAATAATAAATTGGCATGTAGTGTAGATTGTTTAAAAAGATTTAAAATGGTTATGAAAACTATTGGGTCAAATAAGTAATTGACAGGTGATGATTTGAGAACTTAGCTGTGATTGAATATCTCAGTCAGGTGACTAATAGGTCCTAGAAGTTTAGGAAGTAGAATTGTAACTTTAATTTAGTCAGCAGAGAAACAGCTGAGAATGCGGTTATCTAGTTTCCATCTCAGTCTCCTAACATGTACAGTCGGCATAATTTAAGTGTAAGTCATTGATGAAGTGAATAAATGATGTACATGAAAGATGTGTTCCAGTTGTTCATCCCAGTAAGAACATGAAACAGAGTGGAGGTGCAACAAAAGGAAAAAAAGATGGTGATGAGAGAGACAAACAGCTGGCTGAGAGAAGAAGAATACAAAGAAAAGAGGTAGGCAATTGAATAGAAGAAGAGATTACATAAGAATAGGATATAGGAAGAGCAAAGTAAGCCCTTCTAAGATGAGTTTCCAGAAGTACAATATGAATCTGAAATAAAATCAAAATGAGGCTGAAGTATTTGTTCTTATTTTAGAGGTTTGGCTACTACAAACTTCATTCAGAATTTTTGAAAGGTTGACAAAGCCTGGGATAAAAGACAAATTTGCTACTCAGTTCCTGCTTGTTCAAACCAAAATGATCATATATGTTTTTCAGTGCTTCTGGTGGCAATCTGAATTCTTGGACACAACATGGATCAAAACATACTGTTTTAGTTACAAGTTTACAGTTGTTAGAAAAAAATATTCAACAATACTTGTAATCTGATCAATCACTTTCATCCTGTAGTGATTCAATGAATTATCAATTTACTTGATGCCTCTTTGCTTAACCATATTTACCAACCCCTCCACTTGGGCAGGATATGACACAAGGTCAATTTATAAGCAAAGTTTAACAGGTTTGAATTCAGTTTTCCTTCTCCTAGACTAGTTGCCTCACCAAGGCTGAAGAACCTAGTCTGCCCTACTATTTACCCATAGCTGGAGGGAGAATAATTGGATTCATACCTTTCCCAAGGGTATTAGTGCAATGTGAAATGCAATCAGTCTTGCCCAGGATTTTAACTCATGTCGCTGTGTCCATTTCCTACGACTATAACCATTACACCACAGGCACCTCCTTGGTTAACACTCAACATTATAAGGTATGGATCAAGAGTAAAGTGGGTCAATCCTTGAAAAGGGAGCCTTCAGGTTGCCCTCGACTACTCATCTTTATGGAATTCACCAAGTATTCATGTCTTTGTTGATATTTTCATCCTCAACTCCCATCTATTGCAATAGATGGTGTCCTTATCAAATATTGTGTCCTTATCAAACATTTGATCCCCTATTTCAATGAAATTTCTTGATATTTGGAACTCTAGATATTTTAAAAACTTTTTTCTACTAGGGACTAAAATAATCTAGACCCAGTGAGGCCGATTGTTAGTTGATATATATCTGCAATAACAAGAAAATTGTTAAACGAGTGTCAATGATATTTCATTTAAGTGAATTAACTTCACATGTAACTTTTGCATCAAATTTGATATGTGACAATCCAAAGCAAGACAGCAATCAAAAGGTGAAATATACCAGGCTCCAGTGAATCAAAATTTAAAAAAAAAAAAAAAAAAAAAAATATGTTCAATTATTTAAGCCCTCCAGTGGGTTTCTCCAATCTTCTGGAAAAAGATCAGTTTTACAGATTTAATTATCTTCTTTCTATGTGTCCATTATCTTAAATGATTTTGAAAAAAATGTCATTGTTGACTGGAGTAGTTTGAAGTGTTTAACAGGAAGAATATTCTTCCAGATGTGTTTATTCCAAATTAAGGACATGAGCATAGAACCCAATGTATACAGATTGTAGGGGCTTCATCTCTTATATATAAGAGATGAAGCCCCTACAATTGGTGTTTACACAGCTACATTTACTTGTCATAGAAGCAGCCCTATCAAACTATGCATCTTCAATGCCTTCCACTTCAAACTAAATTTCAATGTAGCCTTCAAGTGTTAGTACAATCTATTGTCAGTGGAGTTTAACAGTTTAGGGTAAAGAAACACCTTTTAGTTCATCCAACAAAACAATGGAAAAATTATAGATTCCTGGTTAATCAATGGTGTGTCTTAAACAAGTGATGTTAAATATCTCGTCCCAGATATGAACAAAAAATAGATATTCACTTTTACTGGAAATCTGAAGATTTGAAAGAAAAATTTTTTAAAATAAAGTAGATTTTTATATTCAACTACACACCAGCATTCAGCTTCAGCACAAGCCAGTTCCAGTTCTCTAATAAATCCATAGTCAATAAGTGTTTATTTTGTCAAGTATACAGCAATTGTAAAAACATTTTAAAATTATTACTGATTTTTATGGTGTTTTATTTAAATTAAATTTCTTTTTTTCTGAACCCCCCCACCAAAACCCCCAGTTCTCTTAGGACCTAACCAAGGGTGAAATAAACATCAGATGTGTGGCAATAAATATATTAAATGTTTGTCATGTTTTTCAAGGTTAAAAAGGGAATTAATTAGGCATAACAATATTTGATTAAAAATTTCCAAAATTTAATTTTTTGCATATCACTCAAATTTTTTTTAGACAGTGCAGAAGCTTTTATTATTTTGAAACTTTGAAAGGCTGTGTGGCACAATGTGCTTTCATGTGTTTGTATTATATATATATATATATGGATGGATGGATGGATGTGTGTGGGTCTCTGTGTGTTGTGGGTGGCTACTGGAATCAGAGATTCTTTTCTTCAGCATCTTTTAAGCAGCATCAGATTGTCTGGAAGGTCTTCCTTTACCTATTTTGGTACAAAGGTCACACAAAGAGCTGGGCCTGCCTGAAAACAAGACTGAAAATAGGGGGCAGCAAGGACCAAAGTCAGTCAAAAAAAGACGGGGGGGGGCAGTAAAGTCAAAGACATGGGACAGTTGAGTTCAAAATGTGAGGCTGAGCAGTTGGGGCTAGGATACTAAGCTTAGCAGACAAATCTAAGATGCAGTACTAAAGAGAAGCCTAGTCAAATCAAAGACAAGGAACAGTCAAGTCTAAGATGCAGTGCCAAAGAGAAATGGAAGATGATCAGATGAGTCAGCATTTTTGGTAGGATTTTTTTTGTAGGATTTTCACTAAGTTCCTGCAATAGCAACTCACACACACATCACAGACCTCGACTTCTTATATTTTGCTGTTATAAATCCATGTTTTGTCTTTTCTTCCTCCCTCCATCTGTTTTTTGGTAGTTTTTATTTTTTGTTCAACTTGTGAAATGCCCATTCGGCAGGGTGTAAAAAGTGACAATGGAATTCTCACGAGACAGAGGTCAATGGCCAACCAGCCTGCCATGGGGGTATATTTCATAGCTGTAACAATTGCTCTTGCAGGCTGCATGTGGCCAGTAAGCTGTTGTGTAAACCTAGATAGATCATTTTATGTTTACAGAAAAAAAAGAAAAATAAAAAAGAAAAAAGTTAGCATTAGCAATATCATAGAACCAGATAGCCAGTAATTTCATATGCAGCAATATCCTGTATCTATCCAGATATCAAAATAGATAAGTATGCATAGAGTTACTTTCAAATGACATGTTCAGAATGAAGCTTTGGGAAATTCGGAGTAGCCATTCATTGTCATTATTCCCAGGTCCACTCTGACTCTTGTACAAAAGAAATATATAGTCCCATCTATAGGTTAAATAGAACTATTTAATTATTTACTATACTTGAAACCCTTTAACTGTGTGCAAATAAATGAGCTCTGGTTCGTTTAAAAATGTTACCTACAAACTATTCACTTACAAATCATTTGTATAAACAGGATTTGTCATTAAATAACCCACAAGGATTGATATGCCATAAAATTAAAGCAAACTAGTCATGTTCAGAAATTCTTTAATAAATGTAGTAAAACTTTATAAAGTGTTGAAAAAAAAAAACAAAAAAAAAAAAAAAAAAAAAAAACTTGAAAATCTTTTTAAAAATCCATTAAAAAATTCTTTTGATTTTATATATATATATATATATATATATATATATATATATAAATAATGCTTCATCAGACAAGAAATAACTACTGAAAGAAATATCATCAAAGAAAGAAGCCACCAAGAAATGTCTTAATATCCCAATGGGCCACTGTCTACAAGTTATAAACTACAGTAATATCTATAAATAAATAAATAAATAAATAATGAAATTAGTAAAAAAATTAATATTGAAAACATTACAATTTTATGGCCCAATATTTAAGCAAATACTTTGAACATACTAGAAATAAGATGAAAACAATCCAAGCTGATAAATGATATTATTGACAGCAAATAATTAAGAGAATTAGGGTACTTCTATGGATATTTTTACACTAAATTGTAATAAATTTTGTGGGTCCTTCTGAGAGAAGGAAGTGACTTGCTTTTGTACACACTTCCTAAATCTTCAGTTTACATTATTGGTATAGTGTTACAAATATATTAGACACTTCTGCTTCAACCCTAACAGTAGCAGCAACAACAGTCTATACAGTTTCTCTCCTGTTCTATTACTACTAGATAACCTTCTTGCAAAGGTACAGATAGTAAATTTTAGTATTATAGGAAGTTTGAAGAGTTCTTTCAGCTTCTTGTTGGATGCTATTTTATAAAATCTTTTTCTAAGAGTATTATTTACTTATGTCTTTTTTCTTCGCTATATTCTTATATTTGTTCATTCTTTAACTCCTTTTGCCTTATGTTAATTGCATTGTTATTTATTTTTGTTCCGGGTTTAACTTTGTCATGTAATTTAGATGCAATCTTCAAAGATGTTTACTGGAAACGTATTGATTCTTATTGTTCAGATTTTTTCTCAATTTCTAAAGACTTGACAAAATAAATGTCAGCGTTTTCATGTGAAAGTGCTAGACACATGGAATGTGAAACTGTTTTATTGTTTATAAAACAACTTAGCGAATTCTCTAATTACGACTGGCTAGTTATATACAGTTGTATATATTAGATACCCCATCAAATTTCCAAAATGTTACATTTAATTGTTAGTCAATATCATTTCATTCACTGTTGTTATCACCTTAAATAATTTTACTATTTTTACAAAGTGGAAATGTTTAGCAATCTACGGCATTCCACTGTTTACACCATTATCAGAAAAAGATAAAATCCAAAACAATCAAACTTTGAAATCAATGTCACATATTGCTATCTAGTAACCACTGAAATATCAATCTTAACAATATACTGAAACAATGCTACCAACTCAAGATAAAAAAAATTATGTCTTACATTTTCTGAAGGATATTTAAACTATAAAACTGTGTTGCATTTTTTTTCACACATTATTTCTTACAATTTTAAAATCATTGTTTAATTTTTAATTAAAGTTTACTTGCACAACTTGAGTGCCACCTAAATAGGCACGAGTGAAGTAGAAATCAGTATAGCGACTTCAATGTAAGAGTAGAATAGAAAGTTGGCAGATTGTCAACATCAAACATAAGAGGAAAACAATATGGGAAATTAAAAGCTGTGAAGTATCTAAGAGAGTATAAATAAGAATACCTAAGTGATTCGTATGCTATTCTAGACGAGATCATGTAAGATTTGCAACTTATGTGAGATAAAGGTTATGTTCAAGGCAAAGGGATGAAAAATGTATGGGGAGATTAGAGATTCTACTGCTATGAATATAGCCTAATTTTTTTCAGGTATTCTCTAATGACATTTGCACTGTACTGACATGGCAGGTGTGCATACGAGTGAAACACACATATGGAAAAGCATTTGATATATAAAGCTAATAGTTGGCAGGCCAAGAAAATAGAACAAACATTATAACTACATAATTAAGAATAATATCAGTTTCAATGAGTATTCAAGAAACTTGAAAATAGATAATTAATAAGAATCTAAATAATTGGGCTTTTTTCTATTATTAAACACAAAAGCAACATCTAAGTAAATCATTATTTCAAAATACCAATTTATAAAACAGATAATAATACAGTATCATGTCTTCATGGACA
The DNA here is from genome assembly GCA_963585895.1 of Sepioteuthis lessoniana. Classification (NCBI taxonomy): domain Eukaryota; kingdom Metazoa; phylum Mollusca; class Cephalopoda; order Myopsida; family Loliginidae; genus Sepioteuthis; species Sepioteuthis lessoniana. Next base: position 48,879,450 of record OY757915.1, read on the forward strand.
TGATAACATTTTAAATGTCTGCAGCTGCTCATATGCAGATTCATGACTATATGCCTCCAACCAGTTAAGTCTTCATACATCACCACTCCTCCATCACTATGGGATTTTTAAATAACATCAAAACTGTAAGATGCAAATATTGAAGCATTACTAGGGTAAGATGGTATAATATCCAGAAAGTAATTAGATGAGATATACTGTTGAGACATTCTGAGTCTCTATGATTAATACCTTATGACAAGCTGAGCTAAGATAACCAGTAATCACTTCAACCACAAATATTCCTGAGTTTTCCCAATTCTGAAAGCAGAAAATCTCATATATATATATATATATATCCTCTTATCATTCTTTGCAGAACACATGTTGAAGAGCTGTTGACCCTAAGAGAGAGAGTTCTTCTGCACTTTGATGAGTCTTGCTTTTTTTCCCTACAGGGTGTTTGGCTACCTTCTTCATCAGGCAAGCTTAATGGGGAGGGTGAGCTAGTTCATTCACAGACTACTCAACCATGTGACAAGTGGTACTGGGTTACATGGTACTTGTAGCACTATGTAAGTGACCTTACCATGCACCCATATACACTTATATCTTTGCCTTTCCCAAATTTCCCATAGGTGTAATGGTTATCGTCATAGGAAATGAACACGGCGACACAAGTTCAAATCCTGGACAAGACTGATTGCATTTCACATAGCACTAATACCCTTGGGAAAGGTATGAATCCAATTATTCTCCCTCCAGCTATGGGTAAATAGTAGGGCAGACTAGGTTCTTCAGCCTTGGTGAGGAAACTAGTCTAGGAGAAGGAAAACTGAATTCAAACCTGTTAAACTCCGCTTAAAAATTGACCTTGTGTCATATCCTGCCCGAGCGGAGGTGTTGGTAAATATGATAAACTGGCTTTTTTCATGAAGTAGCAGTTAACATGTAATGGTCACAGTTTAAATAAGAATGGCATTAATCAGTGTGGTTACTTGGTTGGTGTTTTATAGCATATCACAACACTTGTGAGTCATTTAATACCAAATCCTGTCATTATATATCTGATTTGTAAGCAAATAGTTTGCTGGCAAATTTATTTCTTAATGAGTTGTTAACTGTTTGTACACAGTTAAATGATTTTAAGTATAGCTATTTAACATTAGTAATTTTATTTATCAAGTATTCCTATGTAATAAAAATAATTTGCAGACAATTGTATGATTTTAAACAACTTAATTCTTAGTAAATGATTGAACAGTTCTATTTGTCCTATAGATGGGACATTAACAGATACTGCCAATTCAGGTCAGAGTGGGCCTGGGAATAAAGGCAATGAAGGTGTACTTCATATTTCTTAAAGCTCCATTAATCAGTGTGGTGCTAGCTAATGTCATAAGGCAGTTTGAGAAGTGAGGAGGTGGGGTCTAAGAGCTAAATATAGTAAAAAGTCCCAGTTCATGTTTGAAGACCTTCATTGAGGATTTGATTTTTATAGTTATGACCAAGTATTTCAAGTCTTTTTACTGTTAGCCTTGTATAATATTGGATGTTTTTGGTAAGAATTTGGCATATTAGAGTTTCAAGTAGTGAATATTTGTGAAAATGATTTCTGAAGGTGCTTTGGTCTGATAAGTGGCAGGTGAGATGTCTAGATAGGATTAGATGGAGGAATTCACTGTTTATTTAGGGTGAGAAAGATATTCTTCTAATGGGCAGGTAAATTCACATAGGACATTTGTTTGTTTAGTAGGTGTTATTTTGTTGTCAAAGCAGGTTATTTTTGGTTATCAAATTGTAGGTTTTAAATTTTTGGGTACCAGTTTTATACATTTTTCAGGGTCAAATGGAGAAGTGTAGTGACATGTAATACATTTTAAATGTGCATTCATCTTGTTTCTAGTTAGCATGCATCTGATTACTCTAAAATAGATTAATGGTCTTATTGTGGTTATTGCTATCTAAATTCTTTTTTTTTTCTGAATTTTTGAGATGAGGCTTGATAATTTAAATTATTCAGAGTATTTGGACTATTGTCCTCATCTTAATTGTTATATACACAACATTTTGGTCAATGTACTCTTTGGCCTTCTTCAAGTGTTTTATGTCAAATTTGGGAACCTTCACAGAACTTCCAACTGAACCCTTATTTAAACCATGGGAGTAGATTGTTCTAATTCTGTTAACCATGATCAGGCACAAGTGTTAAGCTATGTTAAGTATTCCTTATTTTTGTTTGTAGTCAGGATTGAACCTGCAACCTCCAGATGACTTCACATAAAAATCTATAAACTGAATGTCTATATCCAGCAAGACCTGCAGTGTAACAGATATAGGTGTTCAGTTTATACAGTTTTTGACAGGAAACACCTGAAGAAAGCTGTAGGGCAAATCAGCCGAAACTGTGTGTATATGTATATATAACAATAAAAATGAGGACAATAGTCTGAATATTATAAATATTATATTCTTTTTATTTTATGAGGGCTGTGTATTTCCTTATTGACAACAAAATTAGGAAAGCTATATATTTCCAGAAACCATGCCAAACTCCAGATTCATTATCTAGTGAGATAGCAGCACATTTTTGTTGTAACAGCATATGTACTCAATATCATATTTATTTTAAATTATTTCAGGAAAGAATACAGGAAAACCTGAACTGTATACTAAATTTTCACAGCAATTGTGCACTGTTATAAATCTTTAAAGATATAAAAATGTAACAACAAAAAAAATTAAAATAAATATTCCAATTTTTTGTGGAGTATTTATTCTCATATCATGTTCATGTTTACATGTGGTGATTTCTTTTATATTAATGCTATTAAAAAAATATTCTAGGAGAAAAAATAATTTTTTCATTATTATTCACTACATTTACTTGGTTTTATTAAACTGATGTATGACTTTCCAGCATTTGAGAAATCTTAGATGTGTTTTTCAAATTTACTCAGCTCTTTATTGCTTCTGCAATCAGTCAATTCAAGTAGATTACTTACAAAACTTAAGAAAAATTAAATTTTTAACATTTTTTTTTTTTTACAGCACAATATGAGCGATATGACTGAACAACTTTTCCAAAACAAAGAATTAAATCAATGATTCTCATGTTGCAAATGCAATTTGGCAAGGTATTATGCAGTTGGGATGAAAAGTTTTTATACATGCAGCATATTCAGATTCACTACCTCCAGGCTATCACTTGTTTCACTCCATGCAATACTCTTTGCCTGGTCAGCAGTTCCAACAAGTTCAGGGTATTGAAAGATAACTTGAAGAATTCATCAAATCAAAAAGTAGAATAATTTCTTTTACAGTAAAATATAAAATTTAGATGAAAAGGTATATAAAGTCATAGACAAAGCCATGGAAAACATTTTGATAATAGAATAATGATGCTATGAATTCATATAAATGAAATACTATAAATTTTCACATCAATCTTATAATAAAGAGATGCTGAAACTATAGAGTAAGAACGAAACATAAAATACAATACGCAAAAAATTCTACTTACTAAATCACTCAAGTTGTAACGCATGTCACAAAATGCACATTGGTAGAGTTCACTTCTGGGGTAGTAACCTGAAAAATAATGATTCAAAATTGGCATTTGAGAAAAGATTGTTATATTTGGAAGGCATATGAAAAATTAATGTGATGTGATCTATTATTTCTCAATGTTCAATTATCATAGTGGCGTTTTCCCATTCATTACCTATATACATACTGTTATCAAAAGCTGAAAAGTTTGCCATTTTTTAAACAAGTAACACTCTCTTCAACTACTAAAAGTTGTAATCAACTATTCACAAAAGTATAATTGAATGTTGTATACTGTCATATATTAAAAGCTTAATATAGTAGCCATTCACAGCTTTTCTTTTAATGGAATTATAGGATAGATGTCTGCCCTGGAACAAAGTTTTAATATATTTTGGACTCATTTTTCTTCTTTTGCTTTTAAGCGAAGGTATTGGGTATTTGAGAGCCAAAAGTTTTAAGATTTAAGCATAATTAATAACTTTGAGAAGAGTCACTAACAAACTAGACAATTGAAATCCCTTCAATATATTGGTATTGACATATAAAAATGATTCTTCATAAGCTATTTTCAATAATGTCCTCAACACCCACACACTAAAGAGAAAATTTAAATATTTCATTTGATATGAAACCATCTTGACAAAACTTTTTGAATTCAAATCAGCCAAAGAACTACTTGAAGAAATGCAACTTTAGAAAGAGTCATATAGGTTACAAAGTGAGGAATCTTTTTGAGTCAAGTGGATTCATTCACGTCAACCACCTAAAAAGTGAACTCATAATATTTTTGATGAATACTACAAAACTCTTAAAACAGTGTAAAGTTTTCAGAGATCACTTATATAACATCATCTCTATAGGTTTTAACTGTTTCTGGCTTGAGACAGATAAAACCAAAAAGGTGATCAGATCTGCTATACATAGTTAACTCAAATTCCTTTTAAAACAGAAGATAATCTCAAAGACAGATACCTATAAATGACTTGGAGAATCAATGTCTTCTCCACCCACTGTTTTCAATTCTTCACTTTGAATCACTGACTTTCTCCCTCTCCAATGATAATTAGTCAGTGCATGGAGGAGTGTGTATACGAGTCTACAAATAAATCTTATATTAATACAACTCACTGAAAGCTTATATAATTCTGGATAAAGAAATATATTAACTGAATTATTCTGTAATGAATTCAGCATACATGTTCTAGAATAACTGATTGTGGAAACAGAGTTATTATCCAGGCAAAATGAAAATATCATTTTCAAATTTCCAGGAAAGCAATGGAATTTCAGGTGGATGAGCAGAGATTCTCCACATATTTTTCTGCAAGTTATCACTCCTTATTAATGGTTCATCTTATCTTGAAACTGAATCCAGTTCTCTATGGATATCAATTAAGACCACCAAGTCTGCAAGCAAATGAACAGCTCATGCAAAAAAAAAACCCTACACTCAAGTACACTAAGTAGAGTGGTTAATCACTGGAACTGCTCACAAACCAAACCTTATGAACATATACTATACTAATATTACAAAGCGAAGACATGCAACCACTTATAAACACTACCGTAACAAGTTCCAAATGAAAATGACCAACAATCATATGCCATTTTCAAGATTAGTATTCTAAAAAGATAAATGACAAAAAAATAATTGATAGAATTCACACGGTGTTCCAACTTCAGTGCTGTTATAAGAGAATTTATGGGTTTGAATCTAGTCCTACAATATCATAAGAAATTCATAGGATTTTCAAAGGAGCAAAAGTTTGTCACAATGACTGATAACTAAGATCAAATTTTCTCTTAAAAGCTTAAAATCAACTATGGACCAAGAAAAATATATTGTTACATTTGACAGAGTGTGATCTATCTCCAACTTTATCCTATCCAAAGAGATATTATCCAAGAAAGAATGTTCTTCCCTTCCATAATTTATTCCCAAATGCCTATGTTTAAAACTGAATATAGTAAAACAGTGACAAGCTGAAATTGTATTTCTCTAATTTAGACTTCTGAGAATGATCGAAGTAGCAATGAATCCCATACATATTTTCAGAAACAAAATGAGAGAACTAGCTTTTTCCTATGCAATTAAGTTTTGAAAGATCTTTTCAAATAACAGCATTTAGTGCCAATGTTAATTAGGAGCAGGTTGTATAAATTGCATACCACCTTGAAAATCTTAGTTCAGTCCTGCTTAACTTAGAGTTAAGCAGGACTGAACTAAGATTTTCAATAAAGAGTCTTGAAATGTTGTATTGCTTAAAGATGATCAATGAGAGGAACAAAATTAATAGCCTTTATAACTAGTTTTCCCCTCAAACAAATATTGTAAGGTTGACCAAAATTAAGATTTGAAGAAAGAAATAATGATCTGTAATAGATTTTCAGGTTCATCTGTGAGACAGTAGTACTACTTTTTATACCTAATTGAGAACTAGAATTAAAACAAAAGGGTGATATATTAGACAAGGGATATTCGATTACAGGATTTTTACCCCAACCACCATAACATATACACATTGAAGGTGCAGCAGCCTGTTGCTAGCACACTGAACATATTTAATCTGTCACTAATGTCTGCTTCCTTCTCTTAACTTCCTTAGACTTTCCCCCAGTAGGTTACAGAAAGTAGGTTTCTCACACAGCATTGCACATAATTGGAAATGAATCAGCAAGCTATTTTTTAAATATGATCAACAGAGTCATATTGTTAGTGTAGAGCACTTAGAAAACATAATAAATGAATATACATAACTGCACATGCATTTATTTTGTGTACATACTAGTACATGTTATTTAATTTTCAGTTTTATGTTTCTATCAATAAATGTTTCAACTATATGCCAAACTACAACATAACTAATAGACATTTTATGATTGTAGAGGTTTATGCACAAATTAATCACATAATTACTTGACTATGCATGTACTCACGTTACTTCCACTATCAGTGAAGCTTTGAATTTACCCAAAGCTTTGTGTGTGTGTGTGTGTGTGTGTGTGTAATAAATAAAAAGTACTTATCCTGATGATAATATTGACTATTACTACAATTATATATATATATATATATATATATATATATATTTGAAAACTTAGTGTACAGGGGTTTGCAAAGTACAAATTTGTAACAGAGACAGACTTATCACAACATAAAAATTTAGAATAATCACAAAGGCACAGGCCAAAGATAACATAAATGAAATACTATTGTTGTTTCATATATTGAAAGATAACACAAAAACTGATACCCACTATCATCCTAACAATGATAATTTAAATAATGTTAAAGACTGAGTAACAGTGAATCAAAAATGGATAGTAATGCTAATGAAAGTTTGTCAGTCATACAACACAAGACACTACCTAGTCCATGATAACTTTAACTGCTTTACAGATGAACTAGTATATAAATTCTTCACATTTCCAATAACACGTTTCTAAATTCAAGATGAAACAGCTTCCTAAAACCTTATATAGCTCTGTTTAACTATTATAGAGTTACAAAACAGAACAAGAGAATAATCTTTGCTTTTTAAAACCTCAACAGTTATATCACACTCCAGTCATACACTTTGGCAGTCAAATCTTAATTTTTTATCTATTTTATTTTCTCCCCCCAGATACTTGATATATGAAAAAAAAAAAAAAAAAAAATAAATAAATAAAAAAAATAGAACTACCACAAGGCCATGTACAAGTTATGTTCAAAAATTATAGAGACTGACTTCATTTTTTTTTTTTTAAATTGGCACCAACTCATCTAGATATCCTTTTTATTATACAATTTGCTCAGCTGTGAACATATGAAAAATAAATTAAATGAAGATATTACATTATCACAGCAGAAAATACTGAACAATGAATAAGCATTAAATTTGCACAAATACTGAAAGAAGCCTATGGACATAATGCAATGAGCTATGCCAGGGCCTATGAGTGGCACCATTGCTTCAAGAAAAGAATATCAGTTAAAAGTGATGAACATCCAGGGAGGCATTTCACTAGTAGAAGTGCTGAAATGGTTGAGAAGGTACACATTCTGGTGATTGACTATCAGAAAATTTTGTGAATAGGTGGGTAGGTTAATCCATTTTTACTGAAAATTGAAGGACAAGATGAGTTACTGCCAAGTTTGTTTCATGACTTCCAACTCTAGAGCAGAAGTTTCAGGTGACTTGCTTCAGTGTGCAGAAACCAATAGACTTTTTGAAAACCACAACAGGCAATGAATCATGGATACTCTTGAAACCTAACAAAAGATTACTGAATGAGAAATAAACGAAATTGAAATCTTTATAAGATTAACAAAATACAATACTTGCCAGTGGTGTGAACAAGGTAAACCACTGCTAGTGGTGTACTACTTAACATATTAACCCCCCCCTCACAATATTTATGAGGAATGGGACATACTCATTAATGTTCATAGGTACAGTATATAACAGGTACATAGGTATGATCCTGAAACTAAGTCTCAGTCATCTATGGGGAAATCTCCATCACCAAAGCCAAAAAAAGGTTGTCAAGTTTGAAACAAGACCAAAGAGGTAGTATAGTTTGCCATGAAAATGTTTCTAAAGGTCAAACTTTCACTAAACAGTATTACTTGGAATTTTTTTTTTTTTTTACTGTCTTCATGTTACTGTACAGCTAGAGGTCAATGGTTCAGTGGTAGATAACCATGACAATGCATGTGAATACTCAACTTGTCTTGCAGCTTTTGGTAAATCATAAGATTACCCAAGAGCAGTACCCTCTATACTTCAGATTGAGCTTCGTGTGACATTTGCTTGTTTCTTAAACTGAAAATTCATCTCAAGAGTTAGAGATCTGAGAACATTAAAAGAAAAACACAAATGCAGCTTTATACCAAATCAAAAACATAAGTTTTAGAGGTGCATCAACCAATGGAAATTCTCTGAAGTGTTTTTAACACCAAGAATATTTTGAAGTAATATTTCATTCATTTTTCATTTCTGTCTTGGTAATACAATTTCAATCTATTTTCTTATCTCAGGTTAACCTATTGAAAGTAAATAGAAGCAGATTGTATATATCTGATTAGAATAGATAACTGGAAATTGCTCATCTACTAAACTTTAATTTAGGAAAGGAAACTTGTTTTTTTTCTTTGCATAACCCAGTATTGTCCAAGTGTTTCATTTTGATTGGTTTATGGCTCTTAAATGTTCCAAAAGAATTTTCTTCATGGTTAATCTCCATTACAATTAGCTTAATCTACATTTCAAATCAACTGCAAATGCATTTAACAAAATTGAGTAAAGTATTGCTAAAAATTTCAAAGATTAAAAAAAGCAAACTTAATGAATAATTTGAATAAAAAGATTCAAATGAATGTGAACAGTGATATTGTCTGAAAATTCAATTATTTTGACATTTTATTTTGGAATAATAAAATCTAAATTGTGAACTTTACAGATGTAAATCAATAGCAATTATTAAACAAACAGTTCACATATCTAAATACCTATAATATTTAGGTATTAATCTAGATTATATTTCTTCCATTGAAATACTAATTCTTATGAATAATTTTGTTGCTAGACTTGTGATTTTAATATTACATTTTTATGTGCAGAAGCTTGTAAAAACTTTTATAAATAAATTTTCCTTTAAATCATATTTGTTGTATAGCAGAGAAAGACAACAATGCTGATGTATAAAAATATAATCTGCTTTTCTTTTCATTACCCAAACTGTATGGATGGTTCAGAACGGGAGGGTTGAAGATGGCTGAGCTGCACACACAGGGACCAAAGTATGAATCTTCAGTGAACCCTCTAATCTTTTTTTCTGTCAGGTTGAAATTTTTATAGTTATATAACATCCTTGACACCCTAGCAAATTCTCATGGTCACACCTTCAGCCTGCTACCTACACAATACACATGGATACTTTCTTCTAGAGTGTGTTACCCATGCAAATTCACATGTCTCCTTCAGCCAACTGCAAATTTGCCTGGTCTCCTTCAGCCTGCTGCCTACATGATGCATGAGGACATTTCCTTCTAGCATGCCACCTATGTAAATTTTTATGGTCACACCCTCTTCAGCCAGCTACTTACACAATGCATGTGGACACACTTCCTTCTAGCGTACCATATACATGGATTATGTGGCATTTCCACCGAGAACACTTGTGTCCTGTTTACTTTAAGTACTACGTGCATTTCCTGTTGTTTTCATTCAACCAGGGTCTGACTTCTGCTGCAGAATCAACAGATTTCAAAGTGGTCTTCAAGTCAATATCCAACATATTCAATATTTGACAAAGTCTATTTCAATTTTTGATACAAACTTTCACTTTTCAAGCTGGTTTCTTTTAAGAAAAGTTCAACCAAAATGCTTCAACTTGTATGAAATGGTTTGGTGAACAAGATTGATAAATGCTTCAGAATTCAATAGGATTTCGGAAGAAATTTTATGTCAAATTTTATTATACAAGTCAGTTTTTCCCTTATAAAATTGGTATTAACCTATGTTAGTGAAATTTTCAGGGTATACAAGCAATATATCTGGTAAAATTCAAGTTATAATATTGATCTTTATTAAAAGCATTAACTTGTTTTGTGGATGTCAGGTTTTATCATTATAAGTGCAATATAAATATTCATAAATGCATTTAAAAAGTATAGGCTACAGAAACATTTTATTAACACAATATTCTACATACCTGAATAAATCATTTTATTTTACATGTTGATATGGGCCTTTGACTGTTTTTCATATATTGGGTTGTTCAGAAAATAATGTCCAATTTTAGAATAAACTTTTATTGCTGAATTACTGAATCTAAATGTTTCAATCAGTCAGAATATGATCTCCGAACAACTATGCATTTCTACCATCAATTAGCAACTTTATTTATACCTGAATGATAAAACTCTAAAGGTTTTGATGCCAAGAAATCTTCAAATGTGGTTTCTACTTCTTTAGAACAGAAAGTTTCTGGTATAAAAAAAAAGTGTATAGATTGTGAATTGAATTACCATGACCAGAAAATCCAGCAAACACTTGCGCACAGCACATGGAAATACTGGATAGCTGTTTCAACCTTATTAGATCTTGTCAGCAGTGTATAAAGTGATCTCCCCACTCGGGATTGAACCAGCGACCACAGAATGCAGAGCCGAAACTCTACAACTGAGCCATCAGTTCACATCACACACAAGTGATGCAAAATCAACTAGTCATGGTTATTGCGCAGCCAGTCTTGCAAGTTACATCCGTACTTTTTACAGAGGACACAGTCACCTCCAGGGCCATGTTTCCCCAGAAGGATTGGAAATGGGCATCCATATGATTATTATAACCTCAAGGGCAAGGATATAGATATACATTTTCTTTTTTAAGTAGAAGAATTATATTGTGAATTGGTGGCTCAGTTGTAGAGTTTTGGCTCAGCATTCTGCGGTTGCTGGTTTGATCTCCAGTGGGGAGATCATGGTATATACTGCTGATGAGACCTAATAAGGTCGAAACAGCTGTCCAGTGTTTCTGTATGTCATGCATGAATGTTTGCCAGATTTCCTGGTCATGGTAATTCAATTCACAACATAATTCCTCTACTTAAAAAAAGAAAATGTACAAGTGCATAGATGTTTTAAAAAATTTGTAGTCGGTGGGTGAGAGATCAGAAGGATGGGGGGAGGCAAAGTCTCATATCTCAAGTCAGTGAGCTTTTGCACCATCATCCTGGCAACATGTGGCTAAGCATTGTCATAAAGCAAAATTATGACCAAGCTTAAAGTAAATGCATCACTTTTTTCAAGTTTGTGATTAGGGAGCATATAACCTTCAAAATCAAATTCTGAAAGAAGTGATAGAAAATTAAAGAGGCTACTTTAATTATTAGGAATGTGAATTTTTTTATACAACTAATTAAAATAATGTTAGAACAGATTTTAAAAGGTTTATACTAAAATCAGACAGTATTTTTTGAACACTTGAATAAATCTCTTAACGATAGACTCCAAGTTTTATCATATAAATATCTGAGAGGCTAGGAAGATGTTTCATAATCTGGAGTCTTTGAAACTTTTTTAGTAAGGTAAACAATAGTCAGCTTTAGGGACTGTGAAGGAACATTGTTTTAGTTAAAAACTTCTTGGCTGTGACCTGTACTACTTTAAAAAAAAGGGAAAAAAAAGTCTTCAATAACTTTAATAATTCTGTGTATTTATCTTGATACCATTATCAACTTTGAAGAAACCTATAATTTTACTGCATATAATACTAGTTGAAGACATAACTTCTCCTATCCATGTTAGTTAACTATTTCCACAAAAAACTTAACCTGTAGCCCAGAAACCAGGGCTATTCAATGTAGTTCATTAATCACAATAGATGTTCACAAAATTCACTGAGGTCTTAGGCATCCAGATGAGATTTTGTGTCTATATACCTTTGGGCAATGGTATAGTAGGCGATCACACTGTATCATCAAGCACAGTGCTCAATCATGGAAGCAGTATATTGGTACAACATGACTGACATAACTGCTTCAACAGTACCAGTCTACTCCTTGATCCCCATAAGATGGCACTGCCCGCAATTGCTGTACAGAATTGATGAGATCAGGAGTTTGGTCCTATTAGACATGAGCTGCTTGTGGTCACTCGTAAGCACACTGCTTTGTCACTATTGGAAAAGGAAGGTAGTGGATGTGCTCACCGTTGGTGCTCTGGGATAGGACTCATCCAACTTGACGTGAGTAACAGGGGTCCTATGAGTATCAAAGCTCTGGTTGTGGATGACAAGTTACTTGGGTTCAACCTGCTGCTCCAATTTGATACCATCAAGAAGTTAGGATGTGTATGTATGACTAGTGATGGGACTGTAAGCTTTCCTGAACCTGAACAACCCTTTGGCACAGTTATTACCATCAGTAAGCCTGACTTTCATGCAGAGTATGACCAGAATAGGAGGATCTGGGTTGTGTCCTGAAAGTGGTTCAGTGACCATCTGCCAGCCACATTAAGAAACAGGGGTCTATAGCCCACATTCTGTTCTTGTCAACAGAGCACTGTGCCATATTAGAGACCTCTTGCCGTGATGGAGGTCAGCTTCATCGGAAGATGATAACAGTGATGAGTTGTCCGAGAGAGAGTCAAACGTGCCACCATTTTTCCGTGCAGCACCAGATGATTCATCAGCAGAACCAGATGACAATAATGACACCAAGAACAAGGGAGACTAAGTGGGCATAACTGGACAAGAGATGGGTGAATCTCATCCACCTCTATGTAGAAGCACATGATGAAGGTAACCGCTATCTCCATGTCATCTATATGATCAGGAAGGAGTGTAGAAGAAAAGACAATTTACCCTGTATAACAAAGCAAGCACTTTTGTGCCTGGCATGTAGAATGAATGGTACATCAGAGAGAGGGAGAAGAAACATGGCCGCTCTAACATCTCAATTCAAAATAAAATGTGGTCTTGAGTGAAGACAATTTGCGAGAGTGGCATATGCAAATTTTTTTTAAGTGTGTATATTAGCCAAACAAGACGTCATATGCAGGAGAAAGGAGCAGTATTGCAGAAGCAATTGAGTAAAGACATTTTTTGTTAGCTATCACTTGAATCCACTGCAACCAGTTCAAGAACTGAACAAAAAACCCTGTAATTTTACTGCATATGATATATCAAAAATATAACTCCTCCTCTCTTTGTTGTTAGTTAACTATTTCCACAAAAAACTTAACCTGTAGCCCAGAAGTTTGGTTTATTCAGTGGAGCTCTTCATTAATCACAATACTTAAAAAATTAGTTTTCCTGCACTACATTGCCCAACTTATACATTTCTCCTTGTGATGTTTACTTAAAAGTGGTGGTTTCATTACTTTCATGTCTTTTAGCTAATATTCTGCTTCTATTCTGTTTGATTCCCAACACCAGCTTCTTCAAATATTTTCTTACTAGTTTATTCTTAATTATTTTCAAATTTTTGTGACATTCTTAAAGCCATTCTTTTTTCTTTTTCTTTTCTTCTCAGTGTTTTCAATTTATTTTTGTTATTTCTATTCAACTTTTCAGCATTTTATTCCTATCATTTAGTAATTTTACCATATCTTGTTTATGACCTATGACAATTCTTATATACACACACTATGAAAACTCTTCATGTTGCATGATAAAATCCCACTACCAAATAAGTCATGAATTTCCTTAATATAAACCTATATAACACAAAGATTTATTCTGAAAATGTTATCAACATTGAGTGGTTAATTCTAATTTTATTGTGAAAACATTTACTTGCATAATAAGTGTAATATCCTAATTTACAACACTAATATGGGGAACTCTGGTGGCAGCAACATCAAATGCATACTGATTGGTACCAGGTGGATGATCTTTACATGCTCAAAGTGGCTTTGTTAAACAACTATTTTCATCTCATCTTACTACTAAAGGTTGAAGAGAAATTAGTGTGCTTGGTATGCTTGCAAAGCATATACCTCAGTACTCAGTCATGAATGGTTTCATTAACACACCTGTGCAAAAGGCAGCTATCTCCAGATTTCCAAAAAGCATATAGCAATAGCACGGAATATCATTCTAACAATACAATCAGAAAAGAGCCTCTTCTAACAAGATCTTCAAAATGATCAGCACCACACAGACTAATAAAAACCTTGTTGAATTCCTTCTACATTCCTAAACAGATTCAGTGGCTGATTGTGGCATACTGTGATACATTAGAAATTAAGTTCACCACAACCAACTGCCCTAGAAATTTATGGGGTTCTGCAAGCATATACAAAAATCACCTCTTATTTTTGTCATTAAACTAGAAATGTTCATAAATTTCACAGTAATATTATCAAAGGGAGTTGAAATTATACCTGGATTAACCATACTAGCTTTCACAAATGTCATCATTGGTCTAACCAATTGAAGATACTGCAAGAAAACTCTTGGGTTGTCTGGATAACTTGATGTCATGGATAGAAAGATTAACTCACTATCCCTGAAAGATAGGCTCAAAGACCTCACTGGTGCAGGAATAGTTGGAGAAAAGCCTATTTCACTGGTATCTCTAGAGTCACTAACACACACTGAGAGTATGAAATAAGTAAAGGAATTTGATGAAAATTCAAAATGTAGATCTTCCCAATTTGGTCTTTAGCCTTCATGATGTGACTGCTACATTTATACATAGCATCAGTGTTAAGAATCAAGGCAATTGAAATAAAGATCATAAGATCATTGTAGAAAGTTATACTAAAAATATTACTCAGTAAAACGGTTAAACTTCAGCAACTACCATCTTCCCTGGTGGAGAAATATCAATTGATAAAAACAAGTCTGTCTAGTGCTAAAGAACATCAAAGATTATCACTTAAGTGAGATAGGTATTTTGAACTATGTTATCAACTACCAGCTGTCTGAGAGTAAACTCTTGGCAATGTAATTAATGCTAAGCAGAAAATAGGTTCAGAAAGATAGGCAAAGTATACAAACTGATAAATTTTATGCTAGTCTGGTTACTAAATCTGAAACATGGTTAGTATTTGGTTGTTTAGAAAATGCTCAATAAACTTTTATTCCTGAATTAATGAATGTAAACAGTGTTTTAATTAGTCAAAATATGATCCCCGAACATTTAGGCATTCTACCATTGATTAACAAGGTTATTTATGTTTGTATGATAAAACTAAAAGGTTTTGAAGTTAAGAAATCTTTTTGTACTTCTTTGGAACAGAATGTTTTGGGGCATAAAGTAGTGTATAGATGTTTGGAGGGGGAGGGGGGGAAAAAGAGAATAAAATGGTCAGTGTGTGAGAGATCAGAAGGAAATGGTGGATGTGGCAACATTTCATATCCCAAGTCAGTGAACTTTTGCAGTCATCCTGGCATCATGTCAAGCATTGTCATGAAACTTGAACCCATGCAAAAAAAAAAAAAAAAAAAAAAAAGGTAGTAAACATCACTTTTTTTTCATATTCCTGATAAGGAGTACATAACCTTCAAAATATAATTCTGAAAGAAGCAATAAAAAATTAACAAAGAGGCCACTTAAATCATTAGAAATTCAATTTTTTTTTAAAACACAACTACCATTAAAATATGTTAGAACAAAATTTGAATAGTTTATACTAAAATCAGGCTGTATCTTCCAAACAACCTAATACTTGCATGATTTGTTGACCTTGTTTACAAATGAGACAAGTGGATCTCAAATACTGAAACATTCTCTGCACACTGCCAAGACCAATTAGAAACTAACATTGTTCTATGACCAGAGAAACTTGGGTGGGGTGGGGGGGTCAGAACTACTCAATTAACAGTACCTTGGTAATCAAAACCAGATAAGTATATAAATGAAAAATCTTTGTACTATTCTCACTTGTAAGACAGGTGTGAAATATAGGATTAAAAAAATTACACCTACAGAAATAGGAAGTCTACACATTAAACACCCAATTAATGAAATATTAACATACCAATGAAAGAACTGCATTGTGATCCAGAAAATGGAGAAAACAATGAAGAGTGATTCTGTCTGGTTTTAAAAGACTCGAAGAAGATAGTGGAAGAATTAGAGACACATGCTTTTAACTCTTGAATGCAATCATATGTAGATATACATGGAACATATTCATTCACACAATTAGGAATGTATACACAAACATACTATAATAAATATGAAGATACCAAGAAGGTATTTTGGTAACATGGTATCTAATCTGTCAAGATTAGATTCCTCTATCAAGGTAGTTTTCATGTTAATAAAACAAATGAGATTTTCTGTTATAGCTCCTAGATACTGGCTTGCTCTCTTTCTATACTGAGCATCAAGAGAATTCATAAGAATATTTGTTAAGAGAAAAAAAATTAGCACAATTAGCAAAGAGAGAAAGAAAAAAGATAAATGATGGTTATGATATTAAGATTCCTCCAAGCTTAACTAAATAATAATACTACAATTTACTTTTGTTTCAGTAATCATAATAGCAATACTTAATTTAGTTTTAGTCTTTCTTTCATGTGAAGTATGATAAGTGTCCAAGAAATGTTGCATTCTGACATAAAACTACTATCAGCTTCCACTTGCAATGATGGAAGTTGATGGTAGTTCCCACTACATCTGTAACAATATGGATAAGTGTGTATGAGCAGATTATGTGTGTGCATAGTAATTCATTAAGCTTTTTGCTTAGATGTAGCACAAAGTCATATGAATAGGCTATCCAATGAAACTCACTTGTAATAGTTTGCTAGTATAGTTGGCTAATTACACCATCCAAGGCACCCTGATTTTATGTGTATACGAGATGAATAATTCATAAGCTTAGACATCTTGTCATTTGCCAGCTCATTTTAATTCTGATGTGGAATTGGAGATGATTTGTAACCCTATTATATATATTAACCCAAGGCTGAGTTAAAAGTTTTGCAATATTTTGGTACATGCTAGTTTGTAGCACATATCATGATTGAAGCAGGTCAAAGCTGTCGAAATTAGTGGTCAGTAGCATCATGGTAGTTGGCATGATGACATGTGCATTGCTTCACTGTGTGCAATTGAAAGTTGCACAGATGAATATACAATGTAGTCTAATTTGGGAACTTATACTTTACAAGTCCAAACTGGACCATAATGCAACAGAAGCAACCAAAAGTATTTGTTGTGCGAAAGGTGGAGGCACAGTTGATCATAGTACAATAACCAGATGGTTCAAGAAATTTCATTTGAGTTGCAAGAACCTCAACAATCAGACAAGGTCATGTAAGCCTAAAACTGGATTTCAAGGCTGTGCTCCAAGCCACTGAGGCAAATCTTGCAAGTAGCACTCAGAGTACTAGACAAGGACTGTAGTAGAAAAAGTAATAATTATCTAGTGCCAGGTTGATAAATCAAAGACAATGTTCTCCATATGCTTACCTTCTTTTAACCTAAGGATCTGAATGTTGGGAAGTACCTCCAAAACTACACAAAAACAATGTATTTTCAATTATTCTAAGTCTTAAAAGCCTCACAGAGAAATTCAGCAGACTGGCATTTACCCACATGGGTTCAATTCAGTTAAAATCTTAATTTTTGTTCTTTTTTTTATGATTTTACTCAGATGTGTTTATAATTAAGTTATATTGATTATTTTGGAATTTATAAGTCAGATCGCTATACTTGCCAGAATCAGATGCTATGACAAGAATGCATCCTAATTTTAAAATATAAAATTTTGCAGAAAAAAAAAGACATAAAAAATATGGTCTTAGCACTTTCGCCTACTTTACCAAGATGTTTATAGGTGGCTTAGCAACAAACTTCATCACTTATAGTTGGAAATATTTTTTTTTTACTCTTACAACATGGAGACAGTAAATTTACTCCCAGAGTTTACACCTATCAATATGTACTGTATCCGTTTTCTATCACTTTACATTCAATATCTGTATTATGACCAGTAATACTACTAGGTATTAGTGTTTGGAATAAAAAAAATAAGTTTCCACTTAGGTAGCCTACTAATTTGTACCCACAGTAGAGCAACACCAACACTACGATACTCTAGTGGCATAATTATTGTTCTGCCCACCAGTGTTTTTACATTCACTGGAATCTCTTGTATCGCAACCAGTAATAATGATGCTATTAGTGTTTGGAATAAAAAGCAAGATAGTGCAAAGTTACTAGCATGAACAATCTCAATCCAGTGAAGTGGCATGGCTTCACCTAGTACAAAATATTGATTACTCTATCTTTTTTTCCATTCATTGAAATTAAAAAATAAAAATAAAAAAAACTTAGTTTTTAAAAAATTTTTTTCAAGTTCATTAATTTTGATATTTAATAAGCTTTTCTGAAGTTGACATATCAGTGAACTGAAAGACTTGAACAGATTACCATGTATACAGTATAAACTGTTCAGTCATGTTTCATGAGAAAAGTTTTCACTAAAAATGTCTCAGTGCATGCAAACAATTAAAACCAAGGTTTGTGAAGTATTTCAGTGTTTTGATTTTATAATGCTCCTTTAATATCAACTTTAAAATAATCCCTCCATGTTGCCTAAAATGACTGAATGCAAAAATTTTCATCACGGAATTCCAAAAACTGAATGCAACACTGAAAATAGAACAGAACGGAGTGTTTGAATATAATAGTCTTGTTATAAATGATATTTACTAGCAAACATTTTGACATACTACAGTTTAGCTTCTTTTGTCACTTACTGTAATGATGACCCTTTAGAGTCAAGGTCATTTGAGGAGAGTATGAAAATACTGGTAATATTGATATAGAATATGTAAATTCTGATACAGAATTAGTCTGTTGGCTCATCTATCTTTGTCAATATGAAAACATAACATGTATAATTTTAAATAAAACCTTTATTTACCATCTTAAGCATAATTTATACATCTAATTCATATACAGGAGTTCAGCATAGATAACCTTCCTCTGGTTAGTTATTAATACATTATTTACAAATAAACCAACAGAGTACTTGTTTTTGAGTTAATAGGTCTCTTTCTGATTTAATCATAGTATAGTTTTTTCCTTTTGAAAAATTCCCTTTCCAATTTGTCTCCTTCATTCAACAGTCACATTTAATGTGTCCAGTTCTTCCACAGTAGTAACACTTTGGTCCATTTTTATTAAAATAGTGTTTAGATACCATAGACTTGGATTCAGCACTACCATTTTCCTTTTCTTTAAACATTATTCACATAACGATTGTTCAGTCGCCAATACCCACTTAGGTACATCCTGATTAGGTTTAAGAAACATAAGAATCAGTTAAGTTAGCTAAAAGAGGTACAACTCAACCTTCCTCATCAATAGGATTGCTGATGACTGACAACTCTTTAGATATTTTCATTATCGATTTAATAGGTTTTAAACAGAATCTTAAACATTTAAGCAAATATATGCTAACTTGTTCACTCAGGTTTTTCCTGAAATTGGTTAGCTAGGTTTTTCTTGCACTATGGCATTATCATGAGTAGAAATGGGCAATTTAACAAAAAAAAAAAAAAAAAAAAAAACAACTTCTTTAGTTTCATCTTCACACCGTGAAACCGCATCGAATTTTTTTTACGAAACTGAATGATTTCAGTTTAGTGTTATTGCTACTGAGTGACCATATCCAAGAAAACACTGTAGAAAAAGACTTTCAGATTTTAATAAAATCAAATTTCATTAACATTTATACTATTGGAAGAGGAAAAGATTTAACTAAAGTATGATAAAAAATTTGACTGGTTCTACGAAATGATTGTGAAATCTATTGGTTTACGAAAGCAACAATAACAAAAAAAACAACAACAAACAAACAATAGATTCGCGGTTTTCGGGTTTTCAATTGCACAGGGGTTTACGCATGTCTATAAATTTTTTATTATCCTTACTTACAACTAAACTTTGACCCCTTACGCACTAATTAACAGAACTTCAACAATGACATTTTTTTTTCAATGAAAAGATATATATATTTTTTTAACAATTTAACGTTTTATAAAAAACCATTTAGTCCATGAGAGAACGAACGAAATTCCGTCCTTTTTGTTTACGTTTTTTTAATAGTTCTTTTTTCCAAAAAAAAACCCTGGCGTTAAAACATCAAATTTCGCATATTATATATAGAAATAATTCTGAGACTATCTTCTATTAATGAGAGTTTGCTTATTTTTTAAAAATTTCTATTTTATTTTATTTTGCTTACTTTATAATTTTTGAAGGAATTCGTTTCCACGGGTCAAAGAAGAAATTAACATTTTCCTGGTTGTAGTTTAAGATATCTTCTAATTGAGTGTATAATTTCAAGAATATTGTTGAGATTGGTCACTTTGATTTTGCGAAACCGAGTAACGTATAAAATTTAATCTCAGTAAAAAAATAAATAAATAAATTTAAATCATATTAAGCATTTTCGGCTGTTCGAAGCAAAATACCATTTCAACTTTCTGTAAAAAATAATTCAATGGATAAAAGCACATACAAATAACATATTTAGAAAGATTATTTTCTTTTCAGCCATATAAATATTTTTTAAAATTGGACCAAATATACGAGAAATTGCGAGTTGAACGGACTAAGTAGCAAATTTGTCAATCTTAAATGAAATCAGATATCGACTGGAAAGGCTATTATCACACACACACACACACACACACACACACACACACACACACACACACACAAGACTGGCTTCCTTAGAAAGCAAAAATACTAATTTAAAAAAAAAAAAAAAAAAAAAAAAACGACTCGCAAACCACCGAATCAAGGAAAAAACCCGAAACTGCACCAAACAAATACAGAAGTGGCGGTTTGACTGACAGTACAATTGTGGCCAAGGCATTGTTGTTCCGCGACAAGTATTTTGAATACAAGTTCGTATCTATTCTGGGGGTCAGGAATAATCTGTGTCATAAACGATGTTCCATAAATCTTCTCTAATTAATGCCATTTTGCCTTGCATTTTCCAAGTGGCATAATTAGCCCCATTCAAAGGCACAAAATTAATAACTTTCGTTTCCATCGCCATATTCAATATCACACTTTATAACTTGTTAAAACTCTTACACGAGTGGCAATTTCAATATGGCCATCAAGATGCCATGAAGTGACCTTTAAAAATCCAGTATATTCTGGGCCTATAACCTTTGTTAATCAATGACGAAACAAGTAAGATAGCAAACAAACATAACTTATTTTGTGTGGATACAGGTATTCAACTTGGTCTTCAAGAATGGAGGATAAACTCAAAGAAATAGACATGTTACCTCGTGTAGCACGAAGTGACATCTTTATTTTAAGAGACTACACGACCATTCACACTCTCATGACAAAGAAAAAAAAAAAAAAAAAAAAAAAGGGATAGATAACTAACTCTTTTATCTAACTTTATAGCGTTCCTCTGACTAGAGTGTAATTTTCAACAAAATCTAATAGCTGTTTGAAACAAATTACAATCAATAATAAATTGAATATCAGATTAGTTATTTTAGGAATAAACTAGCACTTGTCAGAAACTTGGAACTTTCTTGAGCTCTATGGTTCACAAAACCATAATCACTGAGATAAATAATCATAACTATTATTTGACATCAAATTTATCATAAAGAAATGGTATATTCATTTTTTACCTAGACTATTCAAAACTGGTGTAGTTAACTACTAAATTATACTTAACCCAATATTCTTACCAGAAGGTACTAGAAATTTTCAGTCATATGGCTAGATAATAATATCAGTTAAGGTGGATACAAGCTAGAGAAAAATAGCAGCCTACAGTTTGGCTAATTACTTGTCCAGCAACACTGTTCATTCAAATGAACTTTCACACTTCTGACACCTGTTAGAGAAATTGATGGTTAATTTCTCACCTATCTGGTCATTATTTTGGAGAAATCCCAGAAAGATATATGCTAAAAAAGAAGATTGAATTTCTGGTAAGAGTCTGAATGAAGGTTGACTACATATCTTCCATTCAGACAAAAAAAAATGTAAATTTAAGAGATAAATCAAATTAATTGGCTTTAAAATAAGAATGTAAAATCAGATGACTTAAAATTTTCCAAACATAACATTTTTAATTGGTTCCTGAATTTCTCTTTTTTCAGAAGAACTAATTTTTCTAAGATCAGTATGTGTTTTATGATTCATTGTGTTTGAGATTAATTTCAATCTGATTTTGATATCTAAATAAAGTTATCATGCATCTAATCAGATTTATGAAGCATTAAGTTAAAACAGGAATAGAAGAAAACTATAAAAATTCATATTAAACACCCAAAAGTTAAATATGCATAATCCCTAATAATGGCCACTTGCAGAATGAAATTCACTTTAAATGTCCTTATGAAAACAAGAATTAAGATTTTAAATAGCTCCAAAATGCAGTACTAATAAAGATCTACAAAACTCATTTCAGACACTCAATTATATACAATAGATTAAAAAAATACATTAACATGTATAAAATCTTTCCCAACAAAAGAATGAATAATAGAAGTTTGTATGCCAACTTAATTCTTTCATCAACATATTTAGCAAGCAATTTTTTGAAAACACTCAGGATTTGCAATCAACAAGCAAAAAGAAATTTAACTGCACTCCATTAAGAGAAATTCATTTTGGAAAATGAATATAAAATAGATTACTTTATATAGCAAGAGAACAAAATTACTAAAAAACAAATTCATTTTGAAAAAAAATTCAATTAAAAGATATACATTACATGACTTTTCTATAGTAAGAGATAAGCAAAGCCAGCAATATTTTAAAATGTTTCTTTTATTTGATGTATAATGCAAAAATAACTTATTAACTGGAGCTTATACTTACATTTATCACTGTCATTTTATCACCAAAGGGCATCTAAAAATCTTCACAGTATCCTAAAGTGATGCAGCTAAGTAATTTATTTATACAGAATGTATATCTCAATACATTCCACCAGGAATAAATCATTCTATGATCTGAGTATCAAATTGAAGAGATAAATAAATCAAACCTCAAAAAGAAAAGCTAAATACTTAAAGTAATGTTAGTTTTCATAAATTTTACACATTAATGTAATTGTTATGCAATGTTATCATTTAAATGTTTGGTTTGTTTTCTTTGTTTAATGGTATAGCAATCTACATTTTGGTGAATATAACAGAGTGACTAGAGTTTAAACTCACTCACTTCAATGTTGCAGTCCAGTATGTTAGCCACTATGCCATGAGGGCTCTTCTAAATGTTTAGTATTCTACAGCCAGAGATATTAAGAGAAAAATTAGGAACAAATTGTTTAGGAATCAAAACTATGTGAATTTAAAAATACTGGCAAAGAAAAAAGAGAAAAGACTATGACATCAGTATAAACTATTAAAAATTATACTGATGTCATAGTGTTATTTTTTAAGAAATTGTGTATCCTAATCATTTTATTATAAGTGAAAGTGTATTATAAAGAAAAATATTTTTTTAAAGAATTTGTCGTTTATGACAGAACCACAATTTTTAAAAAATGATTAGCATCACCAGATATTTGGTATTCCCCTCAAAATACTATAGTAGGAGAAGGAATTTTGTATTTTTGTTTGGCGCATAATTTAATTTGACCGTTTGGGTTGACGCATAATTTCACCCAATCAGGATGACTTATCCTATTCAGCTCAGACCATCTTTCCAGGCAGCAGAAATTGGGGAAGTCATCAAACACTAACTTTTTTTCAGAACTGCTTCATTCAGGACAGACGTCTTACTGTCTGCTCTTCAATAGCAGCAGCATCACACCACCATGAGGGAAGCTGTCTAATTTATGGACCCCTTGCGTCTAGTCTCTTAGACCAAGGGTTCCCAGTTGAATATGAATTAGATGAATTCGATACGCCACACACAGGAACAACTTTACGTCACCCCCAAAATTGGCTATGTCGACTGTGATGCAAAATTCCGCTCCAACACCTAGCTACTTCATCTCTGGGGCAACATTTTCTGGAGACATTCACGCTTCTCCCCGAAACAACCAGAACCACAAACTCACGGTGACTGCAAATGTTTCTGTCCTCAAACAGCAAACACGACTTTTGCTACACTATGGCGAACATATTTCCCTCACACATTCAACAATGCCTTAATCTAACGATGCACTTTTCACTCAGGCATTCAGCTGCTAAAATGCTTTCTCAACTATCATAACTTCATTTTGTTTCCTTACTTCTTTCCTTCCTACGAGACTTGCAGCATAAACGTAAACCCTTTATTCTATGCTGCCATTAAAAATCCTCATAAAACATTTCGACATCTTGGAACTTCTCCCCTTTATATACCTTACAAACTTAGTGAGGAAACAACAACAACACACGTGTAACTAAAACCCTCACTAAAAATAACAACATAACCTAATAATATTCCCTCGCTAAACTATAAAGATTCATTTTTGAGTGCACATAATGAATATTGTATAAACACAGTTTAAATAATAAGTGACTAATTATGTCATAGAATAGAAAAATCAACAAGCTTCTGAAGGCAGGAAATTTTAAAATAAACAGCAAGTGGGAACCAAAAGACAAAAAAGCAAGAATGATATTATAAACTATATCAGTTGCCAAAGTCATAAGGCAAGAATAACAAATTCAATGAGAAATATATCAAATCCAATATAAGCAGATTCTATCAAAGTCATAGGTGTAGACAGCACTTAAGGAACAATTCTTTATTACTTTGCTTAAATAAAAATGTTTTGGCTTACATAATCTCATTTCTTTTATTCATTCAAATATTAATGTTTCGATTCTTTTGTGAGACATATCTATAGATGTTTTTACTGACTATACACAAGGATTTTTAAAAACTTCCAAAGATTTGAAACAGTTTTAAGTGAACAATAGATAACAAACCAAACCATCTAAAGTTTACAATAAAGTCCTCATAAAATTCTTATTCCTTTCAAAAAGCCAGGAAAAAAAATGTTACAAGTTTTAAAAAAGAAAATAAATAGACTTACCACCACTAGAGCATTTCCGTGATAAAGGTGGAGAAGATGTATCACTTGGTGATATAAAATCATTAACAGAGAAAATATTTCCTTTTGGAATTCTTCCATCCTCAAATATATTCCTAAAAATATATTGCATATTATTGTCAATAATTGATTCAAAGGCATCAAACAGTCGAGGCAATTGAGAATAAAATCCATTGGAATAGCTTGGCAAAGGGTCATCCCAGATTCCATAGTCTTCCCGCCATGAAGATTTGTGTCGTTCTGGCTTTCTGTAGAAGATAGAAAAATTAAATGGTATAATAGAAGTTTGAACAAACAAAATAAATAAAAGCATCTTAAAACCATAAGTTTATATCATGCAAAACACAACAGGTAAATTATTTTGAACAAACTATGTGGTTAAAAAAACAAAACAAAAAAAACAAACAAACATTTTTCATTACAGTATCTGTTTATTTAAATGGATATCAAGAGACATTGAAAACAAATCAAAATGGAGATTCACTCATAATTTTGATCATGAATCAAATAATATCTAATAATCACTAAGGAATAAAATGAAAATCTCAATGTTACCCACCACAAAAAAAAGTTTAGTTATAGTGACAGTGTTTTTAATTCAAGATGTAAGATGATAGTAGTAAATAAGTAAAATATACATACTAAATAAAATATGGTTTTATCTGGAATGAAAATAGTGTGTCAAAAATGTACACGAAATGAAAGGGTTTAGTAATTCAGTGCAGTACTGACTGAATTTAATGAATAGACATTAAATAAAAAATAAAAAATACATCGGTCAGCTAAAATAAGCAGTAAAATTCACTTAGGGTAAATTTTCATTTATTTGACTTAAGAAAAAATTTTCCACAGCATCTCTTTCTGATAGTATTGATTAGAAAATAGAATAGTCAACTTGATTTTAATCTTGTAAGCTTGTTTTTCATTAAGCTTAGTTTAACAACAACAGTTTATTTACAAAATAAACAATACAAAAGTTAATAGTTTAAGTAGTTTATGTTGATACAGTTTAAGAGCCAATATGCATGCCGAGTCAAAACAAACATTCAAATTTTGAAATTGAACATAATGCTACAAAGTAGCTAAAAACATTGCATCATTAAAGTGCAAGAGTGATTTTTACCATTTAATTTTTCCCTAACTTCATATGCTAATCTAAAATAAAGCTAGAAATTTGTCATTAAGTCTTTAGGGGGGGGGAGGCTCTACAATAAATGTGATATTCATGTTCATTGAAATATTTTTGCTTCCTTTATCTTAAGAGATTTTTCTTAATATTTGTCTTAATACCAAAATACTGCTATTAAAGGATATGCAAAAAAAATGCTTTGATAAAGAACCTTCAATATACTTATAAAACATATCCACAAACCAACTTACCAAATACAGCAAGCAGTAATCATGTGATTAAAAAATATCACATTGCATCTTAATTTTTTTTTAAATCTAAAATTCAAAATTGAAGTGAAGATTTGAGCCCAGATGAACAACTTATATAATAAAATGATGTCTAAACTCGTAGGCTTCATCAGTGCCAACTGTCAATACTTTTTTTCAGTAGTTTAAAGAAAACCATGTTTGTGCAAATGCAGTATCTTCCATATTTACATGCCTCCCTAGCTCCCTGTGACTGTCATTTGAAGATGTGGAGGATATTAAAAGAAATACCAAAGCAAAGCATTATGCCATTTTAAAAGAGGAGTTTCAAAACCAATAAAAAACTTACTGGAATAAGTATATTGGATGCTAAGGGAAGAAAATTACAGTCTCGTTAATGAATTTTGTAGAAAATTAATGTTCCATTTATTGTTTTATCTAGTTAAGTGCAGCTTCAGTCTCAATACATTTTGCATTAGGAAGAAATGCAAAAAGAAATTAAATACATTAGAAACATAAAAAGAAAAAAAATAGAAAAAGATTTTTTTTAATCGTTTACCATTTAAATATTATCTGTCAAAATCATGGTAGTATTAAAAAATGCATTTTAAAGAGGTAGTATAATTAACTATAAGGTTATCACACAAGTTATAACAGTAATGTTACAGAGAAAAATTTTAAAACTAGGTAGTTTTTATTATTTTCTCTAAATTAGATATTCTAAACAACCAAGAACATGTTAACATCTTAAAAATTAACAGACAGTTTATGAGTTAACAAGCCATATGCTTGAGAGTAGTTTATAAAAAGGAGTAATGAGATGTTGATCTTATTCTTAAGTTATTTATAGATATGCATGATGCTAAAAGTTAGAAAAAGAAAAGTTAATTACTACTGCAAAAACTCACAGAAGAAAAAAGCTAGAAGCCAAGCCTACAAAATATGAATAATCAGGAATATGATTTAAGTCAATATACACATAAGTAAAGCATGAACTGCTATCAACAGGTTAAATGATCACATGGAAATCTGATCTATGATATGATAAAATAAAAAAATGGGAATTCTTCCAAATTTTAGCTGTGTAAGTACTATTGTATGGCTTTTCCACCAAGACTTAAATGAAATGATAAGAGAAAGTTAGATTGAAACCACATAAAGATGCTGTGTGCTATTTTGAATAAATCCTCAAAACAGTCCTCCACAAAGCAGTAATTGTACAGCCAATTACTTCCTATTACACAAACCATTCAATTAAGACAAACAAGACATGCTGGGCATCACTGGAGAAGTAAGAACAAACTCATTAGTGATGTTCTTATATGGACACACCAGTGTTGGCTGACCAGCAAAAACTTACATCCATCACCTCTATTAAAACACTGAAGACTTAATAAGAGAGAGAGAGAGAGAGAGAGAGAGAGAGAGAGAGAGAGTCAAGAAAATCTGTGCTGTTGGCATGCCTTGATGATGATACTACACTGAATCATAAATTGTTTCAAGTAGGAGAATTCAAAATATCTGCTTAATGATACATTTTGCCTCCAAACAAAGACATTTTGTAATATTTATTATTTCGGAACTGCATAATTTGAAAACAAACAAAAATGAAATTATTCTAAACTATGGGCAGGGAATAATCATGACTGATAGAAATAAGATTTTAAATTGAGAAATATCTTTTTGAAGTAATATTCTAATCAAGGCTATATATATTCTGAATAAATCAACATCACATTGAAAGAAGAAAAATAGAAGTATTTAAAAGTATTAGCAATTAATAATGATGGGAAAATCTAAGTAAAAACACTAAAAGCAAGTAAAAACCATGTATTAAAAAAGTGTGTAATTTATTCATTATTTGGGTAAAAAAACTTTAAAAATTCAAGAGTCAAAGCAATATTGTTTACATTTCAATTGGCATTACAATTAGATTAATTTAAGCATGAACAAAAACATGCACCCACCCATTTGTTTAGACACCAGAAAAATTCTGATTTAAGTTCATGAAACAAATGGCTATTAAAAAGGTTGATGCTTATTTTAAAAGTTTTTTCATGCAAACTTTTTTCCTTGTTTTTATCAATATGTAAGAGTATAATTCTGACATTTTTTAAAGAGAAGATTCATTTTTTTTTAAAAGATAAGATTAGTACAATTCAAAAACATGTCCTACTTTTGGGACTTTAAAAACGAGTAAATTAAAGTAAATATTACAATTTTTCACTCATTTGGGGCTCTGTGTGTGTGCATGAAAAAAAAAAAAAAAAAAAAAAAAAAAAAAAAAAAAATCCAAAATTTGGTGAATTTATTATGATACTATACTTCATACTATCAGATTTATTTTCTTCACACACACATACAATGAATGCAGTCAGTAAAAAATAAATACAATAAAAACTTATTCACATGATTTTTTTCAATTAGAAAAATACTTTAGTGATATGCAAGAGACTGAAATTTTGTAATTTTAATATAACAACGTTCAATGAATATGACTAAAATGGTAAAAAATATTAAACGTTTTTTCAAATTTTCATTTTTTGTATGTGGTTTTTTATTGGACGATATTTTTGGTCTGGAAGTCTGTCTACATTATAAATATTTTAAAAGGGCAATAACCCTCTTTAATCTGCTGACTGACAAGACGTTTTCATCGTCTGCAGCAGTAAAGAATACCAGTACATTTCGTCAAGTCTTTATTTTGGGAATAAATACTTGAAAATTAATTAAAATATTTAAGCATAAAACTGAAAATGCAATAAATTTTATTCTTGCTATCTTCATATTTCAGAAAGTTAAGGTGGTAAAATATGGTTGGTTGGTTTTTATGGCATATCAACCTTTGGTAAAATATGGGTCAGCCGATGAATTAAAAAAAACTGCCCAACTTGCCAGTTTCGGTGATAATAGATAAATTTTTTTTTTTTAGACAGAAATTTGGGATTTCTAAGAGAAAAAAAAAAGTTTCTTTTTGTTGATATCTTATTTCATTTAATCTTATGTCGAATCGACTATATTCATTCCTGCAAGGTGAAAAAAGATATACAGTCTCGATTTCAGTATTTTGAACAGAAACAATTCATATCATTAAGGGTTTCCAGACTACTGTCTTCATCTTTATTGTTATTTCCACAACGTTTCGGCCGATATGTCCTTCGGCCTTCTTCAGGTGTTTGTCGAACTCGGGAACCTTCACGGAACTTCGAACTACGTCCTTTATTGAACCCACGGGGATCGTCTGTTCCGATACCGTTAGCCATAACCGGGTACAAGTGTTAAGTATTCCTGTATTGTTCACTCTGAATTGTCCAGCAGGACACATGGCGTAACAGTTATAGGCGTTGGTTCCCTAAGCTTCTAAGGAGACAATCATCTGGAGGTTGCAGGTTCAATCCTGACTGCAGGCAAGTAACAATACAGGAATGCTTAACACTTGTACCCGGTTATGGCTAACGGAATCAGAACAGACGACCCTCGTGGATTCAATAAAGTTCGAAGTTCTGTGAAGGTTTTCGAGTTCGACAAACACCTGAAGAAGGCCAAAGGACATATCGTCCGAAACGTTGTGGAAATAACAATAAAGATGAACACAATAGTCCGAAAATCCTTAATGATGAAAATCACCAAGCTTCGTCTCAGAAATTTAGACAACTAAGAAACAATTCAGTTGACTTCAATTTTCCAAATGAAAATTTTGTAACCTGATTTGCTATTAATAAAATAATTGTACATTTTGGGGGAGGGGACATTTTATATGGCTCGATCGACAGGCTTCAGCTGGAAAATTTGCCTTTTTTTTTTAAAATAACATTAACAAATTGAATTAAATAAAGCATAATTTAAAACGGTAAAAAGTAATATTTGTTAAATCACCAATCTAAAATGTAGGATGTTATACAAAAACAAATCATTGCATATGTAAAATAATGTAACTTAATAGTAATTTACTAAGCATTTTACTTAGATGTAGCACAAGGCTGGATGAATGGGGGTACCCAATGAGACTCGAACTCACTCGTTGAGGTTTAATAGTCTAGCTTGCTAACCATTACACCACCAGAGGTAAATGTTTCTTTAATCGGCCTTCGGGGTTTTGACCTTGTGTCAAGCCTCGTCTGGTGGGAGACGTTGGCAAATATCACCAGAGGTAAATGTTTACAACAGGCCAACAACCAAAGTTTGAAAAATACCCAACATTTCATCCCATCTTTCCACTATACAGAGTGGATGTCTCATCTACACCAGTTATCAGTCTTGTAAGAAGTAGTAGTAATAATTTACTTCGCTTTTTGCTTAGATGTGGTACAAGGCTATATGAATGGGGCACACAATGAGACTCGAACTCCCTTGTGTAGGTTTACTAGTCTAGCTTGCTAACCATTACACCACCAAAGGCGCCCAGTCTTGTAAGAAGTAGACTATTATATAATCATTACCATTTTTTTTTTAAGAAGCAAGGAATACTTGTGAAGAATTGATGTCAGTTCAGGAATCTTAAAAAAAAAATGTACACAACAAATTATGACGTCACAGAGCGTTGCGTACAATACGGAGGGAAACCTATTTTTGGACTTTTGAAATCAAAAGAACACACGATAACATAAAAACAGTTTTTTTTTCCTAGGGGCAGAGACGAGTCTGTTAGCTTAAAAATAGAGGCAGTATTTGCCAAATCTGGGAATTTTTCAAAGCATTTTAGACTGTTACTAATAAATTATAATATATGTGTAACATTTTAATTACCCAAATAAGATTATATTATTCATAAGAAGCCTTCCGTAGTGTCAGAAATTATATTCCAAATGATTTTAATACCTTTTACTTGTATTTATTTTAAAAGAAAAAACAAAAAAAAACTTCGATTATTTTAGAGTATTTCAGTAAATAAAAGAAAAATAATTTCAATTTTTGCTTTATAAATTTATAATTTTTAGAAAACTAAATATAAATTATCAAGATATGAAAGATGTCATGCAAAAATAAACAAATTAAGGTTTTTCCAAACTGAAAATATAGATTTGTTTCATATATTCAAATAAAAATTTGAATACATAAGGGAAATATAGTGTAATTTTTGGCGATGACAGGAGACGTATTACCAAGTCGCTACATGCATTATTCATAAAAAAATTTTTTTAAATGCAACACAAGAGAAAGGCACTAATAAGCTTTTAGTTATTTTTCAATTTTAAAGTAATAACTATTTTTCAAAATATGAAAACGAAACCATGTTAAGGTTGATATCAAACTGTTTAGTCACCGTGAAACAAAAAAAAAAAAAAAAAAAAACATTTCATTACTATAACCCTAATTTGGAACCACCTCTTTTTAAATGTAGTAAAGTCAACCATGTCCAACATTAAACTTGTAAATTTTCTAGGAATAAAAATCTTTGGAACTAAAAGGAAGAAGTTGCTATTTTTACAAACTTAAGTTACTTCTACTGTAAACTTAAATGCTAAACCAAAAACTTTATGGCGTGAAGAAACTAAAACAAATATACAAGACATATTAAATGAAAATCATATTTTAGAAAAAAAAAGACAAAAATATAAAGGTTGTTATGTGTAAATTTAAGGAAATTCAAAGAAAGAAAAAAAAAGTGATTTGCATAATTAAAAATATCCTGAAAAGTTATCACATCGATCAACTGCAAATAAACGGATTAATTTCATAATTTTAAGTCATTAATTTAATTGAATAAACCAAAATTTAAAATTCCCTTTGCGGTCAGCAGCACTAAAACAAAACAAAGCAAAAAAAAAAAAAAAAAAAAAAAAAAAACCCGGGTAAGTGAGGGAAATTTCACAAAATAGCTGATATAAAAAACGGGACCTTAACTAAGTCAATCTTTATTTTAATATTCGCTACAAAAGATCGAATTTACGGAAAAGTAGGCGTTCCTCTTCGGCAACGATTTTTTAAAGATTTTAACACTTTTCACAATTTTTTATAATTCTTAAGAAAAATAAAAGGTCAAAGATTCTAAGTGTTGAATAAAAAGTTTTTCTTTTTTTCGGTAGAATGAAGGATCACTAAAATTGATCAAAAGAAGAAGAAAAAAAAGAAATTAATCTTTATGAAGTCCAAATGCTAAAAATAAAAGTAAAGAATTTGCTGAATATTTTCAAACAACTCGATAGAAAATGTAGCAATCTGAAGGGGGGGGGCATGTTCGTACATACGTTCCATATCGAATAAAGTTTGCTAAGAGTAACAACACGTTTAAAAATGAAAGAAACCTTTGATAATTTAAATTTGTTTTATTTTTATAATTAAAACTGCATTTAATAGCTCGGTACAATATAATGGCACCTAGACAGGTAGAAATACCCGACTCTCAAAAAGGTCACAACCGATTTTTTCAAGAACAAGACCAGCCCTAAAAAAAAAAAAAAAAAAAAAAAAAAAAAAAACTGACTAAAAACACAAAAATATCAATTGATCTCACCTTTAGTGGAATTTAACTTAAAACAAAGCCCTAATAGTTGTCTTTTTCTTGTAAGTTTCGAAGGGTCTCATGAAAACTTTTAGCTTATATATTTCGAGTAAAAGAGTAAAACTTAAAAAAAAAGTTTTTGGAATTTTTTTTCTCTTACCTCCCACTTTTACTGCGAGTTGAAGAAGGTCGGTCGACATTATCGAAATACTCATCTTTTTTATGGTAGTCATTATTGACATTTGTTCTTGTAGAGTGATAATCGGGGGTTGAGTGCCTGGACGGAGATGGCCTGGCATTTCGCTCAGAAGAATTATTTCGAAATGTAGAAGACTGTGACGAGTCGGAATTGGATTTGCGACTAGAAAAATATTGAAAATTCGGCCGATGATAGCCATCACTACTACTAGTACTATTGCCATTGGTATTGCTGCTAGAATTACTGCTGCTTGTCCGAGGAGAATCGTCAAAGAAATAATCCCGCTGGCTCCAACTATGGCGGGTTTCGGGACCTGAAGAAGAAAAATGAAAAGTCCTCGTTCTTGTGAAAGGATCGTAAGACGTATTTGTCTGATATCGTTTTTCCTCGTCCCCTTTCTGGCAGTATTTACGTTGGAAGTCATAATCCTGGCGACTGTCTTTGTTTTTGAGGACCTCATAAGCCTGGGATACTTCCTTGAATTTATCCTCGGCGCCCTCCTCTTGATTTTTATCTGGATGATACTTTCGTGCTAAGTTCTTGTAGGCCTTCTTGAGATCTTCGGCACTCGCCTCTGGATCCACCTCTAAAATAGCGTAAAGGTCCTTCATCGAGATTATTCGATTGATAGAAGCTCTTTAAAACGTTTTTAAAATAGGATCTGGTCTTACCAAGATGAAAGAAGAGAGGCCAACTTCGGTGAAGGGCGCTCAACCAGATATCTAGCAGCCGCTTCTGTGGGAAGCCATCTTGGCGCGCGCGCGTGTGCGTGAGTGAGTGTGTGTATGTGTGGATGGGTATGTCGTGAAATGTGCTTTTTGCCTTTTTTACGTCAGCTGAAGCCGTCGTCACTTTCTTCTTCTTCTTCAACTGATTTTTATAAATTCACTTCTTTCTTTTCTCATTTTTCTTTCTTCTATATCATAACTATTACAACATAGAAGGTTTATTTTTATTATAAATCTGATGTAATAGCATTCGTTTTTTAAGCACGTGTTTTTTTAAAAAAGTAAATTATAACGGGGTTTTTTTTAAGGGAATTATTTTACATTTTGCCTCATATGGGTAGCGTCTCCACGGATCCGTCGGATAGCGTCCAACAGTTGTTATAGCAACGGCAGGGTAAGCGGTCAGGCGGGCTTTGCAAAGAAAAGTTCTTTATTTTCAATAGGCATGTTTATGGCTGCATGAAGCACTCAACTCGTTTTAAAGGGAAATTTGAACATGTCAGATAAAACATTTAAACTCTCTTTAAAATAATTTTAGGAAATATCAGCATTCGATTTATAGTTTTTTGAAAACGGAAAAACAAAATGTAAATGACGATTCTATCCTACTGTAAACAGTGTTTACCTATATATAAAAAAAAAACTCGTAAAAATTGTAAAACGTATAACAATATTCTATTATCACCATCAAAAAAGAAAAACTATCTCCTGAATTAGAAAAATTAGTTTTAAAAACTTTTCTTTTGCATTCTTTTTGTTTGCACGTTAAAATATATGTAGATATTCACCCTCTCTCAAAAGGTGGTACGCCCTGTCGACGGAGTTTAAAATTCGCTGACTATCCCCTGCAGAGTGGTAAGTCCCCTCCTCCTCTAAAAAGGAGTATCCTGACACTAAACTGCGTCTGATAGTTAATCTCCAGTTATGGACACTTGGGAATATGGAGTACCTCTTCATTACTCCCAGACTCACTCTGACCTGGATTGGTAGTACCTATTATGGTCCCATCTATGAGTCAAATAGATCTGTTCAACAATTGTTCGCATTCGACGTGACCATGTGAAAAAAAAAGAAGAAAAACGTCTTAAGAAACAACTATACAAAAAATGTGAATATGAACATACAATGAATGCAATTCTATAATCTTTAGGCATGAAATAACCCTAGATGAGTTGACATGCCGTAAAAATCAATCTAAAGTTGTCAATATTTAACTACCTCCTCTCGGGTATAGTACACAATGTGTGGTTAGTTTAATAAGGAGAGGAGACGTGCATACGCGTGAACAGGGACAAAAATAGCCCCAGACTCCCATGACCATGATCAAATCTTCCCTTTGGTACAATAGGTAGTACTCTGCTGTGTATTATAATCCAGCTCACAGGACCAGTCTGCCTTGTTCATTTGTGTACTAATCCGAAAACAAGATGATCAATGCACTTTAATCCCAGCTTGAAGATTGGAGAAAATTAATTGTGTATGCATGTGTTCGTATTTATTCAACTTAACTACATCCCTTTAAGTGTAGTATGTGACATGTGGTCATTTTTATTGGGAGACCCATGTACATCTGCATGGAGAAGATCAAAAATAGCACCAGATCCCACAACTAGGATCAAACAGGCATCAAACTATAATAACCCTTTCTTTGGTATAGTAGGGAAGATACTGCTACAAAGCTGGAATTTCCAGATATAGGTTCACTCTATAATTACTGTTATATCATTACTACATCCAGTCCAAAGACAAGAATGTGGCTGACCCTGATCCTACATGAAAAATAAAACCAAAAATAAAACAACTTGTGTTATTTATTATTATTCTAATCAACAATACTTATATAAATCTATAATTACATTTCAGAAATGTAATAGATTTATTATATTTTGAAAATGTACCACTAAAAATTACAACATTGCTTACACCTCTTTATTCACAATTTGGTAACAAAAGAATAAAAACAAAAAACAAACAAAAAAACAATGTTGTTATCAGATTCTTGACAGAAAATGGTTTTATTTGAGAAACTAAGCAATTTAATAACAAATGCTATCAACAAAAGCAATCAATCAAACAAAAATATTACGATATGATTGATTGATTTCAGTGGCATCTCAACCCATCCAGGGTTATTTTATGCCTAGAGGTTAGGGAATCTTGTTCCATGTATGTTCATATTTACATTTTTTGTGTAGTTGTTTCTTTGCATATAGCTCAAGCAAATATGAATAATTTTAAACAAACTTATTTAACCCATAGATATGACACTAACAGGTATTATCAGTCAAACTCAGAGTGAACTCCCAGGTATGGGTTAAATAGCATCACTGCTGTTCTCCTACAAGGATGGCTTTAGCATTAAATAACCCATGAAGATTGATATACCATTAAATGAAGAAACCAAAGAAACCAAACCAGAGTGAACCTAGGAGTAATGACAATGAAAAGGTATTCCACACTCCCCAAATTTCCTTGACTGGAGTTTAGTGTCATATTCAGGACACCCTTTTTTCATGGAGAGGGGTCTTAACCCTTTGAAAGGGATACAGTCAACATATTCTAAGTCCTGTTGACAGAGTAGAAAGAACACGAAAGACCAGATTCAAAATGAATATTAAAACAGTTGTCGCAATTTGATTTTTAAAGATAAATATGCAAATTAGTTATCCCAGTAATGTAACAACTGCATAGTTGGCCAAAATGAAGGTGGGCTGAAAAGTTCATGTGATAATGTCATATCTATTGTAGATAACTTTTTTTTTTTAACAAATGGGTTCCAGGCACTTCAATACCAATGGAATTATGTGTGGACTGTAAGGGAAACTATATTGAAAAATAAACCATATTTGGTCATATTCCATGAGGGTATCTTGATCAACTTATGTACTTTTCAGGTGACCCTCATATATAACAGCCATTCTTGCATGATATAAATAAGTAATGTCATAAATGGCAACTTATTGACACAGCCATCTGTTATTCTGATGATACAATTTTACTTATGTGCCCACACAGACAAACAACCTGGTCTTTGGGCTGGGGTTATGATGTGTTATCTGTCTATCACCGTTAACCATGTTCTTGTTTTTGCAAAAACTCATTGCAAAATATCGAAGAGATACACTGCCTCTAACAATAATCAGTGGGAAGCTATGTTGCTGCAAGATGACTAATTGCATAGAATTTAAATTTCCAAACTTCAAAAAGAAATTTAAAATTATCTTTTTCTAAAGTAAATATTCATATTTAATTAAACATTACTAATTAGGTTTATAGATAATTTTTCAAGCTGGAAATATGAAATATCATTATTGCTCTTTTAGGAATAACATTCAAGATAAAAAAAACAAAATGTTTAAACTGATTATTTTCTTAAGTGTCACACACTTGAATTAAAAATTATTTCTCAAAACATTGAACAACTCTAACTTAATAATACAAAATTTTAATTGATAAATTATTTTTTTCTCTTATGTGAATTTATCTTTTCTAGTAATAATTATTGTTTGTAGTCATTAAATATAAATTAAAATCACTTGACTATAAAAATTGTAAAATAGACATTATTTTGACCAACATACACAAATACTTTAGCAATTAAGATATAAATAAAGCAAAACGTCAAATGCTTCAAAAAATTAAGCTGAGAAAAAACTTAGAATGAAGTTCTATTTGTAACTGTTTCAAATGAAGTTTTCTAGTTGTAATAAGTTATATCAATGAATCAGAAACAAACATTTATTTAAAAAAAATTATAAACAAAAAAGAAATTTGTTGGCTGCTATAAAAATGTTCTTAAAATATCACCACCAGGCATAGTACACACACACACACACACACACACACACACACACACACACACACACACACACACAAAATCACCACCACTATAACCACCACTACAGATAATACAAACTCAATAGGCATAGTAGAACTTTCCTCTGGACTAATTTGGGTATTCTGGTACATTTGATATCTCTACAGAAGCTCCCTGAAGGTTTTTTTTCTTTCTTTTTTCTCTTTTGCTCTTTCTCTATATTTTTATAGCTTACACAAGAGAAGAGTTACTGCTTCTTTATTAATCAAGATTTTAATTATGTTCTTGTGTTACACTTATAAAGAAAAGTTTAAATGTGTCTTATTAAACCTATAGCTACAATTTTAGTTTATAAAATCAAGAAGCATTTTTAGATTGCAGATATCAAAATGCAATACATCTATGAGTGACAGTGATAGTTGAAAAATTGTTTTT
The DNA here is from genome assembly GCA_963585895.1 of Sepioteuthis lessoniana. Lineage (NCBI taxonomy): Eukaryota > Metazoa > Mollusca > Cephalopoda > Myopsida > Loliginidae > Sepioteuthis > Sepioteuthis lessoniana. The sequence continues at coordinate 48,917,481 of OY757915.1, forward strand.
ATCCACCTGCGCACAGACACATGTGGCTTTAAAATAAAGAAGAAATCTATTTTTAAACTCATGTTCCTTTTGGTGTAAGACAAATACACAGTTGTTCTTGGTTGTTTTGGTTTTTAGGCATATCAATCCTTGTTGAGTTATTTTAAACCTAAGTCAATTTTTTACGCAGGTTTTACTTACAGTACCTGTTAATCTTAAGTGGTCATCCATCTAAATACTAAACAGGTTCATTGCTGCTTAACTTTGGTGATTTTACAGGAACTGGCGTTTTCAGTTTCTTAGAACAAACTATAGTTATTTTTGCTCTTCTATGAGATGACACATGAATCTGTTAGTTTCTTATTGTAACAGTGATCAATGGTTATTGAGGATATTAATTTAAGAAGGAAAGAAGGATTCTAATTAGAATTTCATAGTTGTCTCTTTTATAGCAAGAATTTCAGTGATTAAAAAATGAAGTTCATTAAAAATGCAGACCCCTCAAAATTATCGTTTGCAAATTGGATTGGAAATTGCTTTATTGTATTCAGAGCATTTTAAGTATACCACTGAAATAAAAATCTCACTATGATAGGCCATTTTTGTTGGATTACACACACATGAAGATTTTAGTAATACATAAATATTTCTACCATATTTTATCATTTCTTTCAAACATTTCCCAAAGTTCATTTCATAGTCAGAACACAAATTTGCTCAATAGCCTTTGAATCTTTACACATCAAGTAAAATAATCAGCCACACTAATTCTATTTTGGATTTAATTTTCAAGGGACAAATTGTTAAAAAAAATAGCATTATCTTCTCTACATTCATTTATGCATTTTTTTGCACTTATCAGGTCCATATATGTATTTACCCAACCCCTCCACCAAGGAGCAGGATGCAATACAAGGTCAATTTTTTGGTGGAGTACTGCTAGTTTTCCTTCTTCTAAACTGTTTGCCTTACCAAGGCTAAAAAACCCTGTCTGTTTTACTATTTATTCATAGTTAGAGGAAGAAGTGATGGAGTCATTCCTTTCCAAAAAGCATGAACATAAACTGAAATGGAATCAGCTTCAGTCAGGATTTGAACTTGAAATACTGATTCCATTTCCTACTACACTAACTGCTACACTAAACGTGCCTCTATGATTTAGTAAATGAGATTTGCACTGTTGGTAATGTAAATGCAAAGACAAGAGTCTATCAAATTACAGCTCAATTTTTAAAAATCAAAGAAATGGATTTCTGAGCCATTTGGCAAAAATTTATAAACTGGATGTTAGATTGAAAGTGCTTATCACTGGTACTTTTAGTATAAATAAAAGGAGCAGAGATCTTTGCCCATTTTCATCCATTTGAAAAATTGATAACATATTGCAGTGGTTTTAATTCCTTTTGCAAATCTTCTTTTAGTAAAAAAATGAGACTAAATATTAGTTCTGTATCAATGTATTATTTGTAAACATTCTATTCTCCTCAAAGCTTTTATGTTTTCATTTGTGAAACCATTTTAATAAGCTATTCTATTTGTTTATTAACTACTCTTTGTATTTTGAAAGCCTTCCTTTTTCTACAGTTCATGACATAGCATTATTTTTTTTAATCTGTCAGCATATTGTCTTTATATTATGTGATATACATTATATTATACATACATTTATTCTTAATTTTTTTTCATTAAATGTTGTTTCAGGTTTTAAAATTTGTTGTTATTGTTGTCACAGTATTATATGAATAAATAATATGATACAGAAACTATGAACTGGAAATCCATATGCAACCAACCAAGAATACTTAGCAAGATATATAGAACTATGTCATTGGCTCTCTAAATGAAACACACTTTACTATTATTATTATTATTAACACAGCTTATATAATTATAGTATCCACAGTGGAACAATAAATTATACATTACTGGAATACCTTGACATGCTTAAACTTGCCCTGTCAACAGGGCTCAGAATACACTGACTGTATCCCCTGCAGAGGGATAATACCCCTCCCTCCAAAAAAGAGGTGTGGTGGGTATGATACTTAACTGATGGTAAGGCTCCAGGTCCAGAGATCTAAGGAGTGTGGAGTATCCTTTCATTGCCATAACTCCCAGGTCCATTCTGACCAGGTGTGGAAGTACCTGTTAGGATCCTATTTATGATTCAAATAGATCTGTTTGAAAATTATTTGTATTCAATAATACCATGTGCAAAAAAAAACAACTATAAAAAAAATTTAAATATGGACATACAATGAATCTGATCCTCTAACCTCTAGCCATGAAATTACCCTAGATGGGTTGATATGCCATTTAAATCAATCTATCAACTATTGACATGCATAAAAGAATATATAAAATTAGTTTCTTGTTTACCACAATATGAGATTAACAAATTACTTCATTGTAAGAAAAAATTCACATTATTTACTTCAGCCATAATATAAAAGACATTTTTTAAAGAAATGTACTTTTGTAGATAATTAGCCATTTTTATATCCTACATTTCTCTTTTTGTTAGAAACTTAATTTCAACATGGGAAGATACTTACTATTACTTTTTATTTGTTTTCATATCAAAGTTGATGACAAATTAAATTTTGTAAACAACTACTGCAAAAAAATTATATTTACCAAAAAAGGTAAGTATACTTTTTATTAGAAATTCTTTTATTACTGGATTTTTAACCTCATGATTAATTTAACCAGAATATTCTACATTATCATGAATATATACACTCAAGAGTAGACACACCATTCTTCCTGAGTGCTAAGTGATTTTTGGATCCTTCTCAATATTTGTCAAATATAATATTTAATTGATTAAAGTCCCAAAATGAAAATAAAACATTTATTCTTTGTTTAAATAAATGTGTTAATTGATAAAATCATCATTAGAATAAAAACTGATATTTTATATAGAACAGAGATTATTTGTCAGCAAAAATTTTGCTTTAGAATTGTATAGGATCAGCCATATGGAAATCACTTAGTTTTTGAAGGAGAATAAAACTGTAAAACATTTTGTTCTTTGTGATATTTGATTTTCTTGAAAGAAGGTTTCAATCCTTGTTTTCTTTTTTGAAAATATTTCTGTAATGTCTGAACCATACAGACAAATAAATTCATATTAAATGTTGTCTATCTCCTTCTTCATTTACTGCTTTGTTTTCAGCCTACAAAAAAGTCACATTGTGACAAAATTTTTCTAAATGAAACCACAAATGAAATAAAGGACTAAAAGACCTTAAAATCATCAAAACCTAAAGGCAAAAGCCAAAACAACTACAAATTGTACCTAAAGAGATATTGAAAGAAGTTATTTATTGTTATTTTTAGTTAAAGAAATGGAACGGAAGACATTTTTAGTTTCATTGTTTACTTGGTTGCTGTGAAGAGGATAACATACATACATAAAAAAACATAAATAAAAACTAGTTTATATACACAGTGATAATGACAAGTAATCATAAGAAGTTAAAATGTTACCTGTTTCATTTTTACGAAAAAAGAAAATATGTAAACAAAACTGAAAAAAGATTGATTTGTGGATGTACAAGTAGACATTTAGGTTTTATTAACCACAGGCAGAAACACGCGTTTATTGATCTGGAAAAGAAGCTGTTTTAACTTTGTGGGCACCAGTCAAATGTCCATCCATGTGTCATGGTAGATTCCAAGTCTCTCCATTTGTCTCACACATGTGTCCATTCTTCCAGTCTCTCCAAATCTCACAATTCACTGTTCATGGGAAGCAATTCTCTTTCTATCCCTTGAGTGAATAACTTTGATATTTTTTCATAAGGTCTGATCTCTCACACCTCCCTATTTTAATATTTAACTATAGTGTGCATGTTTAGGATTAATTTGGAAATGCCTCTCTTGTGCGATTGCACTTTGGTAAGATCCCATGAGGTCTTGCTTCACTTCCATTTGCATTTGTCTATACAGCAGGTGGTAATTCAAATGTGTCCATTAATATGTCAAATGGAATAGTTGGCATGTTTTGTCAACCTAATTGTTCTGAGAATATCTGGGCTGTAGTTGGTTTCTATTTTATGGCCCAGAATTGTTTACCAACTTTCATGTAATAGACAAAAAGTCCTTTTTTCCTGTGTCTGGTACCTGGAATCCATTTTGGTACCTGGAATCCATTTTGGTATCTGGAAGCAAGTTTGGTTGTATAGGCCTATCATTTTTCACAAACACTGGTGGGCCAATCAAGAATGGTTTTGTTTTATTTTGGGATGCATCTTGCCTTTGTTTTTGTGGACATAAGGCATCCAGTGTGGTCCAGAGCTTTCGTCCAATGAGTGCTTCTACTGGAGACATTCCATTTTTCACTGTAGGATTTGGTATTGTTCGGCATGAAAGGAGAAACGGATTTAGTATCTCCTCTATTGTTGTTCCCTCTCCCTTTGCTTTGAGCAGAGCATGTTTAAAGGTACCCACAAAACGTTCTGTTTAACCATTGGATTGTTGGTAGTAGGGTGTGCAATGCAGAAGTGCTGGAATGTCTCAAATGTAAATCATGATCCATCATCTGAGATAAACATTTTTGACAGGCCATGTTGGCTGAATAGTCATTTAAGAATGGTTATCATTAAGCGGATATTTGCCTTCAGCACTGGGAAAATTTCTGGCCATTTGAGAATAGGCATCGACCACTACAAAAAAGCTAAGGCCATTGATAGGGCCAGCAAACTCCATATGTATCCAGGACCATGGCTGTTCTGGTTGTTTAGGTTGGAAAACAGGTGTAGCAGATAGTTTGAGTATCAGTGTAGCTTCAGCTTAAGTGCAGCGTCCAAGGTCATCTGTGAAGACTGGGGAAAAACACTTGATGGAGTCATCAGTCTGCTCTGTAATGATACACTGAACTCGAGACCTGAAAACTGTATTACAAACGGGCTCGATAAAATCGAGACAATAAGTTATGTCTTGAATCTGTAATGTAAATCTTTTCGGATGCTGTCTTGCCCTCAATTTCAATTGTTGCAGAAGATTCTCCACTGATGTGGACGCAATCCCCAGATGCGCTCCATACTACATTTCCTGTAGGTGTTTGTGGAAGCTGGCCTATGGTTTTCCATAGTTTCAGTGAGATGAGGGTTATGTCAGAGGCGGTGTCTATTTGTAACTGTTACAAGACGAGATCTTGCCTTGATTTGAAAAAACAAAAAGAAAGAAAAGAAGAAAAGAAAAAAAAACGGAAGTTACCACTTCGAGTTCTCAACTCAAAATGAAAAGTTAGTCGCTCACGCATGGGCTCCGCGCAGAACTTCCGTTTGCGATAAATTAACAAAAAAAAAAAAAAAAATACATTAATAAATATCCAATTGGAACGCTTCCCGCGGGGCACAAAAATTGCTATAAATAGACGGACCAAATAATTATCACCAGACTTGTTCTTTCACACGACTCGTGTTAAAGATTCTTCGCCACCGTCCGGCGCCTGTCATCCGATACATCAAACGATCGCCGCCGCTAGGAACGCTGCCCTAATTCCGAGAAAACCATCCCTTCACCACGAGACAAGGGCAGTACATGAACTTTGTAACTACTACCACTGAATTCATTCTTTAACTGTGAACATATTTCTCCATTCTATTCTCTGTACTTAATCTATTTATAAAAATTTTCTATAACATCATTACTGTGTTATTGTGAGTATCTATACGTTCTTTGTTTTGCAACCATACGCATTTCTCGCCCACAACATTCATATCACAGATATCAACAACTCAGAATATAACATAACTGAACAGAATGACTAATCAGTTTTATTAACACATATTTTTGATTTGACTTAGTGTTGAAGAGAAAGGTTGCAACCAGACTGTTTGTATGTGTTCTTCTTTGCAGTCTGTGTTTGTTATGTCGTCGCTTGTGCATTATTTTGTATGCCAGTGGGTTGCAGAATCCCTCTTTATGTCCTTGCTTTTTACACTCGTGACAGCGGTGTGTCTTGAATGGGCACTTTCAATTCCAAGAAGTAAATGGAGGCTTTTTATGTGTTGAGCCTGGTGATGTTGAGTTCTGTTGTTTTTGAACGGTGTTGGCTGTGGGTGTTGTTGCTGGTACTAACTGCTGAGCTATGTGTGAATCATGCTTAAGATTCATCAACTGCTGACACTCTACTGCAACTTGTTGTAAAGTAATGTTTGGGTTCAGTTCTATTTTTTGATAGAATTCTCGTTCGATCTTCAGCATTATCTGTGGATCTCAACTCACATATAAGAAGACACTTGAATTGAGTGTTCGTCATAGATGAAATTTTAAACACTCTTTGTTAATGGTGCTTGCATATGTCATCAAGCCAACTGTATCACATTTTGTAATGTTTAAACAGTTAAAATGAATGATGAAAAGTGAACTGTACTCACTGAATATTTGTTTTAAAATTTCCACTATTTCAGCGAAATTATAGTCTCGGGGATATTTTATAAAAAGATTATTTCTAACAAGAGAACAAACCGACCATGTGTGGCATTTAATTTTGACTCGAATGAAGAAAGGAGAAGCAAGCCTAGACAATAAGGCACCAAAAGCCGCCTCCTACCATTTTGTTGACAGCAACTACTTAGCTCTCAGTGTGAATTGGTGCACCAGACTGTGAAGGCAGGAAAATATAATCAGCAGACTGGTTTCATCACACACTTCTTGAACAGCCAATACATATTCAAACAGGCAAGAAGTTTCCCAAGAAATTCAGCTAAAGTCAACTGAAAGTCAACTCTACCGAAATTCTACTAAGTTAAACAAAGGATAAAAATTCAACCAGAGAATTCTACTGAAAGACAACAGAAGACTCAATTAAAATTAAATGAAAACTAAAATTCAACCAAAAAATTCTGCTGAAAAACAACTTTATAGAGAACTCAACTGAATAAACAAAAACTGAAACTTTTCAACGAAAGTACTGTGACGGCAAATCGACTAAAATCCCAAAACGGGACTTTATTTTTGCACGTGTGAAGACGGGGCAGGTTGGCACTTGATCCCCTACAGAAATAAGTCCTGTTCAGAGTTCTTCTCTCAGGCATATAAGAACTGGCATATTACATGAGGGAATAATTTAGGGCCAGACTGACCACCGCTGGCAAGGGGTTCCAAATTTCACACTATCACACACCCACCAGGTCGCTTTCTTCTTTCCCCGAGATAATGGAAGATTACGAGCCTATAGGTTTTAGTTGTAATAATATTAATATGGTAGTAGTCGGCAACTCCGGTTTTCCCGTGTGATACTTTAGGAATTAATAGGACAGTTCTAAGCGAGATAATATAAGGCGAATAGAAGCTGAAAGGAAAGCATGGAATAACAACATAGAGCACATGGTAAAATCAAAATACATAGGTTCTTTACTACGGTTATATATATACGTTCAAAGTGTCAAAACATATAATTGGATAGTCCATGAATATGAATGTCTTTTCTTGGCTTTATCCTTTTTCAAATTGAGAGAGAGAGTGGTAAACGAAATTTGGGTGTAAAGGAAAAATGTCCCCAAAGTTACTTATCTTTTTCGACGGGGTTCCACTGGAGAATTTTTCTTCTTTCACGGGCTAATAGACTTCGTTCTGTTTTTAGTACTGGCTTGAGGAACTCGTGTCTCTCATGTCTCAGTTAATCTTTTGTCTTTAGCCCGGAGTAAAATGGCTATGGTCCGTCTGCCACGAGCCTTGCTCAAAAACTGCTTTTTACTATTTACTTCTGCTGAGGGGAAGGGAACCCTACTTCCGTTTGGGGTCCCCGCCAATCATTTGGCTTCTCTCTCTTTCCACTTCCGATGTCCGGCGACCTGAGTTCACTAAGTGTGAACATCTGGTCTATCTCCTCTGTGACCCACATTCTCTCTTAACGGTCACTTTTTGACTGCTTGATACTCTAATTCAATACGGGAGGATAGTATCAGTCTTACCTCTTCGTCTCCGTGAGCTATCACGTGACAGTACAAAAAATACTTAAATTTAAAGTACTTTGTTTTCCAGACACTCTCTCTCAGATAAGTCCCGCAAATTATACCAAAATTTGCAACGCTTTATTCTTTCCATCTTTTCTTTCTTGTTTCTTTTGTATAAAATTCTTTTCTAAAACTTTGTTGTCTGTATCATCTTTTTGAATCAGTATCCAAACTAGAAAACTGGAGAACTTGACATTAAAGCCTCTAAAAACATTATACCCTGATGTTTGGCTTTTAGTGGCATTTTCTTCATATCGAATTTTGTTTTTTAAAATTCTTTTATATTGCAAATTTTGACTCAAATTCCTATATTCAATTTTGACATTATTTAATTTCTTTTATATTGCAAATTTTGTTGATTAAATTCTTTTTTTTTTTTTGCAAATTTTGATTTATTATTTAAATTCTTTTATACTGCAAATTTTTATACTAATTTCTTTTATATTGCAAATTTTGATATTGTTTACATTTCTTTTAATTTTGGTAAAATATAATTTGAATACCGGTTGTATTTAGCCAAACCCAGTTTTCTTAACAAAAGCCTAACTTTCCAGTCATCCGCCAGTTCCTTAAAAAACCACAGTAAAAAGATCTTCAACTTAAGAAATGTCGATTTCCCATCTGGGTCATAGTGAAATTCTGTGATAGAACATCCTACCGATTCTGAATCTCCCAGTGTACATAATTTTGTTTCCTGGGATGTTTGGTGTAGTGCAGATAGTCTCTCTGTAAATAATTCCATCAACCTCAACAGTTGTTGTAGTTACTGTTGTAGAGATGAATCCATTTATTTACTTTTATAGACACTTGAGGGTTACAGAATCTGAAAGAAATTCCCCGTAGCCAAATTTGTTAGGTCAGTCACACAACCTAGTAATACACAGTAATAATGACAAGTAATAATAAGAAGTGAAAATGTTATCAGTTTCGTTTTTATGAACAAAGAAAATATGTAAACAAAACTGAAAAGAGATGGACTCGAGGGTATACAACTAAATGTTTATGTTTTATTAACCACATGTAGAGACATGCATTTATTGAATAGACAAAGAAGCTGTTTTAACTTTACGGACACCAGTCAAATGTCCGTCCATGTGTCATGGCGGATTCCAAGTTTCTCCATCTGTCTCACACGTGTGTCCATTCTTCTGGTCTCTCCAAATCCCACAATCCACTGTCCACTTAGGAATAACTTTGACATTTGGTCTGATCCCTAACATTACCATAATAGAACTTCTCATTACACATCACAGAAACCAGGTTACAAGATTAATAATCATTAAACAAATACAGGAAATAAACTTTATTTCAATATTAATTTTTTTTTGTATTTGCTTCATTGTTATCCTTGATCTAAATTTTGTCAATTTGAAGGTCACATAATTATTTTGAAAACTGAGTTCATGTGTTCTGAAGATGTACCAGAGGGCTTTATAGTGGTGTGAAGACATGAAATTAAAGAATTGATAGAATTTGTCTACTACGAATGGATGGTGAATATGTACCAAGACATGGATGCAGAAATTTTGCAGAGAATAATGACAGAGTGAAAGGCATTTACCCCAATAAAAGATGTACTCAAGGCAAAGCTGAACAAGATCCTACATGGCAATGTCTTTAATGGTAGAATCTTAACTGGGTTAGAGAAGACGGGTAAGATCAAGAATGGGATGGAAGTGCATTGTGAACAGGGATATGGAAAACATCCAACAACCTAGCCCCAAAAAAAGAGATGAAATAATAAGTATTTAAAATAATTATGATTTTTTCATTTTTAATTTTTTTAAATTTTCATCTTTTTTGATTAGAAAAAATACATTCATGTATCCTTTACAAAATCAACAAAGAGTTAGTATGATAATATAAACTCAAAAAACAAAATCAGCATTTCATATAATTTTATACACTTACAGGTTGTTACCAGTATTAAAACTGATCCTAATATTTTGATAAAATGAAGTGTTTATTTATCCAGGCAGACTTGAGGCTGTATGGGCCCTGGCTTCGGCTGGGCCACCTTCAGGTGGGCAAGCTGCAACATTGACACCTTTGTCCCCTTTGTATAGCACTGAACCTTGCTGTCCAGTTTAAGCTATAATCAGGCATACATGCCTGGACCCAGATTTGGGTCCAAGTCCTGCCAGGCTCATCAGGACCACATTGCACTAAGTAGGCTGATTACCAGCATAGACCAGCAGGGCTCGAGCCTCGGCTCATGCCCAACCTTTCCCTCTCCTAAATCCCCACTATAATCGACCTTCAGGTCATTGACCTTGTGTCAAGTCCTGTCTGGTGGGAGGCAGAGACAAATATACCTCTAGGATGAGAGTGTAGTGTCTGTGCAGCCCACATTTGATCAAAGTATTGCACTCTGTTACTTCCACCTAGAACCAGGAAATGTAATTAGATACATTACAAAAAGAAAATTAAAATTAGAGAATTAAATCTTTTATTTATATATTTTATTCTTTATTTATTTTATTTATATGTTTTATTCATATATCTGATTTTCTTATTTTGTATTTACTTTTGTGGAAGTATTGGATTGTATACACTTCAAAACAACTTTTTTTATCTGTTTATTTCATATCTTATAGTTTTTAAAATAACTGTGGGTTTCCTAAGTGAACAAATATTACATAGTAATCATATATGCTTGCAGCTAATATTTTGATGCTAGGAGAATGTAAATTCTGATCCTAAGCAGAAATATCAAGCAATGTATAAATAAGCATGTCATTTTTTTTATAGGAACTATACTAGTGAAATAATAAAAAGAAGCAAAAATGAAGGTTGAACTGTAACCTTAATCTCCAGAAAAATTAGTCAAATATATATATATATATATATATATTGTGATGTGGTATGCTACTGAGAGGGAAAGGGAGATCAATTCCCTTACCCTATGGTGTTTGAATCAACAGGCCAAAGCTACTTGCACTCCATGACCTGTAATCGGCGGGACAGAGAAGGGGAATGTAGGTCTCTCTAGTAGCATGACTGGAGGAAATAAAGGAAGAAGAAAGAGCCAAATGATTGGCCTGACCCTTTAGCACCAAAATGATACCTTTTCATAAGAGGAAATTTGGAAAGGAATCTTTAGTTTGAGGACAGAAGTCGGCAAATAAAGACGTCGGTTTACAGCCAAGCTCCGGGAAAGAATCTCCCATAAAAAGCATAGAACAGAATCTTTGGACAAAAATCAGCAGAAAAGGCGCTGATTAAGCCGATTCTGGGGGATGTCACTCGTCCGTAAAAGAAAGGAACCTGAAAAGTAAGCCCTATCAAAGATAAGTACAACTTAAACTGTTTTTCCCTCTACCTTCCTAAATATTGGAAATTTTATGTATTCAGAAAAGGAAAGAAAGAAACTGAAAGGATTTGTTTCATTAACCGTAAATGAATGAATGGACTTAGATACTTTCACAAGTAAATGAAAGAAAAGAAAAAAAAAAGAAAGAAAGAAAAAGGAGAAAGAAGAAAAGGACTGTTGAGAGAGACATTTGTGTTTGACACTGCTTGCTGGCTTAATAGAGCCGATAGTAAAAGGAAAGGAGAAAAGAAAAAGAAACTGTTTTTTTCTAAATCTTATAATTATTTGTTTGGTTGTCACTTATTAAAGCTTTGTTACATTTTAAATGCTCCTTTGTGTTGAAATTTATTGGTTATGTTGTTTACCTATCGAGTCGCCTTCTTTTGCACATATCTTTTTCAGTTTCGTATCGCTTTCATTTATTCTCGCTAAATGTCTTATTCGCCTTAAAAACAGTTATAAGGGAATTTTTAGAAATTTGACTACAATGAATAATATTTTGTTTTAACCTAGAAGTCCATGCTTTCCGTTATCTGAGGGGGTAGGCAAACGAAGGACTTGGTGGGTTATGTGAAAATGAACTGGAAACCCATTCGCCAGCATCGGAGATCAGTCTAGCCCCAAATTAACCCCCACATTATTTGCCAGTTACCATATGCCCGAAAAAGGAATCTTGATTAGGACTTATTTTGCAGAGGGTCAAATGCCAGACTGCCCCCGACATCACATGCACATAAAATAAACTCTCGTCCTGAGATAAATATTTACGGAACATCACAATATATATATATAGATACTACTTTTGAATGTTTATCGTCCAAATCTAAATAACAGATCCATTTCTCCAACAACATAATTTTATTGCTTAAATACTGAAGTAAAGCAAATCTCCATTAAAAGTCATGAAAATTTTTGGTCTCTCAGATACTACTTGACAACAGAGTGGGTCCACCTGTTGTTTGTGAACCTTTTTATATGTCCAGCCCAGAGAAACTTCTGTTTTTCGTAATCTGAAATCATGTCCTTCACTCCACTCCTGAATTACCTCATTTTCGATATGGTCATACAATGATAATCTCTGCATAGATTTTTCCATAGCTTTCTATGTCATAACCAGTTTCTCCTCTACTGCGTATATATATATATATATATATATATATATATATATATACATAAACACACACGCACAAGAGACGTTCAAAAAGTTCTAAGCCTCGCTCAGATTTTGGATTTGTTGTATACCTTTCACGGTTGTATTGACCTCACTTGTGCAGAAATTAAGACAAAAATCTGAATTAGTTTTTTTAGTTATATATGAAGTACTAATGGGTTGCCACAACAAAAATTTTCAGCAATGACTTCTTTCTGTGTGAGGCTTAACATTTTTTGAATAACCTTTGTGTGTGTGTGTGTGTGTGCATGCATATAAATATAGATTTATCCTCATCATCATCATCATGTCACACTGACAGCATGGATTTTACTTTCTCTTTTCATCCATCTCTATCATCCATCGCTCCCAGTAGCTCCTCCAAACTAAAACCAGTGTGTACACAGAGATGATGCAAGTTCTTGTTGGTCAGCCATCACTAGCATGTCCATGTGTTGGGGTCCATGGATGAATGTCACTTATGAGTTTGTCCTTGCTTCTCTAGCAGTATCTCGCATGTCTTATTCATTTTACTTGAATGGTTTTTGAGATACGGTTAGGTGGCTGTACAGCTGCTGTTTTTGGGGGTGTTACATCTAAGATTTATTCAAAACAACACATAGCATTCTTGAGTAGTTCCTATCAAACTTTTTCTCCATGCATTTTGTCAGTGTCCATATGGTGCATCTATACAGTAGTATTGATTCAGAAACAGCTTGGAAAAAATCCTATTTTATTTTATTGGATAGATGAGACTTTCATACGATTGATAATCTATTGATAACAGTCCACGCCTTTACTAGGCATATGTTGACATCACTTTCAGTCAATGAGATATTGCTGCCAAGGTATATAAATTTTTCTACTAATTTTAGATGCCTGCCATTTTAAGTGGCAATGGCTCCTTCTTATTCAAAACTCATGTACTCTGTTTTATTTGTGTTCATATGGAGGCCAGTGCCTCCTGCTGCTTGCTTTAAGCAATGCAGAAGGAATTCAGGTGTATTTGCCAGAAGCATTAGATCATCTGCATTGTCTACATCAGTAATAGTTTCTGCAGGATATTATCTGCTTCTAGCCTTTTTTTTAGCATTAAGCCATTTTCTTTTATTAGATTTATTGATGTTCAAAGTACAGAGTCTTGGGAGATAATAAACAAATATGGCACTCATGTATCTCCTTGCAAAACTCAAGTGATAATATCGAAGAAGTATGTGTTTCCATCAGGTGAGTGAACCATTGCTTTCGTGTTTTTATGAAGCATAATTATAACTGTAACAGTTTCTTTATGGAAGCCATACTCTAGTAGTATTTGCTCCATCTTTCCTCTGTGTATGGAATTGATTGCCTTGGAGAAATCAAGGGCAAGGATATAAATGTACATTTTTCTTTTTTATGTAGAGGAATTATATTGTGAATTGACAAGTTGATTTGGTGTCACTTGTATGCGATATGGACTTGTGGCTGTGTTGCAGAGTTTTGGCTCTACAATCTGTGGTTGCTGATTCAATCTCCAGTGGTGGAAATCATGGTATACACTGCTGATGAGACCTAATAAGGTTGAAACAGCTGCCCAGTGTTTCCGTATGTTGTGTGTAAGTGTTGGCCAGATTTTCTGGTCATGGAAATTCAATTCACAATATAATTCCTCTATTCAAAAAAAAAATGTACATCATACTAAAAACTCAAAAATGGTACTTGATGCCATTTTGCTTAACACTCAGCATTATAAGTTATGGATCAAGGGTAAAGTGGAGCAATCTAGGAAAAGGAGTAGCACTCACCCCTACACCTCGGTGTTGAAGCTATTGAAAAGAAAGCCTTTGGGTCACCCTAACTACAGTCCTCAACTTTACTTTATAATTAAGAAGCTGAGCATTTTAAACTTTAACAGTTATATCAATAAGAGTTATTATGCCTCTATAATTCTTAATGATTTGGAGGTCACCTTTCTTGAGGAAAGAGAGGATGCAGCCTTTTGACCATTTCTTGAATGGATTTTGTTTATTGACAGTATTGCATAATCGAAGAAGTATGTCTTCAAATTTCCTTGTCTTCCATACTTCTGGGGGTATTTCATCAAGGTCTGCAGCTTTTCTACTTTTAATTTCAGTTAGTACTATATTAAGTTCTTCCTCTGTAAACTGTCTTAGTTTGATATCTAGTTGACTATTAATAATTTTTCTGAATTTTTGTGATTGAATTTTCAGTGACTTCAGGGGAGTTTCCAAGCAGATACTTAAAATGTTTTTTTTCCATTTCTGTATTCTTTCTTCTTAGGTGGCAGCTTTTAGTTTTGCTCTTGAGATGCTTTAACTTCTGCTCACTTCATTTACTGCCATGCTTTTTGTGATTGTCTATCTTCCATCGAGTTTCTGATTTTATTGATTTGGCCTTGGATGTATTGTTCTTTTTGGCATGTGTTAGTTCTCTCTGGCTTTTCTTAACTTTCTGGGCATTGGCATTTGTTGAGTTTCTTTTATTGAGTAAGGATACTATTTTCCTATTATCTCACTTTTTCCAAACTACTTGTGACTCCCATGAAATTCTACATCTATCTCTTTGGTTGGTATGCACTCTGCTGCTGCTTCCATGTGGGCAGTGATGAAGTTTTCATATTCATCATTTGGACTATGTATTTCAGATACCTCCTGAAGAGTATCAAATTTGTTTCTTACAGTTACTGTATATTTATTACTAATATCTCTCTAATATCTCAATTGGTAAGTGAGGATCAGACATAATTTGTGGTTTTAACTGTTTGTTTCTTATTTCTGTATAGATTCAGGCATATCTTTATATATATATATATATATATATATGAGTGAATTGAAAAATTAAAAAAGATGAGGCAATACATAAATACGTAAATGTTACTTAGTCTCTTGTCTTAAAAATAAATCATCTAATAGAAATTCAAACATATCTGTAAATTGGCATCTTCCAATTTAGGTAGAGAACCATTTTTACTTAAAACTTTAGTGTTATATTCAGAAAATAAAAACTAGAAAATGCAGAATAACATTATGTTTTTGATATAAATAAAATACAATGGCAAAAGTATGTAAATATTTAAATATCACCATCATTTTTAACAGCATGGGCAAGCTATTGATGTCTATATGAAACGCTCTTCTCAGAGTTAGAAGAAATAAACAAATCACATCTTGTTACATAAGTATGTTTAATATAGAGTAAGCATGTGTATATTCAGTTTGGAGCAGAAGGATTAATATAGTCAATAATATTACATTTAAGGTAGTGGCAAAGCTTGTGGAGAGCAGATGATCCCTCTGAGCACATTCTTCAAGAGTGATACCTTTTCAACAATTTTGTAAATTTCTCTTGGACAATAAAAATCAAATTCAATTTTTTTTGTTGGTATGTCTTTTTTTTTAACTATCACATGACCTTGGAAGAACTTTTTATATTTAATACTTTATTTGAACAATCTCCTAGTGTCATGAACTGACAGATGTCTTGGTAGTTACTGCCATCTGGTGAATCACAATAATTGACTTCAAACACTAACCATATCCCTGGAGTTTCAACTTTTTCATGATGTCTCAATCAGGGCTAGATTAATCATTAAGCAAATAAGCACTTGCTTAGGGCACCCCCCAAAAAGGGAGTACCTCAATTTTTTTTCTCATGAAGATCTTACGCCATGTAGTGACCAGCACTTATTGGTAATAAAACCTAGTAGGCTAATACACATTGTCAGTTGGGCTTAGAATATGCTGTATCCCCGGCAGAGGAGTAAACCCTCAAAGAGGGTGTCCTGGGTATGACACTAAACTGCAGCTGATGGTGAGACTCCAGTTATGGAGATTTGGAGAGTGTGGAATACCTTTTCATTGCCATTATTCCCACATCCACTCTGAATTGGAGTGATAGTACCTATTTGGGTCCCATCAACGGGTCAAATAGATCTATCTGTTTAAAAATTATTCATATTCAAAAGAACCATGTTCAACACAGAACTTCTGAAAACAACTACACAAAAATGTAAATATGAATATATAATGAATGTGACTTTCTAACTTCGAGACATAAATTAACTCTAGATAGGTTTACATGTCATTAAAATCAATCAATCAATAATAGGTTAAAATATGTATTTACCAACCTCTCTGCATGAACAGGATATGACACTAGTTCAATTTTTTAGCAGAGTTTAACTGGTTTGAATTCGGAGTTTTCCTTTTCCTATATCAGTTGCTACACCAAGGTTAAAAAGCCAGTCTGTCCTACTATTTACCCATAGTTGGATGTGGAGGGAGAATAGTTAGATTCATACCTTTCCCAAATGTATTAGCATTATGGGAAATGCAAACAGGCTCATCCAGATTTTTTAACTCTGGTAGCTGTGTCCATTTCCTATGATAATAACCATTATATAATATGTGGTGCATTCAATAAGTTTCCAGACTTTTTTGTACAGGCATTTAAAATTGTCATAGACTCTTGAAAATTCAGTATGTCATTGCTATACATCTTATGAGAAGACTGACCAATTTTTATGATTTCAGGTTGAAATGAATAGCTACAGCAGGAATTCGAATACACCCTACTAAAGCCTGATTGTCACAGCTGGTGAATTTCAAAAATCCAATCTGGATGTGAGGACACTTTAGAAGAACGATATGCAATAAAATTCTGTTTTAAACTTGGAAAAAATGCTACAGAAACATATGGAATGCTTCACACTGCTTTCAGAGTATCTTGCATGAATCGAGCATCAGTTTTTGAGTGGCATAAGAGATTCAAGGAATGCAGGGAGTCTGTGAGGGATGATTAGAGGTGTGGGAGGAGTAAGGAAGTCAATACACCAGAGTTGATTGGCCATGGGGTTAGGGTTAGGGTTACTATGTTGAGGTTTTAAGGGAGTTCAGGAAGAGATTCCGTTGGAAAAGGCCAGCACTCTTCAAATCGGGTCAGTGGCATTTCCACCAGAACAATGCACCAATCCACAACTCCATCCTTGTCATAGACTATTTGACCAAGATGGGCATCAAGACTGTTCTTCACCCTCCCTATAGTCCAGACGTAGCTCCCTGCGACTTTTGGTTATTCCCTAAGCTCAGAGGCTGTTGTTATGAGACAATTGAGGAGATGAAAGAGGCTGTGATGAAGGTCATTGACACACTCACACAAGAGGACTTCCATGGGGCCTTCCAGAAGTTGTTGGAACGGTACAACAAGTGCACTGCAGCCGGAGGAGATTACTTCAAATGGGACTAGAGTTTCATGTGTGTACTATCAATAAAAGTGCCCATACGAAAAAAGTCTGGAAACTTATTTAATGATCCTCGTAAGCTAATATAAAACCATCATAAAACATGATGAAAAATCTTTATCCCATTTTGTTCATTAACTATATTTTGTAGGATTCTTAAAACTATGAATACTATGCCCCAACTAATACTCTCATTAGACATGAATATTAAATCAAATTTAGGTACTTTTGACAATAAGACATGTCTATGAAAATGCCTGAAACTATATTAAATTTATGATTACAGTTATGTATTTCTATTAAAAATAACTTTGTTTTTTATTCTAAAAATAAAATAAAAAAAGTAGAATGAAAATACTTAATGACACTATTAAAAATGTCAAAATTAAACACTTTTAACCAGACAATGTGTTATTTACTAACCTTAACTTAGTTTGGCATCAGGCCTGAAATATAGGGCACCACTAATAATGGTCTGCTAGCCAAGCTCACTATTATACGATGCAATGTGCCCTTAAAAACTAAGTATAGCTTAGATTTGGCAATAAGCCACAAGTATGGGGCACCTTAGTAGTACTTAGTAGTAATTGTTCTGAGAGTCTAGTCTGCTATGAGACCACAAGGTGCCCATGTGATACATGTCAATAAAAATTCTCAAGAATGCAACATACTGATATTTAGCAATCTCATTCTTTTTACCCCATGAGTGTAATATATATATTGGGATTGTGTTAAAGTGTTATTGAAAAAGAAACATGTTATTTGAACATTTTATTTATTGAAGGAATGGTTAACATCTGCTGTTATAATTAGTATTAGTTGACTTTTTCATATGCTACTCCCCCTGGCAAAAATTATGTATTTAACACACTTAAAGGATGTAGATGTGTTTTTTTTCTTGTTTTTTTTTATTATTATTATTATTATTATTATTATTATTATTATTATTATTATTATTATCTAGCAGTGAATGAACTAATAACAGATGAGACAAAAACATTTTTTAAATAGCTAAACATTCTGGCTTCATAAAATATACCTTAAACAAACAAAATTATATCATTTAAATAGTATAATTTTTTTCCAAGCCATGCAAAGGAAAATACTAAGGCATAATCCAACATTGAAGAAAATTTAATTTCATTAATTTAAAGTAATATTTTCTATCAAAGTGGTTCCAATGTTCCCAAATGGCTGTTAATAGGTCTTCTTTGGTGGATGGAGTCTTCTTATGGACACTTTTAAAAAAAAATTTTACCATGAACTTTCAATTGGATTTAGATTCAGACTGTTCGCTAACCATGTCATTAATTTTATATCTGTTTCTAAAAGAAGAGCTTTAATTTCCTTTGCTCTTTGACAAGTTGCATTTTCCAAGAGCCACATTCTGATTGTTCTGACAGGAAGAATGTCAAGTGTTTGATTTGATATTGGCTATTACAAATAAATTTCCTTCTCAAGTAGAAATAGAAAGATTCATTACCAGTGTGTATCTACCAATCCCTCCACTATAAGCAGGATGTAATACAAGGTCAATATTTTGCAGAGTATAGCTGGTTTGATTTCAGTTTTCCTTCTCTTTGACTGGTTGCTTTACCAAGGCCATAGATCCCAGTCTTTTCTACTATTTGCCCATAGCTGGAGGGAGAACAGATAAATGCATGCCTTTTACCCAGAGCATTAGCACATAGTAAAATGCCTCATCCAGGATTTGAACAAAAGTTGCTGATTCCATTTCCTACAACAATAACCATTATGTTAAGTGTGCCTCTACATTACCACATCCCACTAACTAATCAATTCTCATAGGATATAAACAATCAAGTTTCTAAATGTATTTTGAGACACTATACAAGAGAGACTGTCTTGTTTGGTGCCAAAAGAAAGATGTTTGCCATAACAACTTTTTTTGGTATGCCTCTATTATATCATTCTAAGATACCATACAAGGCTCAGTCAAAGGTTAGACAATGTAAAGTGGCTAAAACTAAGTGTTAGACTCTCAGAACATGAAAGGAGTAATAGCCATAAGGAATGCAATATTAAAGAAATTTGAAGGATAAAATGTGCAATACAAAGGAATTAAAGAGAATAAAATTTGCAATATAAAAGAATTTAGGGTAAAATTTAATAACGAGAGAATGACACTAGAGCCAAATTTAGTATTAAACTTGGTAATGTTTTGGGGGCTTTATCGTGTAATTTTAGACGGTAAGTTCAAATGGTATGTTCCGTAGCTTTCTAGTTTGGATACTGATTCAAAAAGATAACACAGACAATAAAGTTTTTAAAAGGGAATTTTATACAAAGAAACAAGAAAGAAAGGGATAGAAAAGATAAAGTGTTGCAAATTTTAGTGTAATTTGCGGGAACTTTTCTGAGAGTGTCCAGGAAACAAAGTTCTTTGAATTTGAGTATTTTTTTTTCTTTTTAGTTTAGTCAAAATGTTTCAGTTTTCATTTAATGTTGAGCCTTCTGTAAAGTTATCTTTTCAGCAGAATTCTCAGGTTGAATTTTCTTTCAGTTGTTTAATTTGGTATATTTTCAGTAATCGACTTTCATTTAATTTTACTTTTATTTCTCAGGAAGCTTCTTGCCAGTTTGAAATACTTATTGGCTGTTCAAGAAGCGAATGACAAAACTTTTCTATTGGCTATTTTTTTCCTGCCTTGACAGTCTGGTCCCTGAGTACTGAGTGGCCCAATAGTAGTTCTTGACAAATAATGGGAGGTAGCTTTTTCGTGCCATATTGTTTGGGATTACTTCTCCCTTTTCCACTCTGGCCAAATCAAGTGCCGCACATGGTCGGTTTGATTATTTCTTGGAAATAAATTTTTATAATATAGATTAGAGAGAACTTGAAAGATGTCTTTTATTTAGTTTGGTTGCTTGATTTTAATGGCATGTCAAACTGTCTAAGCTTATTTCATGCCAAGAGGTTAGGGATTCACTAGTGTCGGACCAAGGGTGTGCCTAGACCTTGGGGGAGGCATTTTATGGTAGCAGCATTTCATGGAGGTGGCATTTGCAAAATGGAAAATGGAAAAAAATTGAAGACGCGATCATTCATTTTTATGTTATGGTGTTTCACAAAAGAAATCTAAGATTTTGTTTTTATAATTTTTTTTTTTTTTTGCATTCATTCTTTTTTGTTTGGAAAATCACAAACACATGACATTCCACCCAGTGGGCAACCCTAGCTTTTAATAACCTCGGGCGAAAATCTGAGATATCGGTACTTTGATCTGGTCCTGCTTTGAGTGACCTCTTGCTGAAACTGCAAAACCACACCGGGATATTCTGAGCGACATCTCCACTATATACTTTCAACAACCAATATATATACTTCACCCTCATGTTTTTGTATTGCGATAACGACGTAAATAATTTTGGGATCATTTTAAAATTATGTTTTAATAAAAATAAAATGTCCGAAGATGGTTTTTTTTTTAATGATTTTGAAATCAATTGTGAACATGTAGAAATTTTAATGAAATTTTTGGCATTTTATTCATTTATAAATCAATTTTATAATGAATAGCTTCTTTGATTTTAAAAAACCTTCAGGATATATGTTTTATCACTTAACTGGAGGGTTTCAATGTTTGGTCGTTTGAATAAAAAAAATCCAATTGCTAATTTTTGCATTTACAAAAAGATCCAAAACGAGAACAGAATTAAATTTACGATGTGAACACCCAGCAAAAGTTATTTGAAAATTATGATTTTGCTTTTTAAAAAACTAAAAAGAGAATTTTTATACCATGTATTTTTCCTAGTGGAGTTTTAAAAATAAGGGTTGATCCAAAAACAAATTTCCTCTGATGCAATTTACCTACATTTTATTCACTTAAGAATTTTACTGTGAATTTTGAAAGCTTTTGAACCCTTTGGCTTAAGATGAAATATTTGTTATTAAATAAAGATTTATTCAATCTATCTAAAAAAAATTATGATTAAAACCTCCCAATATAGGAGAGCATATTTGTTGTGGAGCCAATAAGCACGTTGACCCAGCAAATTATCTTTGAGTTAAGCGTGCGAGTCATTGACAGCCAAAAGAACAATGAAGCAAATAAAGGTGAGGTAACAGTATAACAAATGACAATTTATTTGTCGTTGGTTACAGAACTGATAAAGTTCAGTCGGAGTGTGTCGACATTGTTGGTGTAGTTAGCTGGATGAATGATGTTGATGGCTAGTACATTAGATTAACCGGGTGTATCAATGTAGTCACTAGTCCGTACAGTGAGTTGTACATGGACTAGGTGCTGCATTGCTAGAGCTGGTTTGCAATAGGTGTTGATAGCTTGGTCGCGTAGAGTCAAGCGAGTGTAGTGGCTAAGAATTAACTGTGTCTTAGCACTGTGGACTGTATGAACAGACTGGGAAACTGTGGCAAAGGTTTACCATGCCTTAGCACATGCAAAGCGGAGTGAATGGACAGGGAAACCAATAGTGAAGGCTAAATGTGCCTTAGCTCTGTGAAGCTGAGTGAATGAATCGGAAACCGTTGGCTTAGGCTTAACTGTGCCTTAGCTCTGCGAAGCTGGGCGAACGAATTGGGAACCAATGGCTAAGGCTTAACCATGCCTTAGCGCCACACTATCGAGTAAACAGACCGGTAAGCCATGGCTAAGATTTACCATATCTTAGCACTGCATGGCTGAGTGAATGAATAGGGAACCAACAGCTCAGGCTAACCGTGCCTAAATGCTGCGCAGCCGTACGAATGAACGGACAGGGAGACCGACCGAATTGGTTAAAACCGGGTGATCTGAAAGTCCTCTTCGTGTTTGCTTCCAGGCCATCTGCTTTGATGAGTTCGTAAGAACCGTCAGAGATACTCTAACCTGCAGAAGGACCTTTATCACATGTCTATGTGATGTAAGGCAAATGTAACCACGAGACGTAGGATTACGCCATGAGAGCTTTGCTACAATAAATGTGCGAGCTGGTTTTATTTCCTAAAAGCTTGAAAAAGTTACAAGCAGTAAAATTTGACAAGTTTTTGATGGGCACAAGGCCCAAAGTTTTTTAGGGAAAGGGGAGGGGAAGAAAAAGGAGTTGTTCTAGGGAACCCCTGGCTAGCATCTTTCACAACCTATCCATCGTCTAATACGCAACAATCACCAAAATATAATATTCACTCTATGGGAACCTACTTAAAATCCAAATGGAATGAAATGATGTATATACAATTGAAAAACATGAAGGGGAAAGGGAGAAAAAAACTTGAGAATATTTAGTAAAAAGCAGAAATTAAACAAAAAGTAAATAAATACATAAACCCCGTTTGGTTTCCCTTCCACCCCCCCAGTCTATGATATGGAGAGTCGACTGTTTTCCGGTATCCAGACGGAGCCGAAAACAAGCTGAGCTCTCCCTATAGGGAAGGAAGCCTAAAACTAATGGTGAAAAAAGAAAAACCGGGAAAGAGCGCGGCAAGGAAAGGGCAACATGAATTACAGCAATGTAGGTTCAAGATCCTCAGAAAATGGGGATGGGAAGGTAGTTAGGGGAGTAAAAAAGAAATGTGGGATGGGGAGGATCTTGATAATTAACAACTAAGTAAAAAGGTCAATGACACACCTCATACAACTAGCTAGGGGGTCAAGGGAGGAACAAAAAATCCTACTTACTTATCCTACGTCCCTCGGGACCCGGATCATCGTCGCCGTGTGTAGGAAGAGGAGGGAAGGATGATTCCAACATTGCCCCCTTTCGTACGACTGAGCTTGCTGCATTCACCCACCTTTTGCTGAATGTTATGCGGCTCAACCGTTTTCAATCGCTTTTAATCTTGACTCTAAGCTGATGCCGAAAGAACAAGATCAGATCACGATGAGAAATGTTTGCACCCTCATACAATCCCTTGTTTCGCATCTCCCAAATCACAATTCTGGCCACAGATAGGATTGTGAGAAACACCATACGCTTCTCACCCTGATACGGAGGGTCAATATTATCTACGACGTAAACAACTTCGAGCAGCACAAGCTGTTTGGGGGTGATGCGAGCCGTCCACTCCTCGACGTGACTCCAGAACAAGCGAACCCGCTCTCAATAGTTGAAGGTGTGCGAAGTCATTTCTTCTAAACCACTGCTGCTGCGGGGACAATCGGGTCTGTCTGTCATGCACGCTCTGTAAGCCCAGTCGTTGAGGGCCAACTTGTTTCGAGCGAGTCGTCAGGTGAGTGAGAACTCGGAGTTGTTCAGAACGCTTGAGTCTGGCACCCAATTCCATTGGGAGCGGATCTTCCCTAGCGACCAGCTGAGCCGCTTCTCCAGTAGACCGAAAACGGAACCCGCCACTAACTCCCGATATAGCTCTTTTCGAAACTGTGACTGGTCACTGGACTGAGGAAGGCTGCGTAGGGCCCTACTTTAGGCGAAGAAAAACTAGCACCCGCTGTATTAGGTTTCCCAGCCGCTCCCGGAAGTCCCATATTTTCCAGTAGCCAGTCAGACTAGGCCTATTAGCTAACTGCAGACTGACGCTAACAAATTTATGGTCAGTCAGCCCTAACCAGTGAAACATGGGACAAGTAACGAGGTCATTGTCAGCTCTTCTAACTAACACTGTCCAGAGAAGACCGAATCTGGCCAGAGGGCGAATCTCCTAGCCACGTCCACATCTGGGTGATTAAGATGAAACCTATCAACCAAATTGAACTCGGCCAACAAATCGATCAAGCTGCTTTCACACCTTGCTGACCCGCTAGCGCCTCATCTATCTTAGGATCAAGGATCGCATTCCAATATCCACTAGAACTATCCAATTCGGATTGTCCAGGAACGGCCCCAATCGCCAGAAGGAGGAGCGTCTTTCACCAGTTGAGTTGGATGCATAAACTGCAACTACTCGAAACTCGAAGGTTTTCACGGCAACATCAGCTACAATCAGCCGGCCTCCGTCATCTGCAAAGACAAGATTGACAATCACATCAAGGCTGCGTCCAACTAGCAAAGAGACCCCAGCGCTGCAACGGCTGCCGAATGCTGAAAAGACCACAATGTCGCCCTGCAGCACCTGACAGTCCGCTGCGCAAGTGAAGTGAGTCTTCTACAACGTCCATACCGAGGTTCAAGAGTTCACCTAGCAAGTGCGCGCACTTGCTTGAATCCCTCAGTCCCATCACGTTCAAACTGGCAATGTTAAGAGTCCTATTTACCCACTTACCTACTCTGGTCCGGAAGTCATCGGGGGTGAGGATGCCGACGGCAAGTCTCAGGGAGCTGGTGCCAAGTTCAGTAGTTACTCGGCCGTCTCTGGACAATCCTCTGAGATCTAATGGGAACCACGCTTTAAGTGATCTGTAGAAGGAGGGGTGTACGTATATGGGAATCCTTCCTGCGCAGTGAGTCCACATTTTTTTCAATGAGGGGTGCTCCAATTCCGCCAGCCTCACACCCACATCGGTTTGACAAGCCGCCTCTAGGAAGTTCCATACAGCCTGAGTACAATCACCATGGGTGCACCCCTAAAATTTAACGGATTGGATACTTTCTTTTTTGGGGTCTTTTCGAGATCCATCAGCAGTTTTAGTGACGTTCGAAGCTGGAAGTCACCTATCACTTCCAGGTCTATAGAACATAGAGCCATTACTTTTTCAATTTGTTCTTTGTTGATTTCCGGTGAGATCGATTTGGTTCTTCGCCGGCTTTTATGGTCCTTTCCTATTGTAGTGGAGGGGGGTCTTGCTTCCAAATGGGGGCGCTGGTGGAAAATTTTTGGAGAGGAGAAGGAAGAGAAGGTGAAAGAGGGGAGAGTTGGAGTATGAGGAGGACTGGTTTGTGGGTAGAATTGTTGGAGTTGTGTTTGTTGGGGAGATTGGGGCTGGTTTGTGGGGGAATCTTGTTGGGGAGGTGTGTTGGGACAAAGTTTTTTGGAATGTCCCTCTTCGCTACTACTTCTCCTCTTGAGATTGAGTATAGTTTCCATCAGAATTTCTTCCGATCACTTAGTTTTGGATTTCTTTTTGGTTGCTTTAGGAGATGCTGCTGGTAATTTTGGAGCTGTCAGTTTTGTTGATGAAGCTGGTGTTGAATCTTTGTGTGTTGCTGGTAATTCTGGAGCTATCGCCTTTGTTGATGTAGCTGGTGCTGGATCTTTGGACGATGCTGGTGATCTAGGAGTTGTCATTTTGGTTGATGCACTTGGTGCTGGGTCTTTAGGGGCTGCTGCCTTTGTTGATGTAGTTGGTGCTAATGCTGGTGGTCTTGGTGCTTTTGTTTTTGTTTTTTTAAGTGGTAGTGCTGAAATGGGTGCTTTGGATGATATTGGAGCAGGTTCCTGTGGGTCTTTCAGAGGTCGTGACAAACTCCCTTTCTTTTGTATTATTTCCGTCGAGCCCTCGTAATTTGGTTTCTGGACTGGATCTGGTTCTTTTCTTTCAGGTTCCTTGGTTGGTTGACTGGAGTTGGTTGTAGGAGTGGTTTGGTCTTTTAGAGAGCGGAATTTTACAATGTGGCCAAGCTGTTTGCAGATCCAGCAGTGCGGTCTTTTGCCCTCTATTACCATCATCTGCCTATCCCGGCTTACTATTGTCTCAGGAATAGCGTGAAAGCTCTCCCTTGTCAAGCAGACCCGGAATTCATAATCTCCAAAGGTGTCACCGGTGGCAGATCTTAGTAATGACACTTCCTCAACGCGTCCGTAGGCGTTGGGGAAGGAGACCAGAACCTCGCCGTTATAAACGCTGTAATCTTGCATACAGTTACCCGTGTTAAGGTTGATAAAATGGCGATTGGCGAGTGTTCTGAAAATAGAAAAATGTAGACACACGGACGCCAAGAATTCAAAATTGGGTGGCAAAAATAAGGAACCGTTTCTTTTGGTATGAGGAGATGAAGAGAAGGAGAAGGCGTCAGGGATAGGAGTTTTGGTAGGAGGTACACAAAAGGAAGACGCGAGGAAAGAAGTTAGTTCACTACTAGAGTCCACGAGGGACAAGTCAGTTGACTACTAGAATCCGCGGTGAACATCACTCAGCGATTTCCGCTCCTGTATCCACAAAAATTAAGCGGTTACAACAAAGCTTAATTACAACTTGATGTAAAGGCCAGATTTTTTCGCACGAAAATAAAACATCATTGAATCGAAGTTTGTGTTTTCTTCAATAATTTCAACAACGAAGAAATACAACACCCGGATTCTTTGGGTTTCCATGTATTCCGGCTGCAGCTGGAAGAACTTGGTTGTGATGTTGGTTGCTACGATTCTGGCAGCTTGCTCCTCCGTTGGTAGTAAGACATCTTATGTCGCGAAGATGCGTTGGAAGAAATATTGGCAAGAGATGCCAGCTGTTCGGAGTTCTTCGAAGGCTTCCTTTTTCAGCCCTGTAACTCTTCTGGTTTTTAGGTCTCTAACGACCAGTGAGAGGATCCGAGGTTCAATTGTTTTGGCAATCTTAGGGATGGGCAAAATTTCGTTGCCCTTAAAATATTGGGCATACTTGACCACCCTCTTTCGTAATCTTCCAGATTTTTGTTGAATTCTCTAGGAGACTGATTCTGGAAGAGGGCTGGGACTGACTGGTTTTTGTCCAGGACTTTTTTTTTTCAATTATTTTTTTAAAAGCTTTCAATTTATTGTTAAAAGATTAAACTTTTATTATTTAAAAAAGTTCATTGATATGTATTTATTGAAAAATGCCCAAATTGATTTATTGTAAAAGAAAATTATTTAAAAATTCAGATGAAAATCTTGTTTATTTTCTCAAAAAAAGCAGACCAAATAACATACGAGGCTGTTTCTTGCTGCTTATTTTTAAAAAAGCTAAAACATTCGGGAGTAACCATTTATTTGCTTTTTTTTTTTTTTTTTATTCAAAAACGTTTATATAAAACATTAGATTAGTTGAAGAATTCCCACAGACTGTAGAATCTCCTTTCAGACTGATCAGCTGTAGATCTTTGAAACTTGTTAAAAATTAATGCTTTTTTTTTTTTTTTAAATTGGTTCATTTCGTAGAAAAAGATTGGCGATTTTTTTTAAATAAAGAAAAACATTCCTAGTAAAGTAGAATCAGAAATTTCACGATTTAAAGTTTGCTAACATTCCGAAAATTTTTATTAAACTTGCAATTCTTAAAGCTCAAAAACTGTATAAATATCACGCTCTTCAGAGATTTCAATAGAGTTTCCATAAAATCACTATTTTAGAATTATTATGTGAAAATAACATCATTCTACATTAAATTTTTAAATTTTTTTTTCAGAAAAATCAAATCTAGTGCATATTACAAGATTAACTTTTTATATTAGTATTATAAACTAAGAATCATAAGTTTGTAATCATAAGTTTATAATATAAAAAGGTAAATCAAGATTATTTAGAAGTAATATTACGCTTTATAGTCTTCCGGAAGGTTTTTGAAATATTTTAGAATATTCATTTAGGATCAAATGTACAATCTTCATTCCACCTCAATTTTAAAATTCCCCCAAGCACGTCAAGGGGGAAAAAGATTCTTCAATTGATCCAAATTATTATTTTTTTTTTTTGACATTGAGTTGTAGAAACACAAAAAATCATGACGACCTTTCCTCTCCAGTTGTTGGGTCGCATTCGGTACACCGTCGTACCTCTGGGCAGTTCTGCCGGATGTGCCTCGGCACTGGAGAGTTCCTCCAGCCTCAGGGGGCATCCCCCCAGGCTTTTACTCCCTTCGCGGGGGGTATTGCCTGGCGCCCCTAATAAGGGGAATGCCGACGGGGCCGAAGGTATTTTTGACTTTGCCGGACGCGTGTGGGCTCCGGCTCTGCGACCGGACCCACCTTAAAAACGGCCTTGTGCCACATTCGTACGTTGGTGGGACGTATGATAAAACAAGATCTGTTTCTCTAAAAAACAAAAACAAATGGTTGGGTTTTTAGTCCTATTGCCTTTGTTATATTGAGAGCAGGAAGAAAACAAATGAGTCGACGAGAATTTTGTTTGGGTTTCAAAATCTTTAATGTCAGCTTGAGACGAAATCCCTTGTACTGTGAGTTGTACTAATAGAAGAAAAGAGTTGCTGGTGTTAGAGCAGGAATTAAACATCCAATTTGAAGCTTCGAGGATCAGTTGGTCTTGGAGGAATGAATAAATGATAAGGGAATAATTTCCTAGAAAACAACGGTCCAAAAACTGGATGTGGTCTCCTCATGTTGATGGTGGTCTGCTGCTGGAGTGGTGAGGAAGAGAGGATCGGTCTGTCCTGCTCGAAAAATATGTGAGGAAGAGGGAGAGCGCACATTTACACCACCTTTTATATTGCCCAGGAAAGTCATCCGAGCAGAATGGGATAAATCATCCTCATTGGTCGAAAATATGAAATCGAAACCTCAATGGTCAAAATAATTCCCACGCTAAGCAATAATTTGAAAATATAAATCACGTGATTAAATGTTAGTCTGACGAGCAATTGAAAATTAGTTCTTTCTGCTACACCTTATTAGCTTACTTTCATTACCATCTTTCATAACGCCGTAAGGTTTAAAAAAAAAAGTATATGCCAGCAAAATAATAAGGGGGGGTATTCTGCCTAAAAAATGAATTGTCAGTCAGTTCTCTGGAGAATAAGTTAATGTTTAACGCAAGTATCAGAATGGAACATTTCTTATATAATTTTAATGTTCAATTATTTTTATGACGACCATAACTATGGATTAAATTTTAGATTATTATATTAAATATAAGAATGAAATAAATAGAGATGAGAAAAATGTATTAGAAAAAAGATAGTACATTTTAAAAATTGAATTTAAGAAAAGATTTCAACAATCATTGGCTGTATAAGGATAAACTCCCATAATTATTTACTTTTCCTATTTTTAAGCAACACTTTCTAATGCTATTATAAGATGCAAATGGTTCACGAATATGTCTAGCTAAGTTTGGGATAGTTAAAAAATTATCCTTTTTTTTACAATCCCACTTTCAGCCTAGCGCCAAATTGTATCTTAGTATAATGAATAAAAATTCCCTATGTCGTTGGGTATGCTCTTTTCATGTTCATTTCTTTTTCTATTTTTTTCATCAATTCGAATGAGTAAACGGCAAAAACTGAGTGATGCGGCTTTCTGCAAGTTGAAAGCTACCAGAGAATGCAAGGAATGAAAATGTGCCTCATCTTTACATGTTTTCCCACATAAGAAATATGAAGCTAAAGCAAAATGCAAAGATGAGGATGCTGAATGTACATCAGAACTAGGAGGGGAGGAACATGAAGAAAATGCGAATATGGTGGAGAGAAATATAGAAATAAAAGTTGAAAAGGAATTTCCTAGAGGAATTAACGTTGTTAAAGAAACTGAAGGTGACAATGATGATGGGCCAAAGGAAGAGAGTTCCAGTGCATGCGGTAAGGACTGGTATGAATATGAAGAAGGAATTGATGAAGTTATTGGAAATAAAGAAACAGAACAGGCAAACATAGAGATTACTGTGTATGCAGACATAGCATTTTGGCCACGAACTTGCTCAGGGCAGTTGTTCATTGATCTTTTAATATTAGGACCTAAAATGTTTCAAAACAAAGATGAACCATTTACTCCAATTGGGGGAAAAATAGTCTGAGAGTAATGCTACAACACTGGTTTTACAAAACAATGGAGATGCTGCTTTGAGATCATGGTTGCTGTACTCAAAGACGAACAAATCTCTTTATTGTTTCTGCTGTCACCTCTTCCTGAAGACAGAGCAACGTAAATCAAGTCTAGTAAGAAATGCAGGACCTCAAAAGTTCTTGAAACTTAATTAAAAAATGCTTCAACATGAAAATTTGTCGGACCACAAAAGAGCTTTGAAGGAATGAAAGATGTTGGAAATGACCCTTAATAAAGGTAAAGCCCTTGACAGTAAATTACAAGAACTATAAAAGAAAGATTTGGAGACAGGTTTTAACACTGTTACTTAATGTAAAATTTCTGACTAAACAGAACCTGCCTTTGAGAAGTCATTGAGATTATGTATATAGTTCCAATAAAGGTAACAATAGAACTTGTTGAACTAATGAGCAAGTATGATCCTGTTCTTGGAAAGCATTACTTGAAAAAAGTAAATAATAACCGGTGGTACTTGTCACCAAAAATCTAAAATGAATTCATTCCTATTTTGGGAAACCTTGGGAAGGAAAATACGTTGGATCGAATTCAAAAAACCAAATATTTTGCGATCATACTAGACAGTACGCCAGACATTTTTCACACTGATCAGATGAATTTCATTTGTCGATAGGTCATTGAAGACAAAGAAGTGCAGATGTGGGAATCATTTTTTAGTTTTATCACTGAGCATGGGAAGACAGCTTATGATATAAAGATGATTTTGAATCGACTGGAAAAAGAGAAACTTGATTTCAAAAAATGTAGAGGGATAGGATTGACAATGCAACTAGTATGGCTGGAGTTCATGGTGGGGTTCAATGTCTTCTACAAAACATAAATGGGAAAGCTAAATTTGTGTCATGTTCTAATCATAGCTTCACTTTATGCAGTGTTCATGCTTCAGCAGGGAATGCAAGTGCCATTACATTTTTCGGAGTGATTTAGAGACTCTATAGATTTTTCTCCCCTTCCAATCACAGGTAGAAAGTTTTACCTTCGCATGAAGGTCATGATGAACCATTTGGTAACCACACATTGGACTGCATGTTACAAAGCTATTCGTACAGTGAAAACCTGATTTCAAGGAGTGATTCAGGTACTTGATTCATTAACCTCAGCTTCAGAAAATCTTCAAACAAGAGAGGATGCACAAATTATTTTGCTTTAAATTGAAAACTTCTCCTTTATGTTATATTTGTTTTACTGAGAATAAACCTGGAACAAATAAATCTCATCCAAAAGAAACTTCAAGAACCTGGTATTTGGTTTGGTTGTATGTGTAACCCATGTGGATGTAACCAAAATTTTCTTTAACCGAAACAGGGACAGGCCGGCATCTGAATGGGTTAATCAAAGTAAAACAAAATGCGAGGGGGTGCCATTATGAATACAGGCTCCAGGTGGCACTTTGCTTTGGTCATATTTCCATTTTTCATGTAGTTTTTTGTTTTGCAAATGATCCAATTGAATCTATATAATTTTTAAACAGATCTATTTGACCCACAGATGGGTCTCTAACAGGTACTACTCATCTGGGTCAGAGTGGTCCTGAGAGTAATGGCAATGGAGGGGTACTCTACCCAGATCTGGAATCTCACTATCAGATGCAATTTAATGTTATACCCAGGATACCCACTTTGGTGGTGGTGGTGGTGTGGGGCTTACACCTCTGTAGGGTGGATATGGTCAGTGTATTCTAAGCACCAGAAAGAGGGTAGTATTTTATTTGGGAAAGTGGTTGATTCTTTATTACATGCAATGAATTGAATTAAATGGTGTAAAGTTTTGAAGTTGTTCTTTTTCTAGGGAATGTAGTTTAACATTCAGTGCATCATCATATAGGATTAGATTGGGAATTTGAACAATTGAAATTTATGAGGTATGATAGAACAGCTGTCAAGATGGAATCCTATTCTCCAAGTGCATGTGCAAAATACCAAAAAAAAGAGGTGAATGCCTTTTAGTTCATTACCTATCATCAGAGATAGAATGAGTCTATCTCAGAATGCTCCAACCTTCTGAAACAAAATATTTTGCTGGAAAGGAGGCCTTTAAGATATTTTGCAGTTAATGTGGATGCAACTCCAGACTCTTCCTTTGTTAAGCAGACATTTCTGTTGAGGTATGTTAATTTAAGGAATGGTAGATATAAGATACAAAAAAGATTTATGTTAACAGATTGCCACAATAAACACAGGGAAGAGATGAATCAGTTAATCATGGACATCTTAAAAAATAGTGTCACTCCTTATATGACAATGCTGACAAGAAACTAAAATGGTGTTCAAGTAAAAATACTTGAGTAGTGTTCAATAGTAATTCATAGTGATATCAATTTCATGTCCATTTTCCCATTTGAATATTTAGATATCTACTGTAATCATTTGTGTATAAGATACACAGATTTTTCAGCCCAAAAATTAGGGGTGCATATTATACTCAAGAACTATATAATTAACTTTTTTCCAGTCACATACCTCACGATATTTAAGACAAGATGACTGAAAGTAAGTTCTATCAATATTCAAAGTAGTGCATTTTACACTGTTACAGAGAAATATCCATTGGAATGTATATGTTTATAATCTTGCTTCTAATGTGAGTTTATTTTCATCTCAAGCTTGTTACATTTTTATGTAAACATGTCCATGTGTTTGCTTTAAACATTGTGTAAATTTTGTTTTTAAGATTATGTAAACTATATATATACTTATTCTTAGTCAGTATGAACCAATAATAAGTTGAACAAATGCTAAATTTAGCTGCTATGCATTTAAAAAGTCAGTGTGCATTATGCATGAGAATGTTTATCCAGAATTTCATAGTCCAAAGTTAGGAGTGTGTGTTATACACAAATAATTTCAATAAATAAGGAACACGGTTTTGATAGGACTGGTGTTCCATTTAAAGTAAAAACAAAACCTCTATTTAGAAGAAACAAAAAACAAACCCCAGAGCTGCCTGTGTTCATTATTTTATCTCTTTTTGGTGGGCATCAACTCTAAAAGATTGTACCACCAAAATTGATAAACTTGAAGTGTAGAACACACAAAAAGTAAGTGTAGAAATATATATTAAAAAATATTAGTAAAAATTAAAAAAATCCAAACTTTTTGTCTTATGTAGTATACAAAAAATTTATTAATACATTTTTTCTTCTACATTTTGACTCCTCTGTCCTAGTTTTTTTAAAGTAGAGCATTCATGCCAATGTTTTAGTGTATCTGGTTGTCTATCTGTGAGTAGATAGTTAGCAGAATTGGTACCAATGACAATATTGTTCAAGCCCTGCTCTTCTCTACAGCACCAGTGTTAGCATCTCAAATTGATTTAGAATCAGATTTTCAGGGAAAAATATTGGATAATCTATAGTATTTTGATGATAGCAGTACAAGTATTAAATCAATTTCAGCAGAAGGCAGCAACTTCAGTGGATTTATAAGGAAAGCCAGTTGCTTTGCTCCAGAGTCTTCACCCTTTCAATGGATCAGAAATCCAATATATGCCAAGCAGACATACTTTGAACAGTTTTGCAAGATGTGGTTTAAATGGCCAAACAAAAGAAATTTGAAAATTCAACAGTTTTTCATTTGTGTGAGCAAAAAAATTGGAAAAATAGTATGGCAGAATATAATCTCTGCTAACCTGCCACTTTTGGAAGTTGCTGCTCAGATAGGACCTCAAAAAAATTTATTGATATGGAGTCTATTGTAGCCATTTTTCCAGTGTTATGTGACTGGTGTAGTAATTCATCAAACAAATACCTGTTTCTGAAAATGGACATCAGATTTGAATGTTCAGGACAAGCAATGCTGAATATTAGGTTGCACAAGATGTGAATTTACTAAAGACATTTTTGGTTGTGGAAACAATAGAACCATTATGAGGTTATGATTTTCTCAATCATTTTGACTTGATAATTGACAGCACCAAATTCAGACTTGTTAACAGAACATTAAAAAGAATAACTACTGTACAACTGACAATATTGGTTATGAATATTTTATTAAAAAATTCTGTTATTCAACCAGCAGTTATTGAAAAAATACCCAAATTTGATTTCTCTTCATCATAATCCCAACTGGTAGTAATCTCCCCTTAATATTTTCCAAAACAAGACAACTATCAATTCACAAATTTAACATAGCTAAAAAAGAGTTTAGAAAACTTCAAAAGGTTGGAATCATATCTCCTACTATTAAATCTGAGTGAGAAAACCTTGCACATGCTGTTCAAATCAAATTGAATGTACAGAGCCAGTAGATATTAGATTTTTAAACTCCCATAACCAAAGCAGATTGATATTCTATTCCTAATAGGATATCAATATCTTAAAATTACAAGGTAAAAAATACTTTTCAAAAATAGATCTAGTATCAGCATACCACAAAGTATCAATCCATCCTTATGATGTCTGCAAGATGGAGTTAATAACTTTATGCTTTTTGAACAATGAATGCTTCAAGGACATTTCAATGAACAATGGACAACAGTTTTTCCAAAGTTTGGTATGTGTTTATATATACTAATAATATTTAATATGCTCTGATAATGAAAAAAAAACCCACTAAAAGCTATTGATCAAGTACTGAAATTGCCTAATGATTTTGATCTTAAAATATTTCTTTCTAAATGTATATTCAATATCGCAGAACTTGAAATTTTGAGATTCTGTATAAACTGCCATGGTCTCAGACCAAGTCTAAAAAAATTAATGAACTTATTCCTGTGTCCAAATGATTCAAAATCATTGTCAATTTCTTGGAATATACAGTTTTTACAGAAAACGAGTTCTTGATTTTAATGACTGACAGTTCAAACTACACAGTTGGTACCACCTTACACTAAATGGTCAGCCAGTCCCTGTTCACTTGTTTCCTCATAAACTGTTCCAATCCAAACAAAAATATTCAAAATTTGACTGAAAATTATTGGCTGCCTATTTGACAGTTTTAAATTTTAATTACCAGATAATTGTTATTACTTAGAATATTCAGACTATTGACCCCATTTTTATAGTTTAGTCATAATGTTTTGGCCAATATGTCCTTTGGCCTTCTTCAGATGTTTCATTTTGAACTCAGTTCCTCTGAAGCTAAACATCTCAAAGGAAGAAAGACTGGCCGTAAAATCATTACAGAGTGATGAAAGCATTGCAGTTCTACCAGCAGACAAAAGCAATGCTACTGTAGTAATGGATAAGGTGGAATACTCTAACAAATTAGCAGACCAGATTGGCAATGGTGGCTACTGTAAAATAAAGAAAGACTCAATTCTGAAGATGGAAAGGAAGCTGTCAAAGATCCTCAGTAAGAACAAAGATCACATACCACAAACAAAATACAGACAGCTAACGCAATACGATAACAAGCTACCACACATATATGGCCTTCCAAAGATTCATAAAGATGGTATTCCACTAAGATCCATTGTCAGCAACAGAGGTTCACCATATCACCCATTGAGCTGCTTCCTTGTGGTTATAGTCTCTCCACTAATAGAGAAGTCCTCATCATGTCAAAAACTCTGACCACTTTGTGGAAAAAATCTGCAAGGCCCCTATTCATTCCAACAAGATGGTGAGTCTAGATGTAGTAAACTTGTTCATGAGGGTACTCAATGATGAGACACTAACAGTGGTAGGGGATGTTGGCTGCAGATCATTCACTGGAAGAAAGTACCTGTATCCCAATAGGTAACCTGATAGAGATGTTGACTTTCTGTGTAGAAATGACCTATTTCAAGATAGGATCTGACATCTATTAACAAGAAGAAGGAATAGCTATGAAATCATCATTGTCACCAGTATTGATGAACATATACATGGAATACTTTGAGGAAATGGCACAAGAATCTACATTTCGAAAGCCATCATTGTGGCTTAGATATGTAGATGATACATTTATATTTTGACCTCCTCAGAAAGATGTCCAAATACTACTGGATCATATGAACTCAATCTGATTATCAATATAGTTCATTATGAACTAAGAACAAGACAACAGGTTATCCTTTCTAGATGTACTGATAACTCACACAAAGCAAGGTTTCAGGTCATCTGTATATTGAAAGTCAACCTTTACTGGACAGTACCTAAACTTCAACTCCCATCATCCATGTAATATAAAGACAGGGATTGATCATTGCTTACAATACCAAGCAAAAACCATCAGTAGAAACAGTGATGTGTATCAAGTGGAAATAAAGACTTTAAGACAGTCTCCATCACAACAACTACCCAGAGAGCATAACAACGGCTTTAAGAAATCTAGTTCAAATGTGAGAGAATGATACCAGAAAACTCTCCACAGTCTGTCTGCCCTATATCAAAAGTCTGTCAGAAAAAATTCAAAAAGATATGCAGTCCATATGATATCGGGACAATATTCCCCAGCAGCATGAGTCTTCAAAATATCTCTACTGAGTCAAGCCCCCAACAGAATACAACATGACTAAGAATTGCATCTACTCCATCCCATGCAGTGGCAGTAGAGTATATAAAGGCGAGACACACAACCCACTAAAAGTAAGGCTAGAGGAACACTGAAAAGTAGTATGTCAGAGAGAAGTTGAAAAGTCAAGTATGGTGGACCATATATGGAAGGAAAAGGGAAACCATCTGCTCTTGTGGGACCAAGCTAAAATAATTGATAGGGAAGAACATTGGAAGATAAGATGTCTCAAAGAAGCGGTGCATATGTTAGGCTACAGTGACCTGTTGAGTAGACCAAGGATAGTGATGAATAAGATTTGAGAACCATTAATCAAAAAGGCTTGATGAAAAAAAAATTGTGATATGAGCTATGGTAGAAAAACATCTGATATGATAGTAGAGATTGAGTTTATAAGTCCCAAAAATTCCCTCTGAACCATCTGGCAAGGACACATGGCACAGTAGATAAGGTGTTTGGTTGGAAAGTGCTTTTGGGTGAAATCATCTGGAAGTTGCAGGTTCAATCCCAACAACAAGTATGAATAACAAAAGAATACTTACTATTACTAAACACTTGTGCCCACTCATGGTTAATAGTCTACTCTTGTCATTCAAATAAAGGGTTTGGTTTGAGATTCTGTGGGGACTCCTGAGTTCAACATGAAAAACTTGAAGAAGACCGAAGCACATAGCAGCCAAAACATTGGGAGTGAACAATAAAGATGAGGTCAATAGTCCAAATATTCTGAGTAATAACAATTATCAAGTCTAATTTTAGTAGCAATAATAAGAATGATCTTAATGTATCCACAATAAAAAAACTGGCAGAATTATAAAATGGAAAAAATATGCTTTATTAATTAAAAAAAAGAAAAAAAAAAAGAAAACATGCATATACATTTTGTATATTGCATGTATTTTGTGAACTATTTCAGTTTGTGTATAATTATGCTCTGCTTAATGGGAGGAAACTATTGCAGTAATATTATTTTCATGTCTATCTCTATGTATTCCAATATTCAAATATGTAAATAAGAACACAGCATATTACTGTTTTAATATAAAGTTTCCATATAAAAATCTAAATCAAACCTCTTCTGGAGAAGGGGTTAAAAAAAAAAGACAAAAGAACACATACCCAAAAGCTGCTTGCATTCATTTGTTCATTATTCTATCTCTCTTTGGAGGATCTTAGCACCAAAAGATTGTACCTGCTTGCTCACCAAAAATCTTTTCCTCATGTAGATATCATAATGTTAATTTATCTAGAAATGGTGCTACTGAGTGCCTACTAGAAGCTATGATATATTTTTGGAACATTTCAAATGATTTATTATTTGTTTAGTTTCAGTCCTAGACAATGGGAATTGATTTTAAAACATACATTGTTTTCTACATGGTATGTCAGAAAGCAGGTGGTCTGACAGACTTCAAAATATCAGACCTTTTGTAAATTAACATACTGGCATCCATTTTAGCAATGAAAGAGCTTTTAAAGCCTAGCTGAACAGCAAAAACAAGGAATGATGTGAATAGAATATTAGCATACCTAAAATGTTTTGTTTGTGTGTTAATGTTGTCTGTTTTGTATAAAGTGTTGTCTACAATAGATATTTGCAACAAGGTGATAGTAATTTCATACTGAAAGTGGAGATGTCTAACATTGAAGAAACTATTTGAAAATTTGACGGTTGAAAAGCATCTGGAATGAATTCATAGAGATACCTATAAATCAAACTTTCCCATGAACATGGAGGAGAGATCAAAAGGGAATATTGATGCATGATGACCTGATGCCTATTTTTGAAGAGACCTAGTTCAGAAAAACTTTGTTTTATGTTCTGATGCATAATGACAGTGTAGAATTGCTATACATTTTAATGTTGTTAAGAAGTTGGCTGATAATTTTGACTTATGGAAATATTTCAATGTCTGAAAGTCAGTTAGAAAATAAATAAAGCATAAGGGTTAGTATACCAATATCCAACTGACCTCAATGATGAAGATTTTGCAGCAGAAATGCAACATCTATAATTAGTGCATAAATTAAATTTTGAAAAACCAAAATTGAAACCTTAAGAATTGTTAAATTTATTGACTGACTGTAAACTTTGTGAGATATTTCCAAATGTTTATCTTAGTTTGAGAATATGGTTGGCAATTTTAACTAAGGTTTCCATCTCTATCTCAATCCCAAGTTAATTATTAAGAAAGACTTAATACTGAAAACAACATTGGCAGAGAAATTGATTTTGATAGTGTTAATAGAAATTTTGCAGCCAGAAAAGCTCAGTATCACTGTTGTTTAAGTAAATATTAAACATTAAAAAAAATTATTTTTCTTTGAAAATGTTTAAAAAATTTAGAATTTAATTGTGAATGTGACCTTATATACTGTTTTATCTTTTGCCCTCATCCTACCAAGCTATTTTACAAGCAAATGTTATCAGGGGTAACTTTTAGGATCCAAGTAGGTTTTCTGAAGATTTCATTATAAGCCTTGTAACAAAAATATTTGATACATTATTTTCATAGCAATAGAGCAGTAGCTTTTATTGACTATAAAACAAAGTAAACAAGTAACACACCCAGTTGTATTGACTGATTATGTTTGTCATTGCTTTGTATAAAGAATACTGTTTTATTTATGAAAGTTTACCAGTAGTTTTATTGGACCTCAAATCCTCAATTTTGAGGGAAGACCTTGTCTTGTTTTGCTTTGCAAAATTTCTCTTGGGGGCTCTGGGCAACATATCTGACCAGTTAATATCCCATATGTCAACAACAAAGAGTTACACATCATAGAAAACTTTAGCTAACTGATAGCGGATAAGGAAAGCAAGGATACTGCAGACCACCTGCAAGAAAGAAAAAAATCATTTCATTTATAAAGTTTTTGGACATTTTTCTTTTCCCAAATTATGATTTTCAATAAAATAAATTAATATAATACATATATAGAAATATAACACAGACATGTATATATGTGAATATCACACACTTATTAGAATTCAGTAGAAAATATGTTGTACTGAATTTATCTTTAATAAAGTTTTATGGTTGATTGATTAGTTGATTTTAACAGCATGTCAATCCATTTAGGGTTATTTTATGCCTAGTGGTTAGGAAATTGCATTCACTGTACACTCATATTTATATGTGTAGTTGATTCTTAAGAGGTCTTTTTCCACATGGTCTTATCGAATATGAATAATTTAAATATTTATTTTTTTGATTTTAATTACAAGATTATTTCATTACATTACATAGTATATTATGAACTTACACTTAAGTTTTTAAGCTTCTAAACTTTAGAGAATACTTTGTTTTCTTCTAACGCTTTTAGAATATTTAACCACTGAAATCAAAATTTTAAATAGAAAAAAATCTACTGGCAGTTATCTCTCTTGGTCAGGTATTCAATCATACAGAAATCGGATTACCATCAGAGTGAGTGGCTAACAGACTCCACACTATTAATTGCAAACTGGATTAGAGATTGTTTTCTTCTCTAAGTCAGAATAATTAAACATTATTGTGTTAACAAAAATCTCACTATAATGTGTCATTTGTAGCGTTACTCCAATATATGAAGATTGTATCATTATTTTAGTCATTCATGCTTGGAGAGGTTTTAAATTATACTAGATCTGGATCAGACTGGTTTTTAGATGGGATTTGTCTCTCACTCTTTATGTCTAACTTGCTATAAAAGGGTGCTTGTCTCATGCCCAGCATCAGTAACCCTCTCTCTTAGTACTTATTTACAAGTGGCAGATGGCTCTCTCCTTACCTATATGCACTCTGGTGTGACAAGGTGTCAAGATACTAAGAGGGAATTAATTTCATCTTAATGGTTGCTTGATCTAACAAAAGGCTGTGATCAACTGTACCTTTACCTTTCATACAATAAATATTTTGGGTTGCTTCCATGGTGTTATGGCTCAATTCAAACTCATAAAGCATAAATTCATGAATTAGACTATGTTGCACATTCATCTGTGTAGCTTTTAAATCATGCACAGAGTGAAGCAATGCACAACATGTCAGCATACCAACTACCATGATACTACCAACCACAGCAGATACTGTCTGTAGTCTGAACTGCTTCAGTCATATATGTGCCACAAACTAGCACATACAAAAATATTGCAAAACTTTTGACTTTCTCAAGTATTATCCAATACATCTTATAAAAGATAAATTGAAAAAAAACCAACAAAAAACAGATAATAATCTTAATAAGATATTTTTCAGTAACAGAAGTCATGAATAAAACATTGGTGATATATTCTTTTCAGAAGTTAATTTTAATGAGTTGATAGTAGGGTTGGTGTAAAAATACTTGATCAGTTTCAACAACAAAAAGAAGAAATTATTTGTCCAAATTTCTGACATGAAGCTTGATGATTTTTATTAATTAGAATATTAAGAATATTGTCTTCATCTTCATTGTTATATTCACAACATTTTGCCCAATGGATCCTTCAGCTTTTTTCAAGTGTTTCATATCAAACTCGGGAGCTCACAGAGAACTTCAAACCGAACCCTTTATTCAATCTATGGAGATAGATTTTTCTAATTCTATTAACCATGACCGGGTACAAGTTTTAAGCTATAGTAAGTATTCCTCTAGTTGGGGTTGAACCTGCAACCTTCAGATGATTTCACTTAGAAGCACTAGAGTATTTGAACAATAATCTGAAAATTCTAAGTGTATTATTACACCAACCTACTATCAACTCATTAAAATTAACTTGTAAAAAGAATATATAACCAATGTTTTATTAATGTTTTATTCATGTCCTCTCTTACTGGAAAGGAGAAAAATACAAAGAATCATGTCATCTTACCTGGATACTAAGGATAACTATAACAAGATGTTTTTCATGTAATGGACCAATAAAATAAAGGACAAGATTGAGTAGAGTCAAATTGTTGCATTCAATCTGTTCACTATTGCTATCTTTTGATTTCAATTTGTTGATGTGAACCAAGTGTAAAGTTTGTAAAATCTTTAACATCAACTGGCCCAAGATATTAATGTTTTTCAATTCAAATGTTGTTACACTCATTTTCACTCTGTCATTTTCAGGATCATATCTAAAATGAAAAAAAAGGGATGCATAAACAAGTTGTTTATATAGAAATTTATTATTAAGTTAATATTACCAATGTGAAACAACTACTTCTTGAATTTCATTTTAATTTAGTCCAAGCAATTACATACTTCCAATTAACTAATGATAATAATCATTTAGAAACAATAGCTTAAAGTAACTATACATACAAATAATTTGCACATATATAGTTTTAAGTACCGGACCATTGACCTCATGAGTAAAGTGTTTGCCAATGGTCTAGGAGACCGAGGTTCAATCCCAGGTCGAGTCATACCAAAGACTCAAAAAATGGTACTTGATGCCGCCTTGCTAAGCACTCAGCACTATAAGGTGAGGATCAAGGGTAAAGTGGAGCAATCCTGGAAATGAGGTAGTGCCCTTCCCTACAGCTTGGTATAGGAGCTATTGAAAAGGGAACCTTTTGGTCACCCTCAACTAAAGTTGCCAACTTATTTCTATCTAACACTAATGATTTATACAAAATTATATGGCTTCAAGTAACTATTCCTATCTAATAACAATAATCATTTGTCTGAACAAAATAATATGATTTCAAATATTCAAAACAATTATATAGTTTTAAATAAATAATAAAAGTTCTTTGTATGCAATCATAGCTTCAAGTAGTTATTCTTAATTGAAATGATTTGCAAACAGTTATATGGTTTCAAGTATTCCTATGTACTACTGATAATTTTCAAACAGATCTATTTCACCCATAGATATTACCACTCAGGTTTGGAATGGACTTCAGAGTAATGACAATGAAGGGATGACTCTACATTTATTGGCACTCCAGAACTGAAGCCTCATCATTGGATCCAGTTTAGTGTCCTAATTAGGATCTCCATTTTTTTAGGGAGAGGGAGTCTTATTATTTCAATAAATATCTCAAAGCTGATATTTTAAAGGAAGTTTTAATGTGTTCAATTTTGAACAGAGCAAAAATAAGGATGTTATCACACACATGAACATTCTTGTCAGTAATAAAGAAAAATAAGGAAAAAACCTTTAGATTTTGAAAAAGAATCATTTTGTAATTGAATTTTAGAACTAAAATCTGATTATGTTGTATAATTGTTATGGTGATATACCCCATGACATCACTGCATGGACTCTCCCTGACACTATAAATAGTGACTGACTCAATAAACAAGTTAAGCTAGTCTAGTCAGTTACTGGTAACCGTTACTGTGTGTATTTCTAAAAATATGTACTGCTGTAAGCTTTACATCTCTTTGCGTTATTCATTTCTGGCCCTTCAAAGCCACAACAATAATAAATCAGTGAGATCTATTTTTGATATATAGTAGGTGCTTTAGATTATTTTACTACTTGAGATATGACTTTTTTTTATCCTAACAGTATTCCTGTTAGACAAAACATTGAAAATTAAAACATCCATAGCTCTTGCACAGGTGACTGTAATTCAAAACAATATTGATATGAAGAGTAATCATCCTTAATTCCATGGGGGAGTCTTCATAGCTTAGTGGCTATGTGCTGAACTGCTAAATCAGAGTAAGCAAGTCTAAATTCCAATCCCACTATTATGTTATATTTTGGACTAATACCCTTGGGAAAGGCATGAACCACTTTACCCCACCCCAGCTATGGGTTAAATAGTACCAGTACAGTTCTTTTACAAGGATGGCTTTAGCATTGAATAATCCACAAAGGTTGATATGCCATTAAACAAAA
Organism: Sepioteuthis lessoniana; assembly: GCA_963585895.1. NCBI lineage: Eukaryota > Metazoa > Mollusca > Cephalopoda > Myopsida > Loliginidae > Sepioteuthis > Sepioteuthis lessoniana. The sequence goes on from OY757915.1 coordinate 48,960,983, forward strand.
AAAACAAACCAAGTTCGATGGAAGTAAGTTCTAGGGTGAGTCAAAAGTTTTGCAATATTTGCATATATGTTAGTTTTCAGAATAAACTCCAGGAACTTAAGTGAACTGATGCCACTCCTAGCATGTAGTCTGGACCTCAGATTATTATTTGTTCTGATTCTTGGGTCATTTTCTGCGTTTATGACACTTCAATACCAAGATGAGGTGGAAGCTTCAGTGAAGGAGTTCTTTGCCTTAAAGAATAAGAACTAATAGAAAGGTTGCTTCAGACAGTGTAACATGATAGCTTCTACTAGACTGCTTTTGTTCTAACTTGAAGAATAAAGCAAGCAGCTGGTGCCTCAAATGAAAAGAATTTAAGCAATAATGGAAAGAACCAAAGGCTTTTTAACCACTGAAAAGAAGATTATATTTTTTGTAGATTAGAAAGTTAAAAAGATAATGCAGAAGAAAGAAGAAAAACAATTTACTTTGGCAACCTGTGTCGAGGACATGGGATAAAATGGAACAGCTGTGGTACAGAGTAGAGAAAGTTGAAAATTTGTGGGATGAAAAAGAGGAGAAGTGTCTTGCTGAAATGTCCCAGAATGGCCACCACAGCAAATGTCATGCCTGAGAAATAACAGAAAGTATCACCCACAAACACTTGAGCAGGATACCTGGAATTAGATAAAGCTAAAAATTGTGAAGAAATAAAACACAAAAAATAAAATTTCTTGAAAGTATTATTTATATTACAAAAACAAAATTGTCTTTGCTCTAATCTAAAATTGTATTTTTTACAGTTTACAATTATAAAATAAACTGGTAAAGAAAAGACCTTTTATTCAAATAATTTTTTTAAAAATTAGTTTTACTGTCTCCTGCTTTTTTATGTAGAGCATTAATTACTTAATTTTATGTAGAGCATTAATTACTCAATTTATGTAGAGTATTAATTACTTAATTAATCTTAGTATAAACAGAACTCAAGAAACTTTTTAAATAAGCTGTAGGAACAGTTGGAAACAATTTAATTTCAAAGGTCTACATGAGTTTTAAGACAAGTACAATTTTACATTCAGTGCTCATATTGAATAAACTAATTTTAGTGTGGAGAGCAATTCAAGTCGCCCAAATATACTTAATGCATGAGAGTGAGATATAACTTTAGTTCATATTTCTTAAAATTTTTTTAATCTTGAGTGATATACCCCTCAAAAGTACCTCATGTTTGATATATCCTAGCCCTAAAAAACAAAACAAAAAATATTTATTACTTCTAAAACTTTAGAAAAACAGTTCTTTTTAGAAGTATTAGTGAATAAAAAATTTTCTTATTAACATACTTGTGTGATATACCCCCGATACCAATAGTGTATCATAGTATTTTAATAGTGAAATGCCAATAAAATTTTTTATTTGCAAACTTAGTTATTTTATGATCAAAAGTGCATTCCAGCCATTAGAATTTGTTACCAAATGTGTGACACCAAAAGGGTTAACTTAATCAAAAATAGGTTGTAAATGAAGTAAGACATCTACATGACATAGTAAAATTTATCAAACTTAAATAGATTGTTTATCAAACTGTGAAAACAATACTTCTAAGGTGTTGTGTATGAGAATGCTAGGAGTGACTTGATAAAATTATAGAAAAGATTTCTTAGAAGGAACAATGTATGTTTTTTTATCACTTGCATAAGATGCAGATTAGATGAAACCAAGGCTTATTTTCAAATAAGTTAGCCTGTGTAAAATATATTTATATCTATTATTTTTTTTCATATCTAGAATTGAATAAGTAGGAGAAATAATTATTTTTTAGTGAAAGAATCACAATTCTGTAAAATTAATATTTAATGAATTATCTTCATAAACAATAAAACTATATAGTAAATGTATCATAAAAAGTAGAAATAACTTTCAGATTATAATCAATCATAAAAAGCATACAACTGTATCAGGTTGGGATCAAATAAATAGCCATTTTGAACCATAAACTTTAAGATGTCATAAGCTGGCTCAAACACAACTTTGTTAGTCAAATCAGATCTGTTGTAAAGCAGAATAAAATTTGTGCATTGTAAAGTTTGTGACATGACACTCCAGGAGTCATTTAATGCATTAGGATGAAGAAAGAAATTAAAAACAGTATGTGAGATTGCTGACAATCCACAAGGATTGTTTGATTTTAACAGCATGTCAACCCATCTAGGATTATTCTAGAACCTAGAAGTTAGGGAATCACATTCATTGTATGTTCACTTTAACATTTTTTGTGTACTTTTTTCTTAAGAGTTTTTTTTTCACACCATCCCATTGAATACAAATAATTTTTAAACAGATCTATTTGACTCATAGATGGAACCTAGACATTTTTATTGAGTAAACAATGGGTACCATGCATTTTAGGAATACATCCCACTGACTATAAAGTTCAATTACATTTAGAATTGTGAGGGTTCCTAAAGAATTTGACAAAATGACAATAGAAAATATTCTTTAATTCCTTCATTGATAAAATAAAAAATAACAATATAAATTACTTACCAATTGTGCCAGAGAAGAAGGCTACTTAGAGCAGTGTATGGAAATAGGAAATAAACTGAAAATTCATGAGGGTCTGGATCACCTGCAAAAAAGGATTCAAGATAAAACAAGCCCTATTTGATGACATTCGAGATTCAATTCCCACCTGCCACTAGGCAGTATTACCTGGCATATGTTTTGAGTGGGTAGTTGAAGACTGATCATCTGGTCCTAGGGGGCTTTCCACACTTGGGCTATTGCTTAGTTCTTGAGGTTCCCTGATGGGGGAATACCAATGGGATCAAGCTTTTTTTTTTGATCAGCTGTACATATATCTTGATTTATGTCATATATCAACTTGGTGGGGAGTCAGCTAAATAGCTTCAAGATTTACTCCCCATCCACCAAATATTCAAATTTTATAAATATATAGAAAATAAACTTTTTTTTGAATTGGGCTAAACAGAAAATGTCAATGTAGTTTCGGTAACATTAGATGTACCATCAAATAATCTTTAAAAAATATTCTCTACTGAAATGGTGGTGGGGATCTTAAATGTCATCAAATATGACACAGTGTAAAAAAATTTAAGCACGAAAAAATAAGAAAAAAGAGAACTTAAAAGTAGAATAAAAGAAATGTTTGAAACAAAACACATACATCAAAACAGAGTAATGTTGGGATTACAAAAAGAAAAAGAAGGAAAATAACTCTCCAAAAGAAAAAATTACAAATAAGAAAAATTTGAACAGACATACATCAAAACAGGGTAAGGTTTTGATTGAAGGAGGAGGAAGTATCAGACCACCCCAAATTAAAATGGGAGAGTCCAACCAAACACAAAATGTAATTATCCACTTACTGTTGCCAATGGTCCAGGAGATAGGGGTTCAATCCTAAGTCAAGTCATACAAAAGACTCAAAAAATGGTACTTGTTTGATTGTTTGGGTTTTATGGCATATCATATCAACCTTTGTAGATTATTTAAAGCCAAATCAATTTTATACAAATAATCAGTTCTATTTCAGTTTAGCATGAGTACACAGTTTGTCAAAAACATTTCTATTTCAAGCTATTCAGTTTATTCAAACAGTTCTAATTCAGCTAATTCATTTTAGTATAAGTATAGATTTTGTTTACACACAGTTAAATGTCAAAACAATTCTATATAAAACAATTCAGTTTTGCGTAAGTACAGTTCCATTTCAAACAATTCAGTTTAGCATAAGAACGCAGTTTAAATGTAAGTACACAGTTTAATTGTCAAATCATTTCTATTTCAAACTATTCAGTTTAGTCAAACAGTTCTAATTCAAACAATTCAGTTTAGCATAAGTACACAGTTTAGTTCTATTTAACCCATAGATAGGGCCCTATCAGGTGCTACCATTCCGGGCCAGAGTGGACCTGGGAGCAATGGCAATGAAGGGGTGCTCCGCATTCCCCAATGCTCCAGCATTACTGAAACCTCACCATCAGATTGTTTAGTGTCGTATCCAAGACACTCATTGGAGGGAATTTTACCCCTCTGCAGAGGTGCAGTCGGTGTATTCTACAGACCCAGCCAACGGGGCAAGAAATAGTACTTGATGTCACTTTACTTAATACTCAGCATATTAAGGTAAGGATCAAGGATGAAGTGGAGCAATCCAGGGAATGGAGTAGTGTCCTCCCCAATACCTTGGTATAGTAGCTATTGAAAAGGGAGCCTTCTGGTCACCCTTGACTAAGGTCGCCAACTTTACTTTTTTCATGAGACAAATTAACAGTCAAACCACAAGAAAAATACTAAATACTTTGACTCACAGAAAAACAAAAACAATTTAAAACATCTCATAATGAAGGAAAAGAAGTCAAAATTAATCATTATTATTATCATTATTACCTCTACTACCACTAAAAGTTTTTTTTACCAAAATCAATTATAGCTTAAGTATTTTTCAAATTTACAAAGATCTGTAGATGTAGACATTTAAAGAGCTTTCTTGATATTTATAGGGATAGACTGATTATGATACATATATGGCATATGCCTTGGTAGCAATGTCTCAACTATTGAAAGTGATGTCAACATGTGCATGGGTAAAACATTGACTGCTATAAACAAGTAATGGTCTCTTTGATAAAACAAAACTGGAATTCTTCCAATCTGTAGCTGTGTCAATACTACTGTATGGTGGTATCACTAACAAAATACTAGGAGAAAAAGCTAGATGAGAACAACACAAGGATACGATGTGCTGCTTTGAACAAATCCTGGAGGCAGCACTCTACAAAACAGCAGCTTCATGGCCTCCTGTCTTCATAAACCATCCAAATAAGATGAACAAGACATGCTGGGCATTGTTAGAAAAGTAAGGATAACATTTTCCTATGGATGCACTAGTGTTGGCAAACCTACAAAAGATTACATTCATCAGCTCTGTGCAGACACTGAGTGCTGTCAAGATGACTTACCAAGAGCAATGCCATGATGATGATGATGATGAAGAAGCATTTTCTAAATTGTAGACAGTTTAAGAGGTTCTTTGAAATTTATAGAAATTAAATTGTATATGACATATTAAATTCAAGAGAATTTGTGTAGATGAAAAACTATGGCAGCATGAAACAGATTTTGTGGTGTAATAGTTTAAGTGCTGGACCTCGGAATCGTAGTAAGCAAGTTTAAACTCCAGTTGCTCTATTACGTTCACTTTTGAACAAATACTCTTGGGAAAGGTTTGAACCTCCTTATCCTCCCAGCTATGGGTTAAATAACATCACTGCTGTTCTTCTAGAAGGATGGCTTTGGCATTAAATAACCCACAAAGTTTTATATGCCATTAACCAAACCAAACCAGAAATATACTTTTCAGGAAAATTTTGTATCTACATGAAATGTGTTTGAAGTTAAAAAAAATAAAGAAAAAACAAAAGAATTTGCAAATATAGAAATGGTTATAAAATATTATTACTTAGGTGATTCAGAAGTTTTGCAATATTTTTGTACATGATATATATCATGTGATTGAAGCAGTTCAAGCTCTGTAGTTAGTACACTGACACATTGTGCATTAATTCACGCTGTGTATGATTTGAAACCTACAAGATGAACATGCAATGTTGTCTCATTCAGGAACTTATACTTTACAAGTTTGAACTAAGTCTTAAACCAAAAACATTTGTTGCATGAAAAATGAAGGAACAGTTGTTCTTAGTATAGTAACTAGATGCTTCAAGAAATTTTGCTTGAGTAGCAAGAACCTTAACAAGCGGGCATGATCAGGTAGGGTTATAAGACTGTGCTCCAAGCCATAGAAGCAAATCTGGCAATTAGCACTTTGAGTGTATCAGGCAAGCTCAGTATCTCAAAGATCAGTGTGATTTGTCACTTTTATAACCTAAGAAAAAGCATTTAGACCTGATGAATTGTGCTTCCTCTAACCACAATACAGCAAAACTTTTGACTCACTCAAGTATTACTACAACAATGAAGAGATCTCTACAATTCAACTAAAGAGGCAAGTGAGAGCCTAGTGTAATAGGAAACATTTCATTAGTCAGACATCATGTAGTTCTTGTAATTTTTCTAAAAAGAGACTCAAAATTCAGCTGATGTGTTTCACACAAAAATCAAACTGTCAACCAGTTTCACTAATCTGGTGGCATATTTATTGAACGTATTTATCCAACCCCTATGCCAATGTTAGATATACCTGTTTAGTCTCGCCAACTTGCTGCATATCTCCACATTTTGCACATTAACAGGGGTTTTAGTTTCTTCTACAATATGCAGTATAATTAGAACCTTAGTTTTACTACCTAATAGCAGTTTTGATTGGTTTTTGGTAGGTAGAGCTTTGCATACCAAACTCCAGCTCTTAGTTGACACAGGTTTTATTACTCTTGTCATGAGAGTCTTTCAATTAACAGAGCTCCTAGATACACTCTGAAAACAGCACCAAATTATATAACTGTTCTTGTTAAGTTTTAAGATTATCTTCTCATCATTTCCTGCCTTGATACTAAACATGAAACTAGGAATTGCAACCTACCCTACCATATAAACATAATATTTGGTGTTCACCAAGTATGCCGTGAGTAAAGAAATTTATTTGACATTTAGTTTCTCATCATTCTTTCCATCATTTCTTTATTGTCACTCAATGCTTGCAAACAATCACTACTACAGCTATTAAGATGTAGCAGTGATAATGTAGTGATAGGATTTACATCAATAAATAAAGCAACTTCATTTCAAATCTTTACACACACATAATGTACCAGTAAGTGTTTCAATGAATAATATACAGTTATAACAAGTAATAAGGAAATTTGAAATTTATGGTCAAAAGTATAAAATAAAGAAACTTCTATTCTTTGTATTAAAATTTTTTTTCATATCCTTATCTTTATCTGTACAAGGTGAATTCAAAAAGTTCTAAGACTGAAGCTGTATGTACCAAGACAGAAATGAATAATGAATGAAACATTCATTTTCTATAACAAACTGTTTTCAAACAAACTATTAATATAGGCTTCATCAAGCATTTTCAACTGTTTTACCCAACTTGAAAATGAGAAAAATACAATGTCACCCATGTATCTTGTTTACTTCCATTTATTTTCTCTTAACACAAAATATATGAACACTAAATACAGAATACTAAAAACTATTTTTCCACAATGTATTCAGTCTCTAGTTTTCAAAAAAGAGAGCAGTAGAAACTTTTGCATACACACAAAAAAATTAATATACATTAATATTCAAAATTAGTGAAAAGCCTGAAAAAAATTTAAATGCCATCATAAAAGAACTTACCATATATTATTTCAAAGGTGTTAAAAATAAGCACTGAAATTGCAATAACCAGAGACTGGCCAACCTCCAAACCATTGACTCCAGCCAAAATGTTGATAGCATTCGTTGAGAATACAGCCAGCATCCCCATGTACACATAATAAAGCAAATCTGAAACAGATTTCCAAATAAGTAACCTTTAGTCACTTTAGTATTCTAAATGATAATAAAATGAAGAAAAAATACAGTAATATTGAAATTCAAATTGTTATTATATAAACTAACAAAAATATGTGTTCTCTGGGTGTAACTATTTCCATTTTAATGTAATAAAATATTAAATCAAATCAGAAAGACTAATGAAACTAAATAAGAATGTAGTTCAAAAGATTACACTTATTTTTATTTTATTTTATTCATTTCTATATAAAATTATATGTAGGATTGCTTTATGCATGTATAAATATTAAAGAAATATTAATATTGGGCAAAGTAAAAACAAAGCATTTAATATAATTTAGAATTAAAAGATTAACAGTTTGGACACTAGTTCTTCCCACAACTTCTTGCTTTCATTGCTAAATTTAACTAACTAAATTAGACAGTAAAAAGTAAAATTACAGTTATTTCTTTTTGTCAATGAATTTCTTTTGATATTTATCAATGGGATTTTTGATTATAATTGTTGAAATAAAACCAAACAATTAGGAATCAATAATACCCAGCAAATATTTATTAAACTCAAATTTTTAAGATCAATATGCAAATTGGCCTTCCCATTCACACTATAAACCGCAATTTGTATGTATAAATATAAGACCAACGATATTAATAAAATAAAACAATTTTATAAATAAGTGAGATTTTAATAAAAAATAAAATCATAGAGAATGTGACATTTATAAGTAAGGGAGTTGAAATATCAGTGGTGACGTAGTTTTGGTTAGAATTAGACAAACACAATAAGATATGCATACTGATTTTACTTACGTAAGTCAAGGTCAAATCCAAATATTCCTTGGAATGGCTTTGGAACAATTATAGCAGTTTTTCCAAAATTAACATAATACACCATGAGAAGAGGCAAAGAGGCAATGGTAGGAAGCAGAAGTTTGTGACGCCATCGAAGATCAAGCACATCATCAGCAAAACCCAAAAATATCATACAGCAGATAGAAAGAAGTGCAGCAATATACTCAATAAACTGAAAGACATGAAAAGAATAATTTTTTAGGGGGAAAAAGAAATAGTAATGAATTTGAATACTACAGAAAGAATAATACATTCTAATATTGTGATTGATTGATTTTGATGGCATGTCAACCAGTCAGGTGATTTTATGCTAAGAAATTAGGGAATCACATTCATTGAAAATATTTACATTTTTTGTGCATTTTGCTTTTGTACACAGTCCTATCAAATAAAAACAATCTTTAAACAGATCTATCTGACCCACAGATGGGACCATAATGAGTACTTACAACTCTGGGTCTGAGTAAACTTAGGAGTAATGACAATGAAGGAAATAAGTAATAGCCCTTACTTTCAGAGCAATCCATATATATATATATATGCATGTATGTATGAATAGTAGAATAAGATAGCAGACTAAGCATAGACAAAGGAATCAAAATAGAAATACTAAACTTTGAGGTTCTAAAGATGCACCAGATGTAATGAATTATAAAAAGAATGCATGTTCTAACAAAATAATATTGAACATATGAAAAACAAAGACCTGAAGAAGGTCCAAAATTGATTGTCCAAAACATCTTATCAAGAAAACAACAAAAGAAAAGAGGATTACTTTAATGAAAAAAATAAAAATAAAAATAAAATACAATACAATTTTTGCTGTTTTTTTTGTTTTTGATAACTTGAAATTTTAATATTTCTTATCACAGTAAATCATCAAATATGTATTTACTCAACCCCTCATCCAATTTTTAAGTAGAGTTTAACAGATTTGAATTCAGAGTTTTCCTACTCCTATACTAGTTGCCATAACAAGGTTAAAGAGCACAGTCTGCCTTACTATTTACCCATAGCAGGAGAAAGAATAGCTGGGTGCATAGCTTTCCCAAAGATGTTAGCACTAAGTGAAATGTAAACAGCTTAGTCCAGGATTTGAACTCAGATTGCCATGTTTATTTTACATGATGATAACCATTATACTATGTAAATCATTAAGTAACTTGTTTTGTTTTCAAACCCCTTCTAATTCTCACAATGATAAACAGTTTTATTTAATCGCTTTTTTCTAGTCAAATTGATATAATTCTGTCACGGGCAAATTCGAGAACTTGCCCACCATAAAAAGCAGCCCTATTTGAAGTACTCCTGAGTTGTAACCCATTGGATTGTATGCCCATCCAAAAGAAGAAAAGTGCTTACCTTTTGAGACTTATGTACTGTACCTAGAGCTACATTATTTCCAGAAAAATTATAACAAATTTTCTCATGTGACTCACCAATCAAGAGCATCTCAGTGTAATACAGTCATTTTGCTCAGGAGTCTTCTGCAAAAGATACTTTGGCGGTAACAAAATTAAAACTCCTTACTTTAATTTAAACTAATTTATAAATCACATGTGGAGGTGCTCATAGCATAAAGGTTATCATGCAGGAAGTGGACTCAGTTACTTAAGTTCAAATCCTGAATAAGACTTTGCCATTCATATAGCATTAATACTTTTGGGAAAGGTATGCATCCAACTGTTCAGCCTCCAGTTATAGATAAATAATTGAGCAGACTGAGCTCTTTAACCTTGGTAAGGCAACTGGTCAAAGAAGAAGGAAAACTCTGAAATTAATTGTAGGCCTGGAGAGGGATGGGTTCTACCAGGATATTCTTGTCCAAGACATGTTACTGCCACCATGACCAAACCAGGTTATAGGATCAGCAAGAGATAAATTACTAAAAATAACTAAAATTACTAATATATCTATTCAAGTAAATTACTAAAATTACTAATATATCTAATTCAAGTAAATATTTTATTTGTCTATTCAGGTACATAAATAAGATATTTACTTGATTAAAAACCAGTCCACTCTTGATTGTTAAAATTTAATAAATGTAGATGTGATCACTTAGAAAATAAATCTTTGATTTACCTTATGGTGAGGAAAATGCTCTGGATTTTTCTCAGTAAGATATTGGCTGAATGGGACAGGGATGAAAATAAACATTATAACCAGGAAAACAGTTCCAATGATTACTCCTTGAGATTCAGGGCTAAAAAGAGCAAAATAATGTGTATTGAATAAAATGAGAGGGAGAGATGTCAAGCAAAAAGAAAATTTAAAAAAATGTTTGATGGTGTAATGGTTAGTAAGCCAGGCTGGCAAATTATTATTAGTGAGTTTGGTAGTTATTAAGTGCCTGCTACTTCTGAACTTATAACTAAGCTAAGCTTAGTAAATAACAATTTCTCTGGTTTTTCAAAATATGAAAATAAAGTAGCTTTATATTAAGATATTGAATCTAGAAAAAAAATTGGATGGATTATATAAATGATACATTCTTACAATTGTTTTCATTGGAAAAAAATGATGGTTTGGTTTGGTTTTATGACATATCAACCTGTGTAGGTTATTTAATGCCAAATCCATTTTTATACATATAAACAGTTCTATTTCAAACAATTCAGTTTAGCATAAAGTCAAACACTTCTATTTGACCCATATATAGGACACTATTAGGTGCCACTTTAGGCCAGAGTGGACCTAGGAGCAATGGCAATGAAAGGTTACTCTGCATTCCCCAAAGCTCTAACATTACTGGAGCCTCACTATCAGATTGTTTAGTGTCATATCCAGGACACTCGTTGGGGGAGTCTTACCCCTCTGCAGAGATGCAGTCAGTGTATTCTGCAGCCCCAGCCAACTAGGCCAAGGAAAAAATGAAGTTAAAACCCGTAATTAACACTATATATAAAATGGTTCAGCTTCTTTGTTTAATGGCAGTTGATAAAAATGAAATCATCATGACGCTAACAATGAATACATACAATTTTTTTTGCGGTGTGAGGAAAAAGCAATTAGATGATTGAACTCAGGTTAAGTTATTTAGTTTAAATGTCAAACCTTGAGGGTTATTTAATACCAAATTCTGTTTATACATGATTTGTAAGCAAATAGCTTGTAGGTAACTTTATTTTTAAATGAGTAAGAGCTCATTTGCTTTCACACAGTTAAATGGTTTCAATAATTGCTATTTGACACTAATAATTTTATTTAACATTAATCACTAGTTGGTACACAGCTAAATGGTTTCAAGCATTGCTAGTCAACATCAGTTGTTCTATTTATCAAGTATTTCTATCTAATACAAAAACTTGCTCACAGTTGTACGATTTCAAATAACAAATAATGATAATCCTTGTTAAATCATTGAACAGTCCTATTTGACCCATAAATGGGACTTTAACAAGTACTACCACTTTGGGTTGGAGTGGACCTGAGGGTAATGATAATGAAAGAGTACTCCACATTCCCCGAATTCCAAGACTGGAACCTCACTGTCAGATGCAGTTTAATGTCACACCTAGGACACTAAATGGTTTCAAGTATTGCTATCTAACATTAATAATTCTATTCAACATTATTCATTCACTTGCATATAGTTACATGTTTTGAAGAATTGATATCTTATTCTAACAATTCAATTTAATATTAATAATTCTTTTGCATACAGTTAAATGGTTTCAAGAATAGAAAAGGATTTGATAGTTTTATTTGATCCATAAAAGGGACCCTAACCGGTACTCTCACTCTGGATCAGAGTGCACCTGGGAGTAATGGCAATGAAGGCGTATTCCACATTCCCTAAAGCTCCAGGACTGGAGCCTGTTCATCAGATGCCATTTAATGTCATACTCAGGACACTCTTTAAGGTGGAGGGTCTTACTCCTCTGCAGAGGTGCAGTCACCGTACTCTACAATCCCAGCCGAACGATTGAACATTTATTTTTAATCAAATTCTAAGAAATTAAATTTAAGGAAACCAGAAAGTAATTTAACAATCATAAACCACAGGTTCTTGGTAATACAACTGAATAAACTACAAATTTGTGTGCCAGTTTAATTCTGGTAAAAACATAAAACTTTAATTCAAGTAGTTTTTAAAATAAAACAAAGTTTTTAAAATATTATGATGGTGCATGTCCACGCGTACAGTTTTTAAAACGGGCGGTGCTCCTAATCTTTCTTTAGTTTTGAACTGTTCTCTATTTGTATAGAAGACGTATTGCTGTAGATCTAAAATGTAAATTTCAAACTAATGGATTAGAAAAATTATAAAGCGAAATTTTAAATTCAATTTGTCGTATCACTAAACCCAGCCGGAAAAGAAGGAAGTTTGAAAACGCACTTTCATTTTACGGTTTGAAGTGTTTTCGAGCTAAAAGAGAAATGCAGAAAATACTTGAATTTTTCCCTTCTTATTTATAATTTTATTCAGTAAATGAATATTTATCGGATGAGTTTTATGGGTTTTTCTACATTACCAGGTAAAATGTAAGCAATCGTATCACAAATTTAATCGCAAAGTTAAAAAAAAAAAAGATTTTACTTACATTTTTCGGGTATGTTTCTTGCTCATATCGATGCCGAACAAGTGAGATTTTATAAACATGTCCTTGCATTTATAGATGAGTTTATTTGATAAAAAAACTCCGATAGTCGAAAGGAATGCATTAACAACAAACGGAAACATCTCCGGCATCATAGTCACTTTTCAATTTAGTGGACTTGAAGGCCGCTTACGAACTAAACTACAAATTAAAACATAAGTCTAGTAACTTGAAACTCATAGATTTAAAATATTCTAACACAAAATATGTATAATAAAACTCAGAGTAAGAATTCTTTAATCGTCATTGATGGTATATTTTACACGTAATTTGTTATTAGATTGTTTTTGCGGGAAAATATAGTTGTCTCCCTTTCAATCAATATCCATCTCGTAATACATGGAAATAAAACATTTATTTATTTATTTATTTATTTATTTATCGTCAATATAATTCAGAATAACATCAGCAATGATAAAAATGATGATGATGATGAGGAGGATATTACGAATGAAGCATTATATTTGCGTTTAAAACTTGCTTACAGAAAACTTTTCGCTCATTTTTTTTCCTTTAAGGTTTTATTTTTAATATTTTACATCTCTGTTTTTAATTCTATAGCAATAAGAAATTAAGATGTTTTTCTTGTTTATAGACTTCTTAGCGAAACGTTTATTATTCAGTGAGAAGCGAAAATTTTAAATAAAGCGAAGCTCTACTTTATATGATTTTTCAAAGTAAACGAAAACAATTTTTAGCTGTACGGGAGATAACTCTAACTTCCTTAATTTTTTAAAAACATTTTACTTCTTTTTTCGGTGTGGCATGTCGTAACCTGTCCACTAACGTAAACACACAGTATTACTCGCTTGCCCAAGAAAAACAACATCCGGTTACGATCGGAAGTGACGAAGCCTCTTTTACGACCTTAACCTCTCGTTTCAGTTAAAAAGGGGGGATAAATTAAAATTAACTATAATTACAGAACATTTTTGTCAGAAACAACGCTATAAAAATGGAATATATTATCTTCGCTAGCCTATATCGGGCTAAAAGAGTGATTTATCTTTACGCCCATTTTTATAGAATAACTTTCTATTTACTCAGCACGGCAGTGTAGCGCCGGTATTTGTCGCTGCCTCCCACCAGACACGACTTGACACAAGGTCAAAAGCCCGAAGGCCAATTAAAGTGGGGATAAAGGGGAGGGGAAGGTCGGGAACGAGCCGAGACTCGAACCCTGCTTGTCTGTGCTGCTTATCGGCTCACTTAGTGCAATGTGAGCCTGATGAGGCAAGCAGTTTCACGAACCCAAATGTGGGTCCGGGCACGTATGCCAGTTTGCGGCTTAAACTAGACGCTTGGTCTAGTGCCGTACAAGGGGGACAAAGGAGACAAAAATGCAGCTCGCCCACCCGAAGGTAGCCTAGTCGAAACTAGGTGCCTAATTAAAGGCCCCAAGTCTGCCATTGTTCCTTTTCTAGGGCCACGCTCCGGACCGAAGTCCAGAACAGGCAGAGTTCGTCTCACGAAACTCGATTTGTGTCCTGTGGTGGGGCGCTCTCGACTGACTGTGGTTGCAAACTGCAGAGTCTGTTCAGGTGTGTTCCACCTCTGGATACATCACCTCTGGCCTCAGGGGGCCGTTCCCCCAGGCTTTAACCCTCTTCGGAGGGGTTGGGTTTATCGCCCGACGCCTGAGGCGCCCCAAAAAGGGGAATGCCGACGGGGTCCGAGGCATTTTTGGAACTGCCTATCGCGTTGGGCTTCGGCCCTGCGACAGGACCCACCTTAAAAACGGCCTTGTGCCATATTCGTACGTTGGTGGGACGTAGGATAAATACAGTTCTCAGCGGGCAGTGTATTTGTCGCTGCCTCCCACCAGACACGACTTGACACAAGGTCAAAAGCCCGAAGGCCAACTAAAGTGGGGATAAAGGGGAGAGAAGGTCGGGAACGAGCCGAGACTCGAACCCTGCTTGTCCGTGCTGCTCATCGGCTCACTTAGTGCAATGTGAGCCTGATGAGGCAAGCAGTTTCACGAACCCAAATGTGGGTCCGGGCATGTATGCCAGTAAACGGCTTAAACTAGACGCATGGTCTAGTGCCGTGCATGGGGGACAAAGGAGACAAAAATGCAGCTCGCCCACCCGAAGGTAGCCTAGTCGAAACTAGGTGCCTAATTAAAGGCCCCAAGTCTGCCATTGTTCCTTTTCCAGGGCCACGCTCCGGACCGAAGTCCAGAACAGGCAGAGTTCGTCTCACGAAACTCGATTTGTGTCCTGTGGTGGGGCGCTCTCGACTGACTGTGGTTGCGAACTGCACAGTCTGTTCGGGTGTGTTCCACCACTGGATACATCACCTCTGGCCTAAAGGGGCCGCCCCCCAGGCTTTAACCCTCTTCGGAGGGGTTGGGTTTATCGCCCGGCGCCTGAGGCGCCCCGAAAAGGGGAATGCCGACGGGGTCCGAGGCATTTTTGGAACTGCCTATCGCGTTGGGCTTCGGCCCTGCGACAGGACCCACCTTAAAAACGGCCTTGTGCCATATTCGTACGTTGGTGGGACGTAGGATAAATACAGTTCTCAGCGGGCTCCAGAGTTCGTCTCACGAAACTCGATTTGTGTCCTGTGGTGGGGCGCTCTCGACTGACTGTGGTTGCGAACTGCACAGTCTGTTTGGGTGTGTTCCACCTCTGGCCTCAGGGGGCCGTCCCCCCAGGCTTTAACCCTCTTCGGAGGGGTTGGGTTTATCGTACTACGTTACGTGGTTGCATTCACCTTTCCCATCACATAGTTATACTCAAACGGCCCTTTTAAGGACCATAAGAGGAACCTTCTGTGGGTTAGAGTATCTCTGACGGTCCTTAACGACCAGTCGAAATAGATGGCCTGGAGGCAAACACGAAGAGGACACCTAAGACCAGCCAGTCTTAACCTTCGCTCGGTTCCTTTTAGCTGCGCAGCGCTAAAGGCACGGGTTAACCTTTAGCTACCGCTTCACTATCTGTGCGGCGCTAAGATAACGCCAATCTTAGCCTCGACCTCCTGGCCTGTCTGCTTGTTTGTGCAGAGCTTTGGCGCGGTACAGCCTTAGTTATCGTTCGTACGGCTTTGACACGGCAAAGCCTTCGCTGCCGTCCGATACGTCCATACAACTTCGGCGCGACCCAGCCTTAGCTACCGTCCGAACGGCTTTGACACGGCAAAGCCTTAGCTATCTTACGATACGTCCGTACAGCTTTGGCGCGACCCAGCCATAGCTATCGTCCGACACGTTCGCACGGTTTTGACACGGCAAAGCCTTAGCTATCGCCTCGATACATCCGTACAGTTAGGGGGCACGACGAAGCCCTAGCTTCTCCGACTTGTTCGCTCGATCTCGTCTGTACTAAGGCCTGGCAAACCTTAGTCACGGTCTCTCCGTTCGTTCCCTTGGTCCGTCGTACTAAGACACAGCTCAGTCTTAGTCCCCAGCTCGCCCGACTACATCACCAAGCTACCAACACCGATTTCAACCTCGACGCTCCAGCAATGTAGCATGCAGTCCACGTACGACTCGCTGTTACGGACTGCTCTAGCATTGCAACATCTGGCCCACGTATGACTCGCAGTACGGGCCAACAACCAAATCTCCCTTACCCCGGTTAACCCAACGTACTGTCAAACCGGGATATCGATTTACCAACCACGACTCAACCGACCTCAGCTTCCAGCTACGATCATCCAGCTGCATTCTACGACTCAACCGACCTCAGCTTCCAGCTACGATCATCCAGCTTCGTTCTACGACTCAACCGACCCCAGATTCCAGCTACGATCATCCAGCTGCGTTCTACGACTCAACCGACCTCAGCTTCCAGCTACGATCATCCAGCTGCATTCCACGGTTCATCCTACGCCCGCTACTCGCAACTAACATCCAGCTGCGCACATCTATGACTCAACCATACCAGCTATCAACATCACCCATCTAGCTGAAGACAGAACATAACCACTACGAACTTTACACACACGTTTGTAAATCTGACAATAAATTGTCACTTTTGTTATATTTGTTACCTCGCCTTGTTACCTTTATTGTCTTTGGCTGTCACTTACCCACACGCATTAAACTTAATTCATTTGCGGGATCGACATGCTTATCGGCTCCACAACAGGCACAAGGCCAGAATAAAGCTTAGCTTACATTTTAGGCAAAACCACAAGTACGAATCAAACTCACTATTCAGTACAATGAGATTAGACTACTAACCATTACAACACGACCGTGTTCTCTCTTGATTTTTAAATAAATGCGCAATCCCGCCTTGAACTTTGTAACTTTGATGAACTTGTTTAATTGCGTCATGAAAAAATAACAAATAAACCAACCAAGCAAAAAAAAACAAACAAAACAAAACAACCCCCCCCCAAAAAAAACCTAAGAAACAAATTCACAAAAATGTAAATATGAACTTATAGGATTCACATTTCTTTAGTTTTAGATAAATCAACTACGAACACGTAGATAGGAATATTCTTGGAAAAAGGATCAAAATCTCACTTACATAGAATTTATACTCTTTTTGAAAAACCCAATTAGCGAAGGACGCATAGAATAGAATATTCTAGAAGAATCGGATCAAAAACTAACTTGTAGAAAATTTTGTCACAGAAATAAAAATAGTTAGATTCTAAAATAAATAAGTAATTTCTATGAATCTGATTGGTTAAGATAGGTCACGGGTTATGTCTTTGCCGACATCCGCGTATTTGAACTTTATTTGACCTGTAATAAATTAAAAATATTTTACTTTGATCCACTTTTATTTTACCAATGAATATAAATAGCGAAGTTTTTTGTTCAAAGTAGAGACCAACAGGTTATTTGTCACTGCCTCTCACCAGACAGGACTTGACACCAGGTCACTGACTTGAAGGTTGGCTTATAGTGAGGGTTAGGGGAGAAGAAGGTTGGGTAGTAGCCGAGGCTCGAACCCTGCTGGACTATGCTGGTCATCGGTCCACTTAAACCAGCAGACAGGCACAACACAGCACAGCACAGAATGATAGATTGATGCCAAATGACCTGCTAATACACACAACGGTAGACCGAAAGACTCATACATACCAAGACACACACTTATACACACACATACTCATACATGTAAGTAGAAGTATATTTTCTCTCTTTAGTTCGGACTACTTTAAACATACTCACACATATACACACACACAGATTCAATTTGACTGACAATATTTGCGTTTTACACACACACACACACACACACACCCACACACACACACACACACACACGTGAACACCTTTTGTATAATCATTTCCTTGCTATTGTCGAGTTGATATAAAATATAAAATTGTTTATCTTTTAATGTTCTTGTTTTTTTGTGTCAGATTTCTCTAGTCTGTGTTGTTTGTACAAATTGTATTGTATTATTGTGGAACCAACACCCGAGGTTTTGCTTTTCGCGGAACCTCGTGAAATATTATTCCTCCACAAACTTATAATGAACGGGAATCGTAAACCTCTAGGCATAGATAACCCAAAATGGGTTGACATGCCGTTAAAATGAATCTAACATCAATGTTTCTACATAATCAGTACTGATTCCAGTCAAACTATCGTGTACGCATTCCTGTAATGCGGATATTTGTATCAAAGTCAGATCCATGTTCTCTGCTTCATGTAAACAGATAGGCATGAGTGGGCTATGAAGTTTGCTATCGAGAATGAGTGTTTTGACATGACTTTGTAAAATCTCCGTGCATGTTCAGTGAAAGTTCCTTGAGTGCCATTGGCTGCTAGTAATTTGAAAAGACAGGGGGTAACTTTGTGTGGGCGTATCACACTGACTGCAGCTCCTGTCTCTACAAAGAATCAATGGCTGTTGTTTCTGTCGGGAGACACTTGAGGCGTAACGGTTATCGTCGAAGAAAGTGAACTCGGCTACCTGAGTTTAAATATTGAATGAGGCTGTTTGCATTTTACATATCGCTAATATCCGTGGGAAAGGAATGAGTTTATTCTCCCTCCGAGCAGACTGGGCTCTTGAACCTTGGTATGGCAACCAGCCCAGAAGAAGAAAAACTCTGAATTCAAACTGAAGAGGGATGGAGTCAGCCAGACGATTCCTTCCTAAGACACGCTACAAAGTACCACTTCCACAACTAAACCAAGTTCCAGGATAAATATTTTCTATCTAGAATGTAGAGCAAGCGACATTTCAAGTTGACATCAGTAGAGGTTGCCACTTGTTTGCTCGTTTCCCTGTTGTTTAAAAAATAATTACAGGGTTTTGTACAGTTCCGTGCATCACCTTTAAAGATAATAATAGATATCGTTACGGGGATTAGCATGATATCTTTTGCGATTGTCTACGTACGCATAGTGTTGACGTTTCTATTTCGTAAATTACTCCTAAGTCAGAGTCGTTGTTCTGCACAGATGTTGGTATGATTCAAAATGGAAGTGTACGTGTCATAGTAGGTACTTTATCCAACTCCTACTTGAATGGTAGATTCTTTATTATGCCCTGGAAACATACTCGTTTTCAACCGTTGTATGGACTCTGCTGAGAGTGAAATGAGATCTTCTAAGACGTGCATGAGATCACCACCACTTCTTACGAAAACGACGACTGATTGATTGATTTTTACGGCATGTCAACCTGTCTAGGATTATTTTATGCCCAGAAGTCAGGGAATCACGTTCATTGTATGTTCATATTCATAATTTTGTGCAATTGTTTCTTAGGAAGTCTTGTTTAAGGAGTACTCGACTCTCCACAGATCTCCAGAAATGGAGCCTCACCATCAAATGCAGTTTAGTGTCGTATCCAGAGGGTATTACTCCTCTTCGAGGGATACAGTTAGCATACTCTAAGCCCTAGCGAAAGTTGCAAATTGCACAAGTATCTAGTATTCTGTGGTAATTTTCATTACATGTAGTTTTTAAAAATTCGATTACGGAAATTAAGTTTACAAAATTTGGAGGTGCCCGTGGTGTAATGGTTATCGTCGTAGGAAATGGACACGGCGACACGAGTTCAAATCCTGGGTGAGACTGATTGCATTTCACATAGCTCTAATACCCTTGGGAAAGGTGTGAATCCAATTATTCTCCCTCCAGCTATGGGTAAATAGTAGGACAGACTAGGTTTTTCAGCCTTGGTGAGGCAACTAGTCTAGAAGAAGGAAAACTCTGAATTCAAACCTGTTAAACTCCGCTTAAAAATTGACCTTGTGTCATATCCTGCCCGAGCGGAGGAGTTGAGTAATTAGGATTAAGTTTACAAAATTTTGTCAGTCTCAGACTGATATCATTTTCTCTGTGCTGTTGTTTGGTACTTCTATCTTTCACTAAATGTGTATAAAATTCCAGCTTATTACATGTAGTACTAGAAAACATCATAAAGACTGCTATCGCAACTTCATTTGAACCTTCTGAGTTCGTATGACTTAAAGTAACAACTTCAGAATTACTAACCAACCACTTTCGATTTGTGAAACGCCTCACAAATGTTTTTAAAGTTTGTAAGGAAAACACTGCACGGTTTCTATTTCGTGTTTGTCTATTTGAATGATATCTTGATTTTCAGCGACTTTTCGCATGGACATTACTTACTTTCAACAAATTCAAATGAACATTACTTATCTTCGTTGCGGAAGTTATAGTACCGACGAGGCCTTGTACGTTTGTCGTCTTTGGGTACCATAACTCACGCTAACAGTAAAAGAGTGAGAAGTAATACGAAGGAGACTAACTTGAAAGTCATGTTACAGTTTCTGATGGTTCGGAAAATATTTTTTATTGCCCTTTATATCTTTTCTCCAATCCGTCCTTGAAATGGATACGTGTAGCCGGTCGAAATTTTGATGTGTTTTTACCATATGAGCAGTGGCTGTCGAGATGAATACTTCAGTTTGAGTTTTAAAAAAAGTTCCGATAGGTTACAATATCTTCAAAAACAAGCAAACATAAAAAAAATAACATGAGGTTGAGTTGCAACAGACGTTGTCTTTTTTATGTATCATTTGTGATAATTAACAAACTGGCCTGCGTTATTTTCAAGGTCGAATATATAATAATTGATTTTAAGGCAGTTTTTTTTACGCTGAATCCAAAAAATCATACTCATTTTTTTTAGTTAGATCAAATGTTTGAGATAAAAGCTCTTACTTGAAATGTATAGAACAGTGTTCATTTTATGTTGAATTAAACAAATAATGCTAAATTCAGGGCTGATGTGTTCGCAGAAAGCTTACATTATGCCATAGTAAACTGAAAAATACACAAAAGAAGTTATTCATGGATGAAAGGTCTTTTCAGGTCTGTGCTTGGCAGCCACCGCATCCTGTTTCAATCACCAGCAATAGTTAGTGAGAAAGTTTACACCCCACCAGCCTTGGTTGCACTCTTCCTTTAACCTTTGCCTTAACAGCCACTCTTGTCTGACATAACGTTGGTCGTCAGCTCGGCTGTCCCAGAGACATAGAAAATAAGGATATTTTTTGTACCCACATTGGAGCCCTAGGGCCAGTTCAACCACCTTAAGATCTCCACAGATCAACCATTTCTGTTCCTGGGAGTTAAAAGCAGACAGCAAATGATCCATGCTATTATGAGTTTCTTTCATCCGTACCGAATTTCCCCATTATGTAGAATAACTGCTTTGAGACTTCAGTTGGATGAGAAAATAAAAAGTGTCCATTCCGTAGCATCATACTCTAAGCCAATTGGTATGATTAATCTAGCAATGTTGTTGCAATAAATCAATAATCACTTATCCTGGAACGTGGAAAAATTCTCTTTC
Organism: Sepioteuthis lessoniana; assembly: GCA_963585895.1. Lineage (NCBI taxonomy): Eukaryota > Metazoa > Mollusca > Cephalopoda > Myopsida > Loliginidae > Sepioteuthis > Sepioteuthis lessoniana. The sequence goes on from OY757915.1 coordinate 48,982,666, forward strand.
ACGGTCTCGATACCTGAAGAATGTTGTTTCTGGTGCAAACAGATATTTCCCTTTGAGACGTGAACCCAACAGTTGAGTAAACTCATTTGAAAGGTTCACGTCTCGTGTCAGGTCGTTGAGTTCTGCTTGTGTCAAAGGTTCTGACTGGTCGTCCTCGTCTATCTTGTATGCGTCATCCCCAGCAATAACAGTCATGTTACTGTGTTCGGATTCAGAGCTACTATATTCCATTATACCATCTGGTTTAGGAACAGGAAAGTCTGGGCTATGAGGGATTGGTCTTATGGCAGAAGGAACATCGTGGTATTGGAGATGGTGCTTGTTCTTGCAATTTATTCCTTTTAGATTTATCCTGCAGAAATAACAGATCATAATGTGATATTTTCCTTCCCTCCTAACCATTGGAATGGCAAATGGCATACTCGTCCTTTTACCTTACATTAAAACCCTCAAGTTCTCCACACATGTTTTACAGCAAACGTGGGGAGCGAATGGCTTATCCTGATCCCCTACTTTGACTCCAAAGTAATCGTGAATTACTTTCTCCACAAAGTCAGTGATTTTTGCTTAACGGTTCGTAAGAACCATATTACAGCAGATATAAGAGAACCTGTCAGGATTATTCTTACACTTGCGAGTCATTCTTACAGGAATACAAACGTCAAGCTGAAAAGAGAAAAGTAAATCAGCACTCAGCTTGTCGTTGACACTTGACGCAATACATTAAAATCACCCTCTCTTGTAGATAGGTATACATACAACATAATATGCTATACTAAACATCAGACACCTACGATCCGCTGTGACAAGTAAGAGTCCACAGGCATTTGAATAAGTGTTATTATTGTGTACAATTTATTGTGAAGTATTCAAGCACATCTTAAGAACCAAACCTTACCAAACACAATGAAGGGTATTTTTGAATTCAGCATAAAATGGTGATCATATATCACTTGATAAACATTTGACCTTTGGAAAAACTTTCTTAATGCAGGACTGTGAAGTGAATGATAGTTTACGAAACATTACGATCGTTACAAAACATTTTGCCATTTTCTCAAGAATAATTTACGTTTTACAATTATAATTTACTTATTTATAGTATACAATTATAACAGATCATTGACTATTACTTCTAAAACCAAATCACTTGAAATTATACCATTTTCCACAGTTTTTCATAGATAACTGCTACATTGTTGAAGAGACAATTAAAAATTGGCCATTCAGACACTACTAAATGAAGAAAGCATTCATTAATCTTTACCATTTGTATCATCTTATTCGCTGGGAAATACACTACGTATATATCATAACAGGATTAATGAGAAGGATTTCTAGAAGAATTCAAAAATAAAATTTAGTAATTACATATTAATGTAATAAATTTTGCTCTCTCATTCTCGTTAGGAAAAGTTGGTTTAAAAGCTGAAAGTTAAATTTCCAATACATTGCCGCCTCGATTAAAACAATTGGATGGACGTCTGCTGGATACGGGTCGATGACTCTTAATGTCGAGGTCATGTGCTTAATTTCTTAAGTATACAGAGCCAGGTTATAAAAAAATTGGAACTTTTGGAGAATTCTTGAAAAATTCCAATACATCAAGATTTAGGGGCCACTCTCCCGAATTGGCTGGAATTAGTTGCCTAAAGTAATTTCAGAAGACGTGATGGTATCGATTTAGCTGAGAGAATTAGGTCGGATTAATTACCAAATTTAAAAAGAAAAACAAATAAACAAAAAGAAAAAAAAAACAATTGGGTTTTGCTAAAGATACACTTCGATTGATTAATTGATTGATTTTAACGGTATGCCAACCTTTCTTGGGTTATTTTATGCTTAGAGATTAGGAAATTACGTTCATTGTATGTTTAAATTTCCATTTTTGTGTAGTTCTATTTTTCTTTCTCGCCGTTCGTTTCAAACAGATCTATGTGAACCATAGGTGGAACCCTAACAGAGTGGACCTGGCAGTAATAGAAGTGAAGCGGTACACCACACTCCCTAAATCGCCAGAGCTGCAGTCTCACTAATTTACTAATGCAAATCATTCAATTTAAATTAATCATACATTCGCACACAGTTAAATGGTCAAGCAGTTCTATTTAGCCCATAGATAGGACCCTATCAGGTACTACTACTCATGTTCAGGGTGGACCTGGGAGTAATGGCAATGAAGGGGTACTCCACATTCTTTAAAGCTCCAGGGCTGGAGCCTCATTATCAGATGCAGTTTAGTGTCATATCCAGCAAATCTCTTTTGGGGGTGGGGTGTCGGAGGGGCCTTACCTTTCTATAAGGGATACAGTCAGCGTAACCCATACTCTACTGACAAGGCGAGAACAACTACAGAAGTCAGGCTCGTAGACTATATCCCGTAGACTATATCGCACGGTGCTATAGAATGCACCGACTTCATCTCTGCAGAGGGGTAAGACATCCCCCAACGAGTGTCCTGTATATGATACTAAACTATCTGATGGTGAGACTTCAGTCCTGGAGTACCCCTTCATTGCTATTGTTCCCTGATCCACTATGATCTGGAGTGGTAGCATCTGATAGGGTCCTATCTATGGGTCAAATAGAACTCTGACATTTAAACTGCATGCAAACAAATGACTTATGCTATGTTGAATGATTAGAAATAAAACTTTTGACCATATAACTGTGTAAAAAATGACTGTCTAATTGAATTGTTAGTGATACATAGCAATACTTGGAACCATTTAACTGTGTGCGAAAGAATAAGTAATGTTGAATAGCAATGCTTGAAACTCTTTAACTGTGTGTCTAAATTGAATTATTAGTATTACATAGACGTACTTGGAACCATCTGTGTGCAAATAGATGAATAGTTTTAAATAGAAGAATAGTGTTAAATAGCAATACTTGTATCCATTTTACTGTGTGCAAACAAATGATTAATGTTGAATAGAATTATTTGTGTTTGATAGCAATACTTGAAACCATTTAACTGTGCGTAAAAAATGGGCACAGGCACGTTTAAAAATGTTATCTACCAAATGTGTTTACAAAGCATATATATTTAATATATATGTATGAACAGGATTTGGCATTAAATAATCAACAAAGGTTGATGTGCCATAAAACCCAACGCAATCAAACCAAACCAAACTGTGATGTTCCGTTGAAAAGAGATTGTAAAGACGTTGAAGTTATTGGAAGAGTCCACTATGAAAGGATAACTGAATCGATCCCCAATATAATTCTCGCCAATCTTTCTCATTGAACTAAATAAACTCTTTTGTTATTTGTTATGACAAGAGTTCACTTTTATCGAACGCCCAAATCGCTTATATTCTTTTCTTTTCTTAGAACATTCACAAATCTTGTGGGTATTCACTTAAATAAGGACGTGATACCGGCTTCTACACCAGATGTGTCAGGAATCTGACGATGTTTCTTCGGATCTAAAAGAAACAACATGGATGGTGCTGGGTTCTCGACGAAGAAATATCATCTGACTTAAAGTAAGCAAAGACAGGCGAGAAACCTTAAGCGTTTCGCTTATTTTAATCAAAGTGGTGCTATCCCCTCATTAAATAGCAAAACTGTGACATTTGTGGACCTGTTCATATACCTCGGTAGCAATGTGAAAACGTTGTCAACATACGCATAGATATAGAATGAATTGCAATTGACAGATTATTGACCATATTAAAATCTTATCTCTCTGATAAAATAAAAATGAGAATTCTTTCGAGCTGTAGCTGTGTCAGTACTATGGTATGGATACACCAGCTGGACTCTCCGAAACTCTAGGAGAAAACCCTGGATAGGAACTACATAAAGATACTGCGTTCTATTTAAAACAATTCCTGGAAGCAGCACCCAATAAAACAGTAGTTATACGGACATTTACATCCAATATCGCAATCTATTCAAGTAAGACAAGTAAGACATACATGACAAAGCTGGGAGTGTAAGGACAAACTCTTAAGCGATGTTCTCCGATGGACTCTAACACATGGTACACCAGTGTTGGTCGATCAGCAAAAACTTACATTTATTAGTTCTATGAGGCACTTACAAAGTGTGATGGTCGATAGGGAGGGATGGGGAGAGAGAGAGAAAAGAAAGAGAAAGTGAGGGAAAGAAAGAAAGAAAGAAAGCGAGAGAGAGAGAGAGAAAAAAGAAAGAAAGAGAAGAAGAGAGAGAAAAGAATGAAAGAGAGAGAGAGAGAGAGAGAGAGGGAGAGAGAGAGGGAGAGAGAGAGAGAATCAATGGAATTTCTGCTATCGCCACGCCTTGATAATGATAATGATTGGTAATATACATATGTCGTGGTTTGAATTTCTGGATTCCGGATCACTTCTGGTTCAACTTATGTACTGCATACTTGAACCTTATTCAAGACGTATTTAGTTAGATTAAAGTAATCCAATTTATTTAATTAATCTTGATTGGACAGAATTACAAATTATATTTCTCTTCAAATTTAGCCACGCCCTCGTCCTATACTAGGTAGAAGCCAACAAGTATTAAATGGGGGCGTTGCTAAATTTTGGACACGTGCTCTCTATCGGCAGATTCGAAGCCTGCACCACTCCCAGTGAAAATTCTTTTGTACACTCTTGGTGTTAGTACTCACGTTAAACCAACCTTGTGTTATGTTTTCCCTCCTGAGCAAGAAAATAAATTCAAGTTTTACAATGATAGGCTTCTTGCGGGTATTACCAAAAAAGACAGGTTACAAATCGCCGAGACAAAAAAAAAAAACTCAACAAATTCTATTTCAAAGTTTTATGATGACCAAAAGTCCTACAAAGGGTTATTGCATTTTAAAAAAGCATTTGATTTGGTTTTATGGCATATAAAACGAATATACTGATATGACACTAAACTGGATCTGGAGCTTTGGGGAAAGTGGAATATCCTTTCATCGCCATTACTCCCAGGTCTATTTTATAATATCAAAAAGCGTGTTATATATATATATATATATATATATATATATATATATATATATATATATATATATATTTGATTGAACATGATAGACATTTTTTGTCTACATATTTTTTGTTAATCCTTTCGAATTGCCGAATCAATCTTATGATATTCGGCTGTAATTGGTTGATAAACCTCCCATAATTAGTTATTTCCAAAGTACTTTCAGCCCAACTTTGGGCCATCATCAGGGGAGGATGTATTACAAAAGTGATGTAACTTTTGTATGTACATTACTACTTTGTTATAAATAACTAATTATGGAAGGTTTATCAACCAATTCTCGCCGAATATCATAAAATCGATACGGTAATTCGAAAAGATTAACAAAAAATATATTGACAAAAAATGTCTATTAGGTCCAATCAAATATGTATCAATGAAGAAATGCTGCCAATATATATATATATATATATATATATATATATATATATATATATATATATATATGTTTGATTAAATAATAAAGACACATTTTGTTTATATAATTTTATTAAGATCCTTTCAAGTTACCTGATAAGTGTCTTGATTTCAGATTGGAATTGGTGGATGAATTTACGAAAATTATCCCGGGCGCTATCAAACATTTCATAGGCCATCATCAAAGGTTGTTTGCATGTATAAAGAGGGTTTTAAAAAGGTTTTTGAAAGTTTTTTTAGGTTATTTTATAACATAACAAAATTACTTAAACGCAGAATTGAATAAAACTGAGATCTTGATGAATTAAAAAACTAGAACATTATCAACGGAAATAGAATATTATCAAGAAATATGGAATAATAACCATTAAAAAATAAACAAAAACTAAAAGCATTTCAAAAAATTGTCGCGATTTTCAAAATTAATTCTATTGATTTTAGTTTTTTTATTTTATATATATATATATATATATATATATATAGGGATTCTAGGATTTGTAGTCGTAGCTTATTAATTAAAAACACTCTTTATACATACTAGCAGGACGCGTTTCTTTTTTACCCGCGCGAGGGCCGTTGCAGTTTGAACAAGGGGTTTGAGTGCGAGTCATGGTAGTCTTTCGATGGCTGTGTTTTATTTTCATCCGTAGACGCCACCCTAAAAGAGGAGTAGCAGTAGTTCCTCGATTGAATTATTTGATCCTGGCTGTTGACCTGTGGGGTTCGTCTGTCCAGCGCCTGATTAGGTGCGCCGTTAACCCGTCGTTGGGTTCGTCCGCCTTAACGTCCAACATACTGCTTCCCATGGCTTCCGAGGTATACCTAATGGGAAAAAACACATGTAAAAGGAGTAAACAGAAAAGTATAAATAGAGAATAATTTAGTTTGCAAGCTTACACTATTCAAAAAATTCCACGTGCTATGAAAAATCTAGCATATGTTCAAATTAGGATGGGTCAATTTACAGGAATATCCTTTTTCTGGTTTCCTAATTCTTCTAATACTTTATTATTTTAACCCACTTTCCTTTTCACCAAAAAATTATATATATATATATAAATTTATATATATATATATATATATATATATATACTGTAATCCATATTTGCAATTTTTCACCATCAAATTAAGCGTGTAAGTCACCTAAAGAGACGAAGATTATAATGATATTCTTCGGCGAAATAAATTTATAATGGCACTTTAACCAGGTATGAGTTTTCTTCCAGTTACATTATATATATATATATATATATATATATATATATATATATATATAGGTGTGTGTGTGTGTGTTTGGGTAGCGTAGACAGAATTAATGGCGCATGGTGACTGTTGCTCTCTCACTGATTCGGAACACTATGCTATAAATACTAATCACACACACATACACGTATACACATACAGAGAGAGAGAGAGAGAGAGAGAGAGAGAGAGAGAGAGAGAGAGAAAGAGAGAGAGAGAGATAGAGACAGAATTTGTTTCTAATGGTTATCTTGTCATGAAAGCAATAGATCTGATAAATACTCGCCACTGAACGAAATTAAAGGAATCATTGTTTTAACTTGTCAGTCTCGGGTTTTTTTGTTTATTCAGTGAATTTTCATTGAATATCTTGTTACTTTTCATTAATCTCAAGAGTTAAACTTAACCTTCTTTAAATAGAGAATGGCCGCCTTTCCGTTAATCCTGTACATTTACACTTTGTTTTTTTTTGTTTTCCTCCCTTTCCTCTCCTATCTATTGACTGTCCGCAACATCAAAATGAAACTAATAGCATTCGTCAAATAGACATCAATCGTTTGTCCTCCCATCACACCTGTGAGCCATTTTAGCTGACTAGGGGAGCCGTCAAGTGGAATATGTCAAAGGTGAAAGGATGCAAAGAGGAAAATCGAGCCTTTGACTAACGCCTTGTAAAGTGTTACCATAAAATAAGACGTGTTTATCCAGTACGATGGCAGCTTCGAGTGAAATGCCGATTATTTGTTTCTGCTTCCTATTTCTTTATTACTGTTAGCTTTATCTATTTCGCATGGTTGCTTCTCATGATGGAGTTTATAACTGACAAGTGCTATTTGCTAAAATTTTTATCCGGAGTAACCGGAAAACTGAAATATACAAAATAAATTTTAGAAACTAATAACATAGTTACTATAGGCCTTTCGTACTGTAACTAATAACAACACATGATTGAAAAAAAATCACCAAAAAATCAGAGATATAACCGGTTCTAATAAAATTTTCATCGTTCATTTAATAATTAATGGATTTCAGAAGGTGCTAACATTAAAAATGTGTCAGGTTACAATCAATCAACAATTGGGATAATTATAAAAGACTCTCTCTGTCTCTCTCTGTCTCTCTGTCTCTCTCAATTCTAAATACCTCATTGTAGTTACATCTATTATCTTATTCTTTTCGTATTTTTACTCTGGAAATGTTGGTGGCCTTTACTGGATTCCGTGCGCCAACAGATCTTTTCTGTTCTTCAGGAATCTTTAAATCTGGTCAATCTCAACATTTCTATGATCTGGACAGTCTCAGTTCTTCTTCGGATTTGGAAACCGTTTCAAGAGCCTCAATTAAGATTGCTATCATCATCATTTTGATGTTTCATATCTTTGAAGCTCACTGGCATGGTCCTGCTATTTATTAATTTTTTCGCTTTCCTTTAACTCTATGATAAACAGAATGGCGAAGTCCATAGTTAACAATTTCTTATTAACTCTAACTGAATCCGGTATTCTGACCAAAATTGATGATACATTTTATCTTAAAATTCACGAGCATTTTGTATCTCATTTTCCAGGACTGCTTTTGGTTTTTGCATTTGTCATTTGTCTTTCTGGCCAAACTTCAGTCTCTGATACAATTCCTAGTGGATCACCTTCTCCACCCAAAAGTGTGCGTTCGTATTCACCTATAGCAATTTGCTGCATTCACTTATGTGTTTGTTTCATCCGTCACTTGCTAATCTCATCAATTCTCTGCCCAATCGGCTTGGGATGTGGAATACGTCGATTGCATTCTTTGTAGAGGGGTAAGACCCCACCTCCAACGAGTGTCCTGGATATGGCATTAAAATGCATCTGATGGTGAGGCTCCAAAGATCGTAAAAAACGCACGAAACAAAAGGCATATACTTACGGTCCATCACATATATACACACGCACAAATACCTATGTATGTAAGTAAAGTCAACTTTTTATCTTCTTTACTTCGGCCAACTAGGGACACATTGATTTAATAGACTTTCCTAACATGTACACACGCCACACGGGCGAACAAATCCTATTTTCATTCAACTGGCCATAGCTGTATTTTCTACAAAGACCGCTCGTACATAACATGAACTTTGTATTTTTTATTATTTTTATCCTGTTTGTTATGATTATTAAATTGTTTGTTTCTTAATGTTCGTTGTTGTCATATTCTATTTGTTTACGTGCTTGTGTCGGGAACGAATAAATAAATGAATAAAATCTAAATCGAATTTAAAAAACAAAAAAGGAAAGCTTAAATTTGCAGAAACTCCCCGAGGTTCCTGATTGGAAAAAGGGATGACGCATGCATAAACTCCCTCACCCATGGAATGGTTGTTGAACCCAGTAAATAAAGGAAAGTATAAAAGAAACGTCTTCGTCTCTTATCTGTTACTGTCTTTTCTTTTGTATAATTCTTTTTGGGACTTTCATGGGCAAGGCGTTACACCGACTAGCCAACGTGGGGGTAAAATAAACTAACCAAAATATGGAGTTAGTTATCAAACGGCAACACAGCCTTGCCCTTTGCTCTTGACCTTCAGTCAAAACCCCACACTGGCGATCCCGACGTGATTGTTGAACACCCAGGATAAAGAAGTAATCCCAACATAAAATAGAAATAAAAACATAAAACAAAAAAAACAAAACATCCTAAACTTGAAATAGACAACTTTCCATGTGGTATAAAAAATGTTAACACGGAAATCAACAACATACCCACGTGGAAATGACTACCTCCTCAAAATGACTTACCAAAAAAAAAAAAAAAAAAAAAAAAAAAATCCAACAAATACTAGCGACTGAAAGAAAAAGCTGACCACTGCCAAAACAAAGTCATACTATCCTTTTCAACCACTATAAAAGAAAAAGGAGTTACTTCTATAGAAAGTGCAACGCTTAAACAAGCGAGCGAGCGAGCGAACACACACACACACACACAAACAAAAAAGAAAACACATGGATATAAAAAAAATGTGAGTAACCAACTTTCTTATTTGTGTTTCTGTGAATAATATTCCCGAATATTATAAGAAAAAATTTCCAAAGAAAGGCAAAAAAGAGTTAATAAAGAATAATCCTCTCAAACCAGACGATTACATTCAACAACTAATTTCTTAATTTTTGTTTCTGTGAATAGTATTCCCTGATATTAAAAGAAGAATTTCCAAAGAAAAAGCAAATGGGTTAATGAAGAATAATCCTCTCAAAGCAGACGATTACATTCAACAACTCTATGCCCCACCAAAATTGATACACATAAAAAAAAAAAAAATGACGGGAAAAATATGGAAATAAAATCCGTCATATCCAACGAATCCTCGTTTTACAGCCACATTTAACAAAATTAATAAATTAATAAAAATTTGCAAATAAGATACAAGAATTTGAAAAATAATCACCCGAGAAAATAAGACAATTAAAAGTCAATTCAGTCTTTATGCAAGAAAAGAGGGGACTGGACATAGTGAGAAAACAAGCAAATAAAAAAGAATTAAAGGGAGTCGCGACACCCTTACAAGGTATACATTTCTCTTAGAGTTCTCCTGGTAGCTCCGCTGCTAAGGGGGGACGTAAATAAAATAAAAAATCTAAATTGAATTACAAAAAAACAAAAAAGGAAAGCTTAAATTTGCAGAAACTTCCAGAGGTTCCTGATTGGAAAAAGGGATGACGCATGCACAAAGAAAAAGGCAACATCTTGACAAAGGAGAACACGGTTTCTTTCTCATTCAGGCAGTGACCGTCGAATCAACACCATTTTTCCTGTCTGGTGTCTGGGCACCACGCATATGTCTTTTGACGTTGCGTTGGTTAGTCCCTTTCACACAGTAGCATCTCTCTCTCGGTCAACATTATACTGAAATATAAAAGACACATAAATGAACTACAAACTAAAACAACCGGACTTTAACAAACTACCGAAAGAAACTAACCCTTACCAGACTTGGACAAACTTCTAAAAGAAACTAACCCTTATGGAAGCCCGAAATACCAAATGAGGACAAACATATGCATGAAACGATTAACGTATTTTTGACACCTTAATTGGGGAATTCAACTATTTCAATTGCATTCAGGAAAACTCCCTCACCCATGGAATGGTTGTTGAACCCAGTAAGTAAAGGAAAGTATAAAAGAAACGTCTTCGTCTCTTATCTGTTGCTGTCTTTTCTTTTGTATAATTCTTTTTGGGACTTTCATGGGCAAGGCATTACACCGACTATCCAACGTGAGGGTAAAATGAACTAACCAAAATATGGAGTCAGATATCAAACGGCAACACAGCCTTACCCTTTGCCCCGTGACCTTCAGTCAAAACCCCACACTTGTAAAATTTGTGTTGTATTTGTGGTGAAACTAAACCTGAAAGTAACTCCCGTAAATTATAGCAACTAACTCATTCGCTACAAGCTTTGGAGAATGTGGAGTACTTCTTCATTAGTGTAGCAGCCACAGATCTATTTCCTTTCGCGAATCAATGCCCCCGCCAAGCGATTCGGCTATAACCGACCAATCGACAGGCAGAGCACATTGATTCCTTCTCCCTCTCTAGAACTATCTTTTCTAGTCCCTTTGGTGGTCAGCCGACAACGACAGATAGCAACTAGCTATCGGCAATGACGGACCTCTCTCGCCTACACAGAAGGAACGCAGCTATTAGCTTCACACAACGGAAGAACCAGCCTTGCATTTAGTCACGCGAGCAATCCGCTACAGTAACACACATACATGGTCAGATAGCACCTAACTATCGGCCATGACAGACCTGTAGATGCAAGAAATTAGCATTTCTGTTTGGCGTGTAATTTAATTCGACCGTTAGGGTCGACGCATGATTTCACCCGATCAGGATAAGTTATCCTATTCAGGACGAATCTCCTTTCTGGGCAGCAGTAATTGGGGAAAGCCGTCAAACACTACCTCTTTGGCAGAACAACTTCGTTCTGTACAGACGTCTACCGTCTGCTCTTTAATAGCAGCAGCAGCAGCAGCATCATGAGGGAAGCAGTCTAATTCATGGACTCCTTGGCTATCCATTATAGCGAGTGAATATGGTCTATATTTTTGGCGAAGAAATGTATTCTTGCGCGTGTGTGTTAATCCCGCCCTAATTGTTGTTGTTAATAAAGGTTTTTAATTGCAGAATGGAATATACAAAAATGCTAATTTCTTGCTGCTACAGACCTCTCTCGTCTTCACAAAAGGACATGCGGCTACTAGCTTCACATACAGAAGAACCAGTCTTGCGGTCACTCACACACACACACTTCCTACAAACTCAAGGATAATCACACTAACTGGCGACACCAAAAGGGACACGTTTTCACTCTAACTCTCTTACACCAGCTACTATAATCAACCTTTCGTTGTTGTGTTTTTAAAAGAAGTTTCGTTATTCGTTTCTGTTATCAAATAATTGATAGTGTTATAGAAAACTAACCATTCCAAAACACTAAATTAGCATTACTCGTAGGTCTATGTTACGTGTGTAGACGTTGATATGGAAAAGACAGCACAGAGCGAGGGGAAACAGCGACTATCTTGGGAAAGGTATGAACCCCCTTATTCTCCCTCCAGCTATGGGTAAATAGTAGGACGGACTAGGTTCTTCAGCCTTGGTGAGGCAACTAGTCTAGGAGAAGGAAAACTCTGAATTCAAACCTGTTAAACTCCGCTTAAAAATTGACCTTGTGTCATATCCTGCCCGAGCGGAGGCGTTGGTAAATAGTATCTTTATTGAGTCGTCATACAGCAAGTGGGGTTCCTCCTATGAGGAGAGTTACCCAAACCAGGGGTCGTGATATGGAAGGGGACGGGGTGTATTGCTTATACACTTAACATCTTCTTCCATATCTTCTTTTAAAAATTTATTTTCATTACTTTTCTTTGTGTGTGTGTGTGTGTGTGTGTGGTAGGGGAAGAGAGGGGATGTGTCCTTGGTTGAAAAAGAAAAAATGGGATGGTTATCTTCAGTTATCATTGTAGTAATATCACGGACTATTTCTCTACGCGCAAGATTACAACCCCTTGGCATAGGAATACACACACACACACACACACACACACACACACACACACACACACTCTCCATTCAGAATAAAGATGCCTTGACTAAAGCACGCACGTCTTTTATGTTGTTCTTAAGCCTACTGAACATACTAACACCCACAACAACAATATATTACATGGTGGCAACCGTGATGATAAAAAAAGACGTTTAAAGGCTTAAAAGACGAAAACAACATTTAAAGGTTTAACAAACGAAAACAACATTTAAAAGCTCACCCCACCCCCGAAAATCCGTGTATAAAGAAACAAACCAAAGACACTTCTGGACAAAAAGCCCAACAAACCGACTCGAAAAAAAAAAACAAAACAAAAAAAACAACAAAACGTTGTCTTTTTACAGAATTAAAAGAAAACCTATCGGGTAAATAATTCAAACTCTTTTTAATTATTACCACGTGCGTCATTGTTTTACGTGATACCGCCATCTTGAATTTGCATATTTTTTGTAAACACGTTCAACGTAGAACATTTATAATGGCTAATAATGATATCCCTTATATGGACTGGCAATCCTCAAATCTAGCTGAAACATTTAAATTGTTTAAACAGCGGTTGGAGTTGTATTTTGTTGTCAATAAAATAAAAATAGAACAACAAGTAAACTACATACTATTGAGAGTTGGGAATGAAGGCTTAAAATACAACATTTATTAATGAAGGAAGAAAAACGTTCTCCTGAAATAATTTTTAATAAGTTCATTGAACAACTCGAATTTAAAGAAAATTTTAGAATAAACCGTTTGAAATTAATGACTTGTAAACAGGAAGCTGGGGAATCGTTAGACGACTTTGTCAACCGATGCAGGCGAATGACTCAGAGATATTCGTTAACAGAACATAAGCAACAGCAACGTATAATATAACTTATTATCGCCAGTACTCCCATTGCACACTTCCAAAAGGAGTTACTAAGAAAAGACAAAACTCTAACCCTGGAAGAAACTGTTAGTATCGGCAAAACACACGAAGCTTCCAACATTCACATTAAACAACTGAGGGCTATGGTGAATAATAATAATGTGGATGATACTAATATACAAGCCATAAGAACACCAATACGTTCTACTAGGTCAAATAAATGTCTCAAATGTGGTAAAAGCCATGCTTTTCACCGTGAAGCTTGTCCAGCATACGTATCAAAATGTAACATATGTGGTAAATCAAACCACTGGGCATCAGTATGTTTGTCAAATGGAACAAAACCAAAACAAAGGCCGAGGTCACAAAGCAGAGAAAACAGAAAACTAAAATCTCCCTATCAACCACAATATAGGAGAAAACAGTACGGGAAAACTGATGCAGTTTATAACAACAGAGAAGCTGAGGAACAAATGGAAAGCCTGACGTTCAATTGTATCAATATGATCCAAAGAGATGAAGCTTTCGTACTCATGAACATTAAATTGCCAAATCGAAATGGGATCCACAAGTTGCGCCTGAAGATCGACACAGGGGCACAAGGGAACACCCTACCAGTTTCTACATTCCGTAGAATGTTCCCAGAAAAACTGGACGCAGATGGTTTCCCAAACAAAAAAACCCCCAAAAAACAAACAATTTATCAACAAAAAACTGATAGCTTACAACGGCACACCAATAAAATGCTTTGGTAACATCAAAATACCCTGTCAATACAACAAATCAGACTGGCATGTCAGCACCTTCTACATTGTGGACGTAAAGGGCCATCAGTTCTAGGGCTACCATCGCAGGAACAGCTCAAACTAATTACCCTTCAATGCACAGTCAAGAAAGAAGATGCGCTCCAAACTCCTGCAGCAGCACGGATAAATGCAACCAAAGACCTGATGCAGATGTATCCTGATCAGTTCGACAAAATTGGCTCCATGTCAGGTGCAGTCAGACTATCGGTCAACAAAACCACACATCCACATATTGACGCACTAAGAAAAACCCCAATTGCACTTAAAGACTATATAAAATAGGAGCTTGATAACATGATCAAAAATAAGATAATAAGAAAGGTGACTGAACCTACAGACTGGGTTTCAAGTCTAGCATACTCACATAAAAATGATAGGAGTTTAAGAATTTGCCGAGACCCAAGACACCTTAATACAGCACTCAGAAGACCACACCATGCAACACCGACCATAGAAGAGCTAACACACCATTTTACAGGCGCCAAGATATTCTCTAAACTTGATGCCAAAGCTGGCTATTGGTCTATACACCTCGACACTGAATCGCAATTGTTAACAACGTTCCCATCCCCTTATGGCAGGTACTGCTTTCAGCGTTTACCATTCGGTGGGGTGTCCTCGTGGTGTAATGGTTAAAGCGATGAACTGCGGAATCACAGTACGCGAGTTCGTACTCCAGTCGCGCTATTACGTTCACTTTCGGGCAAATACCCTTGGGAAAGGTATGAACTCCCTTATTCTCCCTCCAGCTATGGATAGGACGGACTAGGTTCTTCAGCCTTGGTGAGGCAACTAGTTTAGGAGAAGGAAAACTCTGAATTCAAACCTGTTAAACTCCGCTTAAAAATTGACCTTGTGTCATATCCTGCCCGAGCGGAGGGGTTGGTAAATAGTACCATTCGGTGGAGGTGCCCGTGGTGTAGTCGTTATCGCCATAGGAAATGAACACGGCGATACGAGTTCAAATCCTGGATTAGACTGATTGCATTTCACATAGCACTAATACCCTTGGGAAAGGTATGAATCCAATAATTCTCCCTCCAGCTATGGGTAAATAGTAGGACAGACTAGGTTCTTCAGCCATGGTTAGGCAACTAGTCTAGGAGAAGGAAAACTCTGAATTCAAACCTGTTAAACTCCGCTTAAAAATTGACCTTGTGTCATATCCTGCCCGAGCGGAGGGGTTGGTAAATAGTACCATTCGGATTGAGCGTATCACAAGACATCTTCCAAATGAAGATGGATCAAATACTTGAGCAAGTTGATGGCACTATAGGAATCGCTGATGACGTCGTTGTCTATGCTAAATCAGAAGAAGAACACGATAAGATTCTACACAGGCTCATGCAAATAGCCGCCGAAAATGGTCTTGTATTTAATTCAACAAAATGAAAAATCAAATCAAAAAGCATTTCTTTCTTCGGAAGGATATATAGTGAAAATAGTGTCAGCCCTGACCCAGAAAAACTCAAAGACCTGCAAAACATGCCGTACCCAACATGCAAAAAAGAGCTACAAGAATTCTTAAATCTTATCACATACCTATCACCGTTTATTCCTAACCTGGCTGACAAGACACATACTCTACAAGGACTGTTGAAGAAAGATGCACCCTTTTTGTGGGAAGAACACCACAAGGAATGTTTTGAGAAACTCAAAACAGTAATCAGTCAAGACTGAACGTTAACACAACTGAAATACCAGTATTACAAACTGATGCAAGCCTGAAAGGACTTGGAGCTGCACTAATACAAAACAAAAAACCAATCGCATATGCATCAAAGTCTCTAACAGACGCAGAAAAATGGTATGCATGCATAGAAAGGGAACTTCTTGCAATTGCATTTGGTGTCCAAAGATTTCATATATATCTATATGGACGTCAATTCAAAGTACTCTCTGACCATAAACCACTTGTCATGATATTGCAAAAGCCACTTACCAGTGACCCTCTAGATTACAGCGAATGATAATTAAGCTACAGGGATACCAGATGCAAATCGAGTACATTCCAAGACAGGAAATGACTCTAGCTGCTAATCTAAGCCGTGTCCCTAGCACTGAAAATAGTGATACAATTGACCTAGACATTAGAGTCGATTTGGTCAGATTCAGGAGTGAACGCCTGAATGAGATAAGAAAAGAAAACAAGGCTGATCCAGTACTTGATCAACTACAAGGAACCATAACAACAGGATGGCTAGACTCAATTAAGGATTTAGCACCGGGAATATGGTCATACTGGCCATACAGAGATGAACTATCAACAATGATATCATCATGAAGGGCTCAAGAATTATTATTCCTGAAACCCAACAAAAAATTATCTTGGACCAGCTATATTACAGCCATCAAGGTGTTGAAAAAACACATCTTCAAGCCAGAGATGTTGTATACTGGGAGCGAATTAATGCAGATATCGAGAACATGATCAAGAATTGTTCAATATGCCAGGAAAACCTTCCAGCACAACCAAAGGAAAATTTACAGCCACATGACATCCCCAGCAGAGCATGGGAAGTTGTCGGTACAGATTTGTTTAACTGCAATAATCATGAATATCTGATAATTGCAGATTATTACAGTAAATTTCCAATTATACGGAAAATGATTGGCCTGACAACAAGCAACATGGTCATATCAATAATGAAGCAAGTATTCTCTGAACATGGTATTCCCAGTAGAGTTGTTAGTGACAATGGACCACAGTACTACAGTGAAGCGTTCAAAGAATTTGTCCAACAATGGCAATTTGATCACATCACATCATCACCAAACTTCCCAAAATCAAATGGTTTTATCGAAAGACAAATTCAAACAATTAAAAGAGCTCTAATTAAGGCTAAGCAAGCAGGAAGAGATCCTAACTTAGCAATGCTGTGTTTGCAAACAACACCAATCAACCACAACCTTCCAAGTCCAGCTGAACTCTTAAACAATCGCATTTTAAGATCAAACTTAATTGCCAAAGTTTCAACCCCAAGATTTTCCAATACTGACCATATCCGTGAAGAACTGAAACACAAACAGGATATGCAGAAAATGTTTCATGATAGAACAGCTCATGATCTACCACCACTTGTCCCTGGCCAAGATGTACGTATATTGGATAACCAAACTGGGAAATGGAAACCAGCAACAATCACAAGTAGATGTGCAGAACCCTGATCATACATCTTTCAACTCCCAGATGGATCATCAAAAAGACGAAACAGAATCCAAATAAGAGCAGCAGAAACATCCAGCCATAAACAGGTTCATTTTAATGACCACACCACTTCATTGCAAAAAGGACTCATAAATACAAACAACGTCTCACACCAGAGAAGTATAAAACAGCCAACGTGCAACCCAACAAGAAGTGACCGTGAAATACACAGGCCAAAAAGATATAAAACAAATAAACAAGGAATATAGCAACATCCTTCTTTTCCATTGGTAAGGGGTAATGTAGTAATATCACGGACTATTTCTCTAAGCGCAAGATTACAACCCCTTGGCGTAGGAATAAACACATATACACACTCCCCATTCAGAATAAAGATGCCTTAACTAAATCACGCACATCTTACGTTGTCCTTAAGCCTACTGAACATACTAACACCCACAACAATATATTACAATCATATCTAGCAGGCTTTTTTTATGAGTCTGCCTGATCTTGTTTGTACTGGTCCCTCATTTGTTTGTAGGTCTGCAGCTTCCATCTCATTCTCTCTGCTTATTTCTTTGTCTGAGGTGAGATTTTCTGTTTCTAGATGGCCGTAAGCGGTCGCTGTCGGATGTTATCTTGGGAATGAGTGTTTTGATAGCACTGTTTGGCGTAGGAATCGACGGTTGCGTCGGTATCTCTGTCCATTTTCATTCTCAACTTCGTACGATCGGCCAGTTAGTTTTTTTTTTCTTATTGTGACTGCTTCCCACTCTTTTGCGTGAGGTCTTAGAGGCTGGACCGGAACATTGCTGCCAATGTGAAGTTGGCTCAGTTCTCTGCCTGTGCCCCGTTGCTTTAGTTTCCTGTCTTCTTTATTTTGTGCTTCATCATATGAGTATGGATATCTGGGTTTTAGCAAAGTATCTGTAGTTGGTACCATTGACTTTGTGCGTTTTGCCTAAAAGCTTTTGTGCTGGGCTAGTGTTGAGACCTTCAGTTGAAAAGGTTCAGTAGCCCCAGCAGTAGATTCTCTCCTAAGGCCTTGCATTTCTGCATTTGGCGATTCATTATCTTAACAGCCGCCTCTACATTCTAGAAGGTGTCGAAAGTTTCATCTTCCCCCTGTTTCCTCTGACGGAAAACAAATCGCTCATACGTTTCATTGACGATTCCGACAGCGTATTCACTTAGGGCCTACCGTATATCTTGTACAGTACGGTACAGTACGGTCCGAATCTGGGGTGTCAAACTGTATACCTTGGTATATCCGCATGGCGTCGTCGCCTAAACAGTTCTCAAGTTTGGCAACTTGAATCTCCCTAGGTTTGCAGTCCAATCGGGTCAGTAGTGCGTAATTGGACCATTTTTTAAAAAAACAAGTTCCAGGAATCTGCCTTGTTCCCACTAAACACCAGTCGTCCAGAAGCCTCGAAGTGTAAGCCGGCCATGTCAGTTGACAGAGTAGTAGTAGTGGCTGTTGCTTCCTCCTTGGACATGTTCGTGATACAAAAGGAGTCTAAACAGTTAATCAGTCACAGAAACAATTCACTTCCAGTAATTGTCAGTAAACAAAAAAGAAAAAAAATCTGAGATGACGGCGAGTAGTCAGTTACAGAATCCAACAATGTAACAGTACTAAATAGGGTCCCCGTTATGTGACGAAATGGATTATGCTGTTCGCACGTAGGTCCCGAAAGACGTAGAAAATGGACAGAAATAAAAACAAGGGAAAAAAACAGCTTACTCAGTTTTTGACGACCTGTAGTTTTTTGGTAGTTGTAGAGACGTGTTTCATTTCCAAACTGCCACCGTGTTACGTGTGTAGACGTTAATATGGAATGAAGACAACACAGAGCTAGGGAAAACAGCGACTATATTTATTGAGTCGTCATACCGGAAGTGGGGTTCCTCCTATGAGGAGAGTTACTCAGACCAGGGGTCGTGATATGGAAGGGAACGGTGGGGGTGTATTTCTTATACACTTAACAGTCTACTCTGACTCGAAATGATGGGATCTCATCTATGGGTGAAATAGAAATGTTTAACCTTTTAACTGCATGCAAACAAATGACTGGTGTTAAATTGAATTGTTAGTGTTACATAGCAATACTTGAAACCATTCAACTCAGTGCAGACATATGGGCTGTGGTTCGTTTAAAATGTTACTTACAAACTATTCGTTTACAAATCATATATATTTAATATATGTGTATAAACAGGAATTTTCATAAAATACCCTTCAAGGGTTGATATGCCATAAAACCCAACCAACCAACGGAATTATATATATATATATATGGTTTAGCATAAAATAACCCACAAGGGTTAATAAAATACAACCAAACCACAACTAAATTCATCAATTCTATAGTTTGCATCATTGGTTCTTATGACGTTGTTTTCGACTGCTAATAAAAGAGATTCAATTTCTTTCCCAGTACGTAGCTATGTCTAGGTCATCTCATGCGCAATTTCTTTTGTATCTATGTAGTTGATTTTCTTTCTATTTTTGTTTTCTCAATTTAAAAATTTTGTTTTCCTGTTTGTCTCTGAGTTATTTTTGTTGTTGCAGTTTTTGGTTGTTCAATTTCTTTATTATGTTTATTCTTCAAGTACCTGAATCTGCCACATCAACTGACGAGTCCTCTTCCGCCTTTCTTTTAACATAAAGTCTGTCGACGTAATCTCTTGGTATAAGGCCTTGTTGCATCGTCATCTGTTTTCTTGCTCTATGATCCCGGTTTCTGGGATCCTCTTTGGTACAGTTTAAGAAGGGTCCAGAATATTTTTCGTGGTAATCTGCCCGGGTAATTATTCTTTTGATTAAATTTCTGCAGCAGAGTTTTGTTTCCAGTGGTTTCTTTATTCTTTTGGGGTATTCCTTACTTTTTCTTTCATCTCTGTTCGACTATATCTGCTTTTAAGATTCTCTAGTATTTGTTGTGTTTTTCCGAGCGTTCTGACGCTATCTTAATTGGTTAATTCTATTCCTTCTGTTGTTTTTCATGCTTCTTTATTGCGCAGTAACTGTGTTAATCTATCGTGAATCGACATGAATTGTTTGAACCAAAAGTTATGGATCCCATCGTAGGCTGGTGCTTTCTATTTCGCATTTTTCTTCGAAGGTATTCAAGGTATGTTTCAGTGTTCCGTCTTTCCTCGATTCCTTGTAATTCGTGCTGATCAACCATTCAGTCTTTCTTGTTTCCGTTCTGATCGTGTACTTCAGAACTGCTTGGATTGGTTGGTTAATTTTGATGGCACATCAACCCGACTAGGTTTATTTTATGTATTGAAAGTTAGGGAAATGTAGTCATCGTACGTTCATATTTACATTCTTCTGTGTATTGGTTTCTTAGGAAGATTTTTCTTGCACACAGTTCTATCAAATATGAATAGTTTTTAAACAAATCTATTTGACACATAGATGGGACCCTAACAGGTACGACTACTCTATGTCAGAGATGGTAGAAATGGCAATGAAGGGGTAGTCCACCCTCTAAATACCTCCTGAGTTGGGACTTCGTCACCAGATGCAGTTTATTGTCATACTCAGGTCACTCCAGAACTGTTTTGTTTCAGTTGCATCAATTTGCTCATTTGTCTTCATATTTTTTTCTTTTAGTTGTTGGTAGAATTTGATTTCATTATTTTGGAATGTTACCTTTTGAGTTTAACTTCCTTAGCCAATATGTTTTGGCTCATTTATTCTTGTTGCATTGTCTGTCTTCTCAGTTGTTATTGTTCTTTTTTATCACTTGCTTCCCTCCTTTAGTGTCCTAAGGAGTTTTTCTTTTCTTTGTAATTTTGCATCTCCGTGTAGTTTTTTAAATTTGTTTTTTGTCTCATTTCCCACCCAGAAAAGTTTCTCCGTTTCTTTTTAGTTCTTTATCGGAATGACAAGTTTTTCACAGGATACTTCGATCCTGCATGAATTAAATGGTTCAAATCAGCGATATCATCTGTTGGAATATAGTTGCAATTAACTAAATGTCTATCCGTCTGTCTGAGCAACTATGATTCCGCCATTGTTGGTCCGATTTCGACCAAACTTTCAAAAATTGTTAGTAATCCCTGAGAAGGTTTTAAGCTGTTTTTGATTAAGATTATTTGATTTTTTAAATCCACTTCAATGAGTAGCTTAAACCACTTAATGGGATGATGTTTACGCTGCACCAGTGGGCATAGGATCTGTGCTACGACCAAGTGTATTGGACTGAAGATGATCAACATCTTCTGTGGGGTTTTTACTGCCGGTCAGGAGCTTAGAGAGGAGACAATCGCCATCAAAGTCATTGAAAGAAGATGAAAATAAAGAAACAAATCTTAGTTTTTACTTATCCCAAGCCGGATTTCAAGAGGCTAAGACCATTCCAGGAGAAGCGCGACGAGTTGACTAATAATGTGAAAAACATCAAAAATATCATCAAGCTTTGGTTTGGACATCACCCCAGACACGTCATCTTCTCAAAATACACCCTTAAAAGCACTTCTCGGATCTTCTTTGGGACTTTTGGAAAAAATTTTATCAAATAAGTGCAAATATATCACTAACAATGTTGTTTCTCTAGAAATTCTTTCATAATGAACAAATTTGTGAGATTAGATTTTGAAAGTTTTAGGCATGTTAGTTTCAAATAAATAAAGATTTTAATGCAAAGTGCTTTAGGAATATGAGTGACCATTACATTATGTCTTATGTCTTAAGGTAACTTTGGCTCGTCTTTTACTAATTTCAATTTAATGTACAACAAACCACCCTCAAAATTATCAAAATGGACAAGGTCTTAAAACCGGAACTCTTGAATACACAACCTAACACTGCTTCGCACTTTTTCAGCTCAAATTCGAAGGACCGAAATACGAGAAGATCTCAATAAACTGGGCTTGTTGGTTACACATATTTTTCCAGACAACTATGAATATATAGCGGAACAAACTACTTATTATTCAGCAATAAATCGACTCTGAGAGCTGTATATAAAACCTGCCAACGAAATTTTCACCATATATGTGATGTCTACTCACGAAAAAAAGGAGAAGGAGATTATTGACGAATACGTCCAAGAATTATTTCTTTTAGCGAAAGAATGTAATTTCCAAGCCGTGGATGTAGTGCAAAACCGAGACAATAGTGTTTGGGACGCATTTATTTCAGGACTACGCTCAAAAACTATCAGGCAACGATTATTAGAAAACAGAAGTCTCGATTTAAACACTGCCATTGACCATGTGAGCGCTTTCTATACTGCACAGAAAACTGTGCTGCTGCTCCCAACAATACTAAATCACGATGTTATTTTTGTAATGGACTCCGTCACAGTCGTCGGAACTGCTCGGCGAGAGAAAGCACGTGTCACAGATACAATCGGCCATTACTCTCAAGCCAGTCGTTCAAGATCAACACATACGTCCGCTTCAAACATGTTTTCTAACTGAAACTCCTTGACTCGCTACTGTTATGAATAATTCTGTACGCTTACCCGAAAAAGTAGCTTCTAGCTTTACAGTTGCTTCTTCTGCAAGGATCCTAAAACAAACCTCAATTTTCGTATTAATCGGGAAAAAAATGAAGCTACTGCGTTAATGGATACTTCATTTCATATGATTAAGCAAAAAAGTATAATTTGAAAATAAACCCTGGCTCGGGGACTGTTTTCATGGCCTTTTCGTTGCTGAACGCCTCGTTAAAAGGACGATGCTCAGTCAACATCAATTTATTAGGTGAGTCCTACTTAAATATTCAACTTTCTGTGTTGCCAGGCCTTTGCTGTGACTTTATTCTGGCTTAAGAACCATCACTCAAGTGTATCCTTTTTGGTGGAAGAGAATATGTACTGGGTGCCCTGTATGTGCTCGATGGAAACCTCGGTTCCACTCCCCAGATTCAACTGGCCTAGTCAAGGCCACGCAACCTATGGAACGACTCAGCATGGACTTTAAAGGACCTCTTCCTTCCAACACTAAGAACCGGTACATGTTAGTTGTGATAAATGAGTACTCACGCTTTCCTTTCGCCTTTGCATGTCCAAATATGACAACAGATATGATGGTTAAATGTCTGAGTCAGCTATTTGCGATGTTCAGAATGTCCTCCTACATCCACACTGATCGCGGATCCACATTTATCTCCAAGGAGCTCCGAGAATACCTTACCATAGCTACCTACCGGACGACTCATAATCCTCAAGGTAATGGCCAATGTGAACGTTATAATGGCATTGTCAAGAAACACGTAAGATTAGCTCTCGCTTCAAGAAATCTGCCGGAAACTCAATGGGAAACTATACTTCCTAAAGTACTACACTAAAATAGATCTTTACTGTGTACCGTAACTAAGGCAACCCCTCATGAGAGACTTTTTCATACCAGCGATGATCTCCAAGTGGTCACTCTGTACCCCCTGGTTAGCAGTACAAGGTCCAGAACTATTGCGACGTCCAACAAATATGAACCTCTTGTTGAAGAATTAATTGAGAAAAACCTGCAGTACGCCCTTGTGCGTTTTGTTGATGGAAGAGAATCAACAGTTTCCATATGTGACTTAGCTCCGAAGAGGAATATGTTGCTAGATAGATGGACAACTGACAGCAACACAACAGAAAATAGGGAGAAAATCACTACATCAACTAAAGAACAGCATACTACAATAACTGAAAACAACATCACTGAAATAGATGGAAACGACCGTATAGAAACAGACGTGATGGAAAGCCGCCGACCATCAGCCGAAACTGAAAGAATTACATCGGTTCCAGAAACTTCTGAAGCACTGAGACGTTCTACTCGAGAACGTCGCAAACCAGCCAGATATTGAGAACTCAAAAATTAGTGTTTTATTAACCAATATTCATCAAAATAATATTAAACAAAAAGATATGTATATATATGTTTATATATTATCTCCTTTTTTCATGAGTTGAAATTCAATTTTATAAGGCTGGAAGAATGTCATATTCTTGATTAAATATCGTATTACCTCCCTTTTTGAACATTGCATAAACTTTTCTTTTAATATTTATTATCTGCCTTTGTCTGTGAACCTTTCAGTTGAAGAACTGGTCCTTGTTTGTTGTAAATTAAAGCCTTATATCTTAAGGTAAATTTGGCTCGTCTTTTACTCATTTCAATACGTTCATCTCTTCAGTCATAATTTTCTTTTTCCTGTCAGTTTTGTTTCTTTACTAGCGGGTTAAATTTGTGGCGAAGTTGGATTTTGTGATATTTTGGTTTTCAGCATTTTTGTGCTTTTCCTTTTCCTCTCCTATGGTGGAGACGTTATCAATAAACATCTTGTTTTCTATTTGCCTGTCCGCATACGAGGGTCATTCAATAAGTAAAATTGATTTTGCCTTAGGAGTTGATAATAAGAAGCACTTTTTCCAGAAAATCAATAGTGATGTGTCCTTTCACGTTTTTTTCGGATATTCTTGGGAAAGTCTTTTAAGTATCATCGCAGCTTCAGGACAAACAGATTTAGCCGCGCAACCGATTTCTTCGCTCGGTGAAATTCTAGTTAATATCCGGAATTCGAACTTGACTGAACTTTATTCTGATTCGATTACTGAACTTTGCAAGAAATGCAACATTTCACTTGCAGTTTCATGCAAGCGAAGAAAGCTTAAACAGCTCGACGATATTATCGTTTTAGAATTCACAGGCCAACAATATTTTCATCAAGTGATATTTATCTTAATATTTTTACCCAATTTTAGAATGTTTGATCAATGAATTGGACAACCGTTTCTCTAATGGGTCCTCGGTCATTTTTTATGGCATTTCAGCTCTTTGACTCAGAGGGTACACATTTTTATTTATAGAAGACTTAAAAGATTATGCGGCCGCTTACTCATTCAATGCAGGTGCTTTACAACATGAAATTCCTCTTGTAAGGAAGTTACTACTGAAATAACCTGACCCACCAAAATCTGTAAAGTTCAGTTCTTTTCTGTGCATCTATAAAGCAGCATTTGATTGTTTATACAATTTATTGTTGATATCACTGACACTCCCGGTTACAAATGCTTCATGTGAAAGAACCTTCTCAAAATGAAACTAGTAAAAACATTTTTGAGAAATTCAATGAATGATGATCGAGTAAATGACCTTGCATTGCTATCGATTGAAAGTTCACGAGCTGAAAGAATAAACTTGGAATGTTTCGTTGACGAATTTGATAGCCATCACGATAATCGCAGAATTAAACTGCGTTGATTATTTTTTTTTGTTCAATCTGCGTAGAATTTTTTTCGGTGATGTTTCGCAAAACATAAACCCATGCGGAATAATTTCTCCAAAAATACTCATAAGTAGTAAGTTCGTCAATTTTGTCAACGTGCAAACGGGCATTTGTAGTCGGCCTCGTAGATGAATTACCCGTCGGTGAATTATCCGTTTACCGACTATACCCCGAGTTCTACCATTCGATCAAGTTTACATTTTTTGATCTAGTAATAGGGTAAATTGACTCTGCTCTTTAAGAAGTAAATTTATTTGATTTTTGATGTAAAATAATTTATATTAACTTGGTATGTTAACTTGGGTTTGTGTCAATTTAGCTGCCCTATTTGATGTTTTTTTCAGGGTCATGGAGAAATTATATTATTCAAATTATTTCCTTATTTCAAAGTAGCTTTCTGATCGTATGGCTGGAGTTTCCCCAAAACATAATTTTTTAACTGATTTTTGTACGCCTCTTGTGCCCACGGCATTTTGATTGATTTCGTTGCATTATTTTACTTTCGCATTAATTTTTTTCTCGCATTTATTTTTATGCTTCGAAACAGTTTTGTTAAGGAAAAAAATTGGAGCAGAAAAATCGCACTTTTCTGGTAGTATTGACATTAGTATTAACCCTTTGATTTTATTTTGGAGAAGTTTGTCGCCCTGTCGACTGTTTAGACCACCAACGGATCACCGCTACAATGAAGGGTTGAACCTAAGCTTTCTCAGTCACCTGCCTACTTTGTGTTTCAAATCCAGATAACTGAATGTCATCTTTCGCCAATTGCCAAACAAATCAGACAGGACCGATAACTAAAAGAAAAACAAACTAAGGCGAAGGCCAAAGACAACACAAGGATCGTAATAATTAAATAAAGTTTAGTTGGCAACAAAATAACAAAGTTTATAAAAAAATTATTCAGTTCTCTTTTCAAAAATGAACACGACCGATCATAAAGGTCCTTTCCCCGTTGAGTGAGGTAATACTATTCAGAGACTTGGTCCGTTTATCTCAGCAGTCATTCTAGTTGTAGCAGTGAACTCAGCCTTTCAAAAACTAAGTCTTTTCACAATTCCAATTCAGCTTTCTGTTTGTCAGGTTCCCGTTACAAACTCGTGATTCTCGCTTCTCTGTTTCAGAAGGTCTGGCTCAAGGCTTCAAATGCAGAGGGTTAGGGGTTCCCTTTTGCTTTACTGTCCGACTGACTTCTCTCTCTGACCAACTCCGCAACTCTCTGTAACTCTCTCTGCAACTCTCTCTCTGTCTCTCTGTCTCTCTCTGTGCAACTCAGCAACTGTCGCATTTCGGTAAAAAACTGAGTTTATATAATTGTTTATCTTATTTTCAAATAGGCGTATCTCATCAACGGCCTTCACCTTAATTAATCTTCAGCAATTAATTCTATTCACTGTTGTTCTCTGCCACCCCGGCTATGAATCCCTGTGCCTGCTACACAAGGGGTGGGGAAGGGTTTCCTCCTACCTCCATGTGTCAGCCTGTGCCTTTCTCTCTGCAGGGGGTGGAATCTTATCACGTAACTATACGTCATATCCAGCTAATTACTCGCTTCCAAAATTAAATCAAATTTTTTCATTTCTCAAAATTTGATTTCTTCCCATACAATGGGCCTGAACCTGGTTGACCCCTTCGTGACCCTAGTTTCAGCTCTGCTATTGTTTTGGTTTCTGTCTTTCCGATTACAAAATAGATATTTAGCCTGCTTTTCTTTCTTTCTTTCTTTCTTGGGTTAAAATACAGCTTCATATGTTTTTGAATTTTTTTTGCAAGCCCAGAATTAAACAATATTATTCGTTTCCTTCTCATTTTAACAATATACCGTATCACTCTTAAAAAACAATAACAATGTACTGATGTTATTTTTCTCAAATCCGGACTGCTCATTTTTCTTTGATACTGAAATCATATTCAGATTTTTATCTCATTAAAGCCTCTGATTTTATTCTTCTAAAATCCGCGCTCCCTCACTTAACTCTGTTATAAGTTAACCTCTCTTGTGGTCCAAAAGCTTGAGAGCGGAAAAGAAGGCAAGAATAGATCAGAACGCCACTACTATGAATGCAAAGTTATTCCGCTTAATTTACTAAAGTAACATTCCTAAGTTGTGTATATGATAGTGGTGTAGTATGAAAATTAAGATGTTGTTTGCCTTTGACCTTCCCTCTTCTGCGGAAAAATTTCGGCCCCTAAGTGCCCACCACCACACTTAGTGTTCCAGAATCGCCACTGATGTGGGGGGGGGGGGTTCTTATTTGTGTACTAATGAGCAGAGGGTTCGCCAATGGCCCGGGAGACCTGGGTTCAATCCCAGGTCGAGTCATATCAAAGACACAAAAATGGTACTTAATGTCGCCTTGCTTAACACTCAGCATTATAAGGTACGGATCAAGGGTAAAGTGGAACAATCCAGGGAATAGAGTAGCGCATTCCCCTACACCCCGGT
Organism: Sepioteuthis lessoniana; assembly: GCA_963585895.1. Classification (NCBI taxonomy): domain Eukaryota; kingdom Metazoa; phylum Mollusca; class Cephalopoda; order Myopsida; family Loliginidae; genus Sepioteuthis; species Sepioteuthis lessoniana. The sequence continues at coordinate 49,010,897 of OY757915.1, forward strand.
GTAACAGCTATTGAAAAGGAAATCTTCGAATCGCCCTCGACTATGGTCGCCAACTTTACATACAAAGACAAGGGATGTTCTTGCTGACTTATTAAAAGAACACTGGAGACACAAAATATTAGTTGTTTAGCGATCAAAATTGAGACTGGTCGTAATCTGAAACCATCAGTCACACTTCATTTCGCATTTTTTCGATTACTTTCTATTTATTTAGCTAAGTGTAAGCATTACTTATTAAATAGAAAAGCGAAACTAGAAACCACAAGAGTGGTCATTTGTATTATTCAGTTCAATGCCTTGACATTAACTTTCCTAGTCAGCAGGGCGGTTAGATGTCCAGTTTGGCAGTTGACCGAGGGTAGTACTAGTTGACTCGGGAGTCTCCCTTTTTTTTCTCTCTCTCTCTATATATGGACAAATGGTAGATTTTGATAAATCTAAAAATCCTGTTAATAAATAAAGAAATATTACTACTAAACCCGTTGTAAGTGTTTGGTTTATCCATTAATCTTTTATCACACACACACACACACATATATATACGAGGATCATTAAATAAATTTCAAGACTTCGTATGGGCACTTTTATTGATAGTACACACATGAAACTCTAGCCCCCTTCGAAGTAATCTCCTCCGGCTGCAGTGCACTTGTTGTACCGTTCTAACGACTTCTGGAAGGCCCCATGGAAGTCCTCTTGTGTGAGCGTGTCAATGACCTTCGTCACAGCCTCTTTCATCTCCTCAATTGTCTCATAACGACAGCCTCTGAGCTTAGGGAATAACCAAAAGTCACAGGGAGCAAGATCTGGGTTATATGGAGGCTGAGGAACTGTCGTGAAGCCCATCTTGGTCAAATAGTCTGTGACAAGGATGGAGTTGTGGACTGGTGCATTGTCCTGGGGGAAATACCACTGACCCGATTTGAAGAGTGCTGGCCTCTTTCGACGGAATCTTTTCCTAAACTCCCTTAAAACCTAAACATAGTAACCCTAACCCTAACCCTTAGGCCAACCAACTCTGGTGTACCGACGTCCTTACTCCTCCCACACCTCTCATCATCCCTCACAGACTCCCCAGCTTCCTTGAATCTCTTATGCCACTCAAAAACTGATGCTCGATTCATGCAAGATGTTCCAAAAGCAGTCCGAAGCATTCCATACGTTTCTGTGGCATTTTTTTCCAAGTTTAAAACAGAATTTTATTGCATATCGTTCTTCTAGAGTGTCCTCACGTCTTGATTTCTCACGTCTTGATTGCATTTTTGAAATTCACCAGCTGTGACAATCAGGTTTTAGTAGGGTGTATTCGAATTCCTGCTGTAACTGTTCATTTGAACCTGAAATCATAAAAATTGGTCAGTAATCTCATAAGATGTATAGCAATAACATACAAAATTTTCAAGAGTCTATGACAATTTTAAATGCCTGTACAAAAAAGTCTGGAAACCTAATGAATATATATATATATATACATATATATATATATATATATATATATATATATATATTATGAGAGTGTTGGTCGTCAGTAAATCACTATGTAGTTATGTGTCGAACCAAGTGCAATATAATATGGAGAGTGCTCAATATCTATGATAGAGCTATTATAATAATAATGATAATAAATAAATATATATTATATCTATATTTAATAAATTTTTGTCTGTATTTTTGATTTTCAATTTCATTCCATCTTTTTAACTGCTTGATGAATGTTGTTATAAACTTCCTGAAACCTTAGGTTGCAGAACAATATTTTCCATGGATTATATTTATTTATTTATTATCATTATATATATTTTTTTCCATGGATTAAATATATATATTTAATATATATTTATTTATTATCATTATTACTATATATATATATATATATATATATATATATATATATAGAGAGAGAGAGAGAGAGAGAGAGAAATTTAAAAGCAAAGTAATCCAAAGTAAAGAATGTAATATGAAAGAAAGCCGACGCAATTAGGCTATGGGTCAGACTCCATTTTCATTTAGTTTCTTGGACACAAAATTCATATGAAAAAATCTTTACTTGTTCTTAAGAGAATGAATGTTGTAGAGTCTAAATCTCAATTTATTTCCGAGTGGAAGTTGTGCATTATTTTTTGATGTGCATTTTAGATGCAGTTTTATCCATCATTTTGACCGTAAAAATTATGTAAGGGAGTGAATAACTTATGTGGTTATCTCCCTTGAATTCAAAAAGTGAATACGCAGAATTTCTGCATGATATATTTTGATTCAAGAAATATCAATGAAAAGATTGTTTCTTTTATATTTCAAAAAATTTGCGACTATGCAAACAAATGGACCTACTTTGTTGCTCGTATGTAATGTTGCTCGTATGTAATGTTGCTCGTATGTAATGTTGCTCGTATGTAATGTTGCTCGTATGTTAAAAGATTTTTCAACTTTTCATAACATTGGCGAAGCAAACAACCAAAGATTTGGAATGCACAGAAAATGCTATAATCAACTCACAGAGAACACTAGGTAAAACTTTTTCTGATAGATTATACAGTCTATCTACCTGTCTAAAAAAAAAGAGTTGGTCCTTTCTTACCACCAATTTCAATTGACAGTATTCAGAAAGCTTTTTTAAAATCATTTTGTGATGTGTCAGGGTTATAAAACTTATGGCTGAGGCTTTGAGAAGGAAACCGTTATCTACTTTCATGAACACACCGAGTGCGGAAGAAAAAAGATAAATTCATTGCCTTGTCTAAAAGTTTATACCATACTTTTCCCAAAACACAATTCCAACACTTCTTATGGGAGATCTGTTTTTTAAATTTTGTTCGCACCACACGGATAGGAGATTGGTCCCTTTACCTTCAACCTACAGCCGAAATGGTGCCCTGGTATTTTGCATATGATCATTTGAACTATGCCAGGTATATTTATAGGATGCTCACTATTCCAGATACACACCCATCAATAGAAGAGCATCTTGCTGCTGGGGATTTTGTAGTTCAGCAACAAAATCAGTACTCCTTCAGTCTGACATCAATGGACTAGACAAGTGAACAGACTATGAATAGAGATAGCAAGACTACAGGTGGATTCTTCAATAATGCTAATGCTGTTCATCGTTGAATTTTATCATTCAATCAACGTACAGAAATCTCTAGAAGCTGCACTGAAATGATTGGAAAAACAGAGAGGTGCCATAAGAAAAAAGACCTTAGTAAGTCCCGATATGAGAAGGATGAAGCAGACAATCAAAATGTTATGCATACAATTGAGTCGCTGTAAAATCCATTCACATATTATGAAAAAGAACTAATAAACATAGCATCTGGCCAAGTAGCGCTATCTGAAATTTAAGATGATATTTTGACTGCACATAAAAATGTTTCTAGTCAGTTTGCTTAACAACGACTGATTTGGAAAAAAGTTGAATTAAGTGCTCCATTAAAAACTATGAAGATGAAAACTTTTAGTTATTTTCAGAAAAAGCTTCCACACCAAAAGAGCATGAAAAAAAAAAAAAACAGACTGAAAGCAGATAAAAATATTCACATATGGCTTCTTATAGTAGCAAGAACCCAAAAAGTTGACCTTGGAGAAATGTTGACACATTGCCTTTCTCAGTTCTCATCCAGCCTGAGTAACAGTCCTGGTTCTCTGCAGCAGAGTTTTGTTTCATTACCTTCAAGCGAAGTTTTCCGACATGAAAATTATTAAAATTCCATAAAATACAGCACTAATCTTAGATCACATGGCAATAATTCAGCAGCTAACAGATCGTGTTCCAGCAATGTTTGTTGATTTGAGCATTTATATTTTTAGATGTATAATAAAGCTTGCTTCCTTTTACATGTCATCAAGAATTGACTTTGTATGTGATAAGAGCAATCCTCTGAACATTTAAAACAGCGTTCGATTTCCCGTGGTTACTTGTTGCTTGCTTTTAATGAGAATCAGTAAAATACCTATCCAGTTTCGAACATTCTTTGTGTCCAGCTAAAACAAAGAATTTCTTGTTCTATTTATGGTGATGCATTGGAAGAAATTGGCACCAGAAGAATTCCATGGAAAAATTGTGTTTGCTTCATTGAGTCAAGGATGTTTCATGTCTCTTCAAAATGACATAAATGAAGTGATCACAGAAACTTTGCAAGAATTATATAGTCACTTCTCTTGCTTCATACAAAACATGCATCAACTGCTTTCCCTTCCATTATCATTAAGACTCCAGATACAGATGTTTTTCTTCTTTCCCTCGCTTAACCGCATGAATTAAAAACTGACTTGTATGTGGTGACTAGTACTAGTGGATCGTATTTGTCGTCTTGTTTGATATCTGTCCTATCAGTTGCAGAGAAATGTAGACCCGTTGTTTCAAGTGCTCTGCTCTCTTTGCATACATTTACTGGCTGTGATAGTGTAAGTTATTTTAAAGGAAAGGAGAAATACACCTTTTTGGGTAGATGAAAGAAACAGTGGAGATTGTGCATATTTTCAGACGTTAAGGTTGCAACTGGAATCTGACCGAAGATTAGTTCCAGCAACTTGAAAAATTTGTGTCCTGTATATTTGGATAGAGAAATGTTTCTTCTGTCAATGCTGATCGTTTCAACATTTTTCAAACAGCATGATATTTTTTGAAATATGAACGCTGATTTATTGATTAAATGATTAAACGGTTGTCCCCTCTTTCTCTATTATATAATTTCTTCTTTTGTCCTGATGATGGTTTATCGAAATCGAAACGTAATATAGGCTATGGACCAGAGGCTTAAAAAGGGCTTAGTTTTTTTTAGTTCCGTGGACATTTTATTCATATGAGAAAATTTCAACTGTTTCTACAAATATCTCCGCTGTAAGTGTACGCACTGCTTCAGAAAAAGGGAGATAATACCTGGTTTACTTTATGTAAAATGAAGTTTGAACAAGCTGTTTAACACAGTAAAATGTATTAAGAAGAGGCTGATATTCTCTATGTTCTTGTTTCATGTGCTGATTTCCTAAATCAGGAATTTTCAGCAAATAAAACGAGCCGGGTAAAGCCTATAACAAAGAAAACGTTACTTGCGTTTTTCACACATGGTTTTTCAAAATTTATGCTGACCTTGTTATGATTCCTGAAAATAATCAACCATTCATTATCGATCTATCAATCTATCCATTAGCCTTTTTCTATCTTTTAACAAATCTTCAACGTGTTGACTACACTGAACATGTTAAAAATTTTGCTTCAAGATGAGAGATGACACAGACTTTGGGATACTGATCCATATCTTCCCGAGGCAGTGAGCCATGAAATCGTCCACAAGTTAGGATATCAGAAAGTATATTGTTTTCAAGTAGTCTTGCCAGTGACCTCTGTTTTTACAATTATACCTCTGGGTATCCAATGACTGCCTCATAACTTGGTGGGATCAAAACCAATTGAAACCTCACCATTAGATGCAGTTTAGTGTCATACCAAAAAATCCCCTTTTGCAGGTGGGGTCTTGACCCTCTGCATGGGGTACAGTCAGCGTATCCTAAGCCTTTTTGACAGAGTATTAAATCCTGTCTTCATCCAATAGCTGTCACATCTATACAACCACAACTACATTACTTCTTTACCAGTTACGTCACAAATATGTTATTTCTACAAGTAGTGTGGTAACTGCCAGATTAAAAAAAAATTAATCTTATATAACGAATACCTGGTTATAAAGCATATAAGAAAAGAAAGAATGAGTTTTTTCGTAATAGAACATTATACTGCTCGGTATAGGTGAATTCGGTTAATTTTTCAGACATAATTCCTGGCCAACCAAAAATATTCCATTTTAAACCATTTGATTATCTCCTTCTGTATTGCATGCATATTCCGTCTTATATTTTTCAAATTTGAAACTTAGCGATGAAAAAAGTCAGATGAACGTTTTCATTAAACAGACAGCAATAAACTGAAAGAATCTGCCAAGCTATTTTCTTTTCTTTGCTATGATACATCAATTTAACAATGCTTTAACATCCTTTGTCTCATAAACTCCAAAGCAACAGTTTTATACAAAAAATACTTAAGCAATATAATAAATTAGATGACTATACTGTAATGAAAAATCGAGTGTCGACTGACCTCGGGTGCCATGTTGGTGAAAGTGCGGATACGAGCAAGTGTTACATAATATCTATTGTACAAAAAGGTGCAAATGTGGCACATGACATAAAAATTGGGGTGGGAGATACGTTTTCATTATCCTATCTTTAACTTAACTAGTTTCATTTACTGACCGAGAAAATGCTATATTATTCCTTTTACCATAACGTCACATTCATACCAAAAATCATTCACACTACAATCAACAAAACATACCAGTCACTATATGAGCATCTAAACTAATCCCATAAGTACATATATAGTGAGGCAGGGGAGATAGTTGAAACTTTTATTGACAAAGAAAGAAATCTCCAACGAAATGGAAATTAACAAAAAAGTTTATTTACATTTACAAATAAAATGATTGTCAGTACAGGTTCCTCTTACCTGAATGATATGACAGAAAAACAAGTTGATCGGTGGAAAAATGATGCATAAGAAAAAAATATACTTCACGGAACTCTCGAATTGAACTTGCCGGATGCAGACCATAACAACCTAAAAAAAACTCAATAATCAATGTTCTGGGAGTGCTCCTGTTTCGGTTCAGCCATCCCTATATAGGATCTTAGAAGTTACTTTTACCTATAACATTGGTGATATTGCCAAGAGCGGTCCACTTAAGCAAAAATAAACTTCGCCCATTATGAGCTTGTCAAAAAAAATTTGCTATTTTCATTTAACTTCTGTTTAAGAGGAAGTGCATACTCCAAAACCATTGTTGGTTGCAGTTGCTGAGCCAGTTGGATCTTGGAAGGCTGTATATTAAGCTCAAACTTGAAAATCTGCTGCATCGTCGTCCTGGAAATTCCTGGCTGAATTGATCGATAGAGAGTGGACACAGACAGATCTTCAATAATTCTCTGCAACACATCTTCCATTGTTGCTTCTGTACAAACTGCTTCATGAGAAGTCAGTTTCGATGCAACGAGTCTCAAATAAGGAGACTAAATTCTTATCCTGTTTGTACTTAGAGGATACTTCACATTAAAATGGGTAAAGTACTTTCGTTTTATTTTAATTATAAACCTCTCAAATAGTAAAATTCTATTATTTTGATTCGTTCTTTCTCACCATAACTTGATATTTTTAATTTCCTTGGATTAATTATAATATCTGAAAAAAAAAATATATATATATATATATCAGTGGCGACTCTAGCCTATTTTTCCTACTCGTGTCTGTCAACTTCAGTTCCCAACCCGTGGTCCGTGGACCCAAAGCAAGTCATCATAGTTGCTATTGCGTGATTCTCCATTGTATAGCACAGATTGACAAACGTACCTTGCATGGTGGTTTTTTTTTGTAAACAATCAAGATACTATATAATTTGTAGTCTTGTTAATACAGTAGATAAGATAATTTTTTTCCTTTCAAAAGTATAGAAGAAAAGAGAAGATGTTCATTACTATGACGAGAAAAATATGTTTATTAGAATAAAGAAACTGATGACAATATACACAGATACAGCTAGTAGTTTCAATTTCGCTTAAAATAAAGATTATTTGTTGAAAATGTATTCAAATAAACAAATTTTAGTTACAGAATGTAATATATGCAACATTCATTAAAGAAATAGAGATCTGTTAGTGAAAAAACGAATTAAAACACGCCGTTTAACCAATATTTACCATAGCGATGATGATGACGTCGGCGACAGCTCTAATCTGCTATCCCCCCCCCCTCTCTCTCTCTCTCTCTCTCTCTCTCTCTCTCTCTCTTGGTCCCTCTCCCTCTTCCCAATACATCTATCAGCAGTCTGTGCTAAGATTTTTGAGCACAGTGTAACGGTTGCTCTTGCTATTGGCTACAGCCAAAAGCGTATTTCTCTAACATTACTGTTATTATAAGGGTCTAGTGCCTGGCACGGATCGGGCGTTCAACATTATAGCCGATTTTATTGGATGTTCAATGAATCTGACGGTGGCCGGACAAAGACCATCCGTTCAAAACAGCATCGTTGTATTATTCCCAGATATATTTATGAACTTTTGGCTACTTAGTTATCGAAACTTGAATAGATACGTAATTTAATTGAGATCAGACTAAGTATGTTTGCTTGAAATTAATGGATGATTTTTAATCCACTTTGAATAACATTGACTGAGTTATTGGTCGTGCCGGGCACGAGTAGCACTAGTCCCATCTCCGCCCCTGATATATATATATATATATATATATATATATATATATATATATATATATATAATCAAATCAAAAACAAAAAAAGTTATAATTAAAAAAAAAAATAGCAGTCTTTTGTGCCCCATCCCACCGCATTTAAAGAAAAATTCGAGAAAATTGTCTTTGTGACGATAAAACGTCTGGCGTGGATGCTTTTCCAACACCCTGTAGCGGCTCTCAGATGTCTAGTGGACGTTTTCTTGGACATCCTTCAAGGAGTTTCCCTGATTTAGTTTCGTTAAATCATTTAAAAGTCATAGAAGCCGTCCATAATCAGACATAATTTTTTTAAAAGTAGTAATAACCATAATAATAAGTAAATAAATAAGTAGATAAATAAATAAAAATAAAAAACGAACACATTATCAACCCCATCAAATATCAGCAAGTAATTCACAACTCTTCATAAAGAGCAATTATTCTTTAAGCGGTGTCATGACTAACACAAGAAGCTGTAATCGTCCTATTAGCGAGGCTTAGACTATAATGACTGTATCTCCCGCAGGGGGATAAATATCCCACCCAAATGAGGTGTCCAGAGCATGGCACTAAATTAAATCTGGTCGTGAGGCTCTTGTTCAGGAGATCTAGTGAGTCTGGAGTACCCCTCCATTGCCACTACTCTCGGGTCCACTCTGAAAGCTGAAAGAAATTGGCGAACAATATTCTAAATGTCGAGGTGCATGATCGTAGAAAGTGTTTAACTCCAAACCGTGGACCTTTGCTGTTATGATGTCTGCAGTAGTCCGAAACAGATGCTTTAACAACTGCTTGAAGCAACCCCACTGAGAGATCCGACAAAAAATCCCAAACCAGAACTTTCTAACAAGCAACTTAGCGTCGGGAAACAAGCTAATACCGAGGAGGATGGCCATATTCGAAGATACTCAAAACAGGAACGTTCCTCTCTACTTAGTGGACTGTGTAACAAAAGACGTAGATGAAAACGACCAGGCTCGAATCAATATCGATTACTGCTACAGTGCAACGTGTAATGTACCAGGAATCTATAGGGAGCTCACGAACTCCCTAGAGGCACACCACTGGAAACCAAAGAAGCAACCCACAGACGCTTTATCCACATGCGAAGCTGAGTACATGGCCCTAACAAAGGCTACACAAGCTGTTAAACGAGATGGACTCTCTACAAGAATATGCTCCCGTAAAAATACTCGGGGACAACCAGGATGCAATAGCACTTTCTAGTGACCCTGTACAAAGGTATAATCATATAGGCATAAAATATCACTTTATCAGGGACACCCACACCCTGCACAACGGCAGTATAAACATTATTTAGTGTTTTACTGCCGACGTTATGACAAAACCACTAACTCGAACAAAACTAGAAAAATTCAAGACTTTTATTCAGACTTTAGCTAAACCTACTAATATAGTGCTCTCATTTATACATAAATAAACAAAATAATAATGTGAGAGCATGTGGGGGCGTTGAAAGAGTATACAAGACCAATAACTCCTACAATTATCTCCCTTTTGTTTACCCTTTTTCTATCCCATAAGCCCTCAACAAAGTTTTCACTTCTGTTCGAAACACAGGTGTGTTGTTTTCTTCAATTCGAGTTTGTCAATCCTTTTTCCGCGGAGGAGTGTCAACTTTAAACAATATAAACGTAAAACATATGCAATCCATTAACCTATAGGCGTAAAATAACCTAAGACGAGTTGACATGCCGGTAAAATCAATCAATCTCTGTCTACACTAGTGTAGAAAATTGTACTCTCCTGCAGCTAACAATACCTTCAATTATAAAATTATGTCCACAAGAGGAGACGTCACTCAGTTATACTGCCGGGAACTTATACGTTCATAACGCCAAAAATCTATAAGGGTTGTTCAAACAGTTCAATGAAAAGAAAAGTGAATAATTTTCACGTTTGACTCCAATTTCATTGATTGGGATTTTATCAACTGATGTAAACAGACGATTTCATGAATCATATCAATAAAAAACATCTTCAATAAAACTACCATTGTATTATTCATGATTTAAAATATCATTCTTTTTAATGTTCTGCTTGCATGCCTAGTAGTGGGAGAATGCTTTTGATCCGCTCATGCTAAGTGGAGTTAAACAAATAAAATAAAATACTTCTTTTCATTTGTCCGTTTTTTGTACTGTGAATTCCGCTTGATTAAAATAGTGCCGGCTAGAAATATTCTTAATAAGTACTTTTTCATTAAAGATATGGCGGTGTTAGAGCACGCAGTTACTGGTGTGCTTTGTGTAACCGTTAGCGTCGTAGCAAATCGAATCAGCAACCCGAGTTCACATCCTGGACGAAGCTGATTTTATTTCACTTCGTGTTAATAACTTTAAGTAAGGTATGAATCCATATGTTCTAACCCCAAGCTATGGGTAAAATGGTAGGACAGACGGAGTTCTTTAGCCTTGGTTACGCAACCTGTTTAGAAGAAAAACTCTGAATTCAAACCAGCTTTACTCCGCTAAAATATCGACCTTGTGTCACATACAGCTCGTGGTGGAGGGGTTGGATAAATAGATATTATCAAAACGTAAATCTTGTTGTTTATCATAATAATTTTTGACCTCATAAACCTTATTTGTTTTGACCTTATTTGTTTTGAACGTATTTAATTGCATATGCTGTAGCTCATTGAATTAACAACAGAATGAATGGAACAAAATTTACGGTTAAGAAATGAAAGTTTCATTAATGCAATGTGAAAATTGTTTGAGAAATTAATTTGTTATGAAATTGTTCGTATCGTATTGTATTGGAATTATCTCCAATCAACCTCCACTCTCAAGAGAAGGAGATAAAAGAGAGACCACCATAGCGTCTTCGGAATAAATGCACGAGTAAATTAACCTCCTTTCATGTCCACGGGGCCTAGGATCAAAGTGTCGTGTGACCTTCCCGATCAACTCAGTTTGACTCCTCTCCGTGCGGAGCCATCTGACATTCGTGCCGGATAGGGCTTCAAGGTCAATGATAGATCCGAGGCCGAATGGTCTCCGGCTTCGGCCGAGCCACCTTCGGTGGGCGATAAAATCAATAACAAGAATTGCGTAGCACTAGAACTTATGGTTTAATTCAAGTTATGAACAGGCATTCGTGTCGGACTCACATTGCTCACATTGCACTAAGTGAGCCAATGACCAACGCAGTCCAGCAGGGTACGAGTCTCAGTTCCCCTTCCCTAAAACCACCACTATAAAAAGACCTTGTGTTAAATCCTATCTGGTGGGAGGCAGCGAAAAAAATCACGAATTAATCTCCTTTTTTGGATTATATTTTATCTTCCCATATGCTCAGGAACATCCCTTTTCCAGGCCTTCTATTTTCTTTGGAATTATCCATGTAGCCGTAACAGAAATGGTTTCATATATTTGGAAAACAGAAATTTTAATATCACAACATAAAAAAAAAGGTTCCATAAATCTAAAATGTAATTACTGACCAGTTTCTCTAATATGTCTCTTGTGTTGTTGGAATTATTTCATTGTAATTATGTTTATTAAATTGCTTGTTTCTAAACATTTGTTGTTGTCACATTCCATTTATTTACGTGCTTGTAAAATTTGTGTTGTATTTGCAGAAACGAAACCTGAAAGTAACTCCCGAAAACTGCGGAAGGTACTTAGTCCCCCACAAGAGTAGTCGCTAAAATAGCAATTTATTTTAGTATCTAGTGTTTTCCTTCAAAACTGTGTAACTCTTTTTTATTTATTTTTTATTTACTTGGTAATAAATAGTTCTTAATTGTATGCACGAGGCACGTTTATCTTTTTTTTCCTTTCTTTTTTTCAAATGCTGTTTTATTTTCCGTGAAAAGATTCGTTTTTTCTTTAAATAAAAATTAACCTTTTTAGTGTAAGTGTTTTGAAAAATTAATTAGAAAAATAGTTACTTTCTGCAGTCAGGATTGAACAATAACAATACATGAATACTTAACACTTGTACCCTGTTATGGTTAACAGAAACAGAACAAGCGATCCCCATGGATTGAATAAAGGACGTGGTTCGAAGTTCCCTTAAGGCTCCCGAGTTCGACAAATACCTGAAGAAGGCCGGAGGACATATCAGCCGAAACGTTTTGAATATAACAATAAAGATGAAGGCAATTGTCCAAAAACTCTGAATGATAAGAATCATCAAAATTTGTCTAAGAAATTCAGACAACTATTATAATATACTTTTGACAGATAGAACAATGAAAGTAGAAATTAGTAACAATTGTAGCAGAAGGTAATTTGGTTTGGCGCGCAATTTAATTCGACGTATAATTTCATCCAATCAGGATGACCTATCCTATTCAGCCCGGAATTTCTTTTCCGGGCAGCAGAAATTGGGTAAGCTGCCAAACACACCCTCTTTGGCTGAATAACGCCGTCCAGTGCAGACGTCCCATTGGACGTTCTGCAATAGCAGCAGCAGCATGGACACATGAGGGAACCTATCTAATTTATGGATTCCTTGCGTCTATCTCAGACCAAGGAATCCCAGTTGAATAAGAATTAGATACATTCAATACGCCACACACAGGAACAACTTTATGTCACCCCCAAAATTGGCTATGTCGATGCGATGCAAAATTCCGTTCTCGGCACCTATCTCTCATTTCACCTCTGGGCCACTTTAATGGAGATAACGCACGCCTCTCCCCAAAAATCCACCAGACGCATAAAACTCACGGTGACTCCAAAGTTTATTTTCTCCAACAGCAAACATGGCTTTCGCTAAACTACAGCGAACACAATCCCTCGCACGTCCCACGATACGCGCTGTTTTCTCAACTCTATCATATCTCCATTTCGTCTCTTACTGACAACCTTTCCTACGAGACTTGCAGTACAAACGCAAACTACATTTTCCATGCTGCAAATAAAAACTATTCTTAAAAACATTTCGACTTCGGCATCTTGAACCTTCTCTCTTATATACCTAACAACAATTAGCGAGGGACTTACAAACTTGGTGAGGAAACAACTCAACGTAAACACACACGCACGTTACAATTCTCCTCGCCAAAAACATGTAACTAAAACCCTTACTAAAACACAACACTTTCCTTCTCGCTAACAACAAATATTTTCGCTAAACAATTATTCTGAAACAGAGAATATACCCCACCCCTGGTATTCCTCAAGAACTTTTGTTGTTTTTTTAATATTCATAACTGATTTACCTAATAAAAAAATCAGAAATACAACTATCTGCTAGTGATGTCAAACTACTTGTTAAACCATTATCAAAAGAAACAACACAAATAGATCTTAATAAATTTTCATATTGGGAAGATATTTCGAAATTAAGACTTAATATAGAAAAATGTAAAGTACAACATATTGGATCTAAAACCACTAAAATTGAATTAATCAACCGGGAAATCAAAAAAGTAAATGAGGAATGCAATCAAGGGTTGGCTTTGGTGATACATTTAAAGCTGACAAGATATTTTATTAGTTGTATCGAGGGCAAATGGAATGATTGGCTGGATGACTTGAAATTTTATTTCACGGTTGGCAAAAGCAGTTCTAAAAATATATAAAACCCTAATAAAACATCATATAGAATATTGTACACATGCTTATTGGGTTTCATGGAAATTGAAATGTAATATTGAGATGAGAGAGCATACAAAGAAGAGTGTCAAAAAAAGTAAAAGATTATCGGGAGAAATATAGGGAGAAATAACAACTTTACAAGAAAGAAGAATGAGAGCTAAACTGATAGAAAATTTTAAAATAATTAATGGAATTTCTAATCATGGTAGATATTTTTTTCAATATTTCCTTTCGAACTGAAATTTACAGCCAAGATAGATTTAAAAAACTAAGTCTACAAACGAAACTGATGTTTTTTAAAATCTTTTTTTATCTTTTTTTTTTGTTTTTATTAATAAAGTAATATATTTTTGGAACAAATAGTTAAATCAGATCAAAAACAGCAAGAGAGTAGAAAATTTTAAGATTAAATTGGAGGATTTCAGAAAAAAACGGTAAGAGGTCATTTTTGGGAACTATCAGATTAATTACTTAAAATTTGGTCTGTATATAGACATGTATTATACTTATCTGCCCGTGGCTTTTTTGTTATTGTAATTACCTCCCTTACTAGCATTCTTCAGTTGACGAATCGCTTTGTCAGGGAATGTTTCGTTTAATAGATCCTTGTTAAGGAATACTAGTCTGGTCAGCTCATTTCCATTTATTAAACGAAACAAATTCACCGGTATAGATAAATACTTACAACCGAAACGTTATGGACACCCTTCCTAATACACAATTGTCAAGTAAGATTTTTAACCACTGGTTTCGAAGCTTCTCGTTTACTGTCTGAAAGAACTACACATAAAACCCACATCTACTTGCAGTCAAAAAGAAGAAGAAAATATTGACGAATACGTACAAAGACTACATTTACCAGCGAAAGAATGTAACTTTATATCTGTCGATGCTTCAGAAAACCCTGACAACGGCGTTAGAGATGCATTTATCACCGGTTTAAGTTCGAACATTATTTGACAACGGCTAAAATAAGACACTGCCTTTAAATATAGCCATTAACCCAGCTAGAGAACTCCATGCAGCTCAGAGAAATTCAGAAGCATAGACGTATCCTCAAGCCCCAATCGTAGGTGCAGTTTCTCGGAAAAATGCAAGAACCAGTGTCCAGTCAGTAGATCCTGATAATACATGTTGTGCAGCTTCGTCTGATACCAAGTCTAAGTGTTTCTTCTGTTGAGGATCTCGTTATGATAGAAACGTGTTGCAGGGCCCATAAGAACGTCGACCCCACAAATTATTTTTTGTTAAGCATGAGAGTAAATTGATGGTCGGAAGACAATGAAGAGAACAAAGGCGAGATAGCAGTATGACAAACGACAATTTATTTTGTCACAGTTATTACTTGAGGTAGAAAATAGGAGAAATATATTTTTATGTACATTACAAAGTGTGTTTTATTTGCCCTTATTATTCCGAGACGAAGAATAAATTTGGGAAGGAGAGGCGCCAAACGTACCCTTTCTAATCACGCATGATTTGCTCGGTGGCTCACGGGGCTAAAGGAGGAAGAGAAAAGAAAAAAGCCGATGACAAGAAATGGAATTGCAAGTCAACCCCTTTCCACTATTTACCCATCTCAGCTAGCCTTGAACTCTTGGAGTGAACTTTGGGTGATCTTATCAACCACGTGTTCGGCTTCTGGTTTTTGACTGGCAAAGTGACTATAGTAGTAGCGGTCTTGACTTCGAGGCGTCCACATCCATCCAAGAGCTCTGTTTCAATACACCCGAAATGTGACTAAGAAAAAGACAGCAGAAACCTAACTCCTCGTGGCAAGCTTCTTCAAGAAAAAAGAAAGAAAAAAAGAGAACGAAAGAGAAAAAGAACGAAAGAAAAAAAAAATTATTTACAAGTCCTAAACCCTCGGTGAGTTTCGTATTTCTTTTGCCTCTATGTGTCTACCTTGCAAATCTGTTTGAGTTAAGATTCGTCCCGGACTTCATATATACATAGTAACGTTAGTTTTCCATCCCCTTTTGTTCTTAAAGCCTTTTTTTAATTCTTATTTTTCCCTAATTATGTTGTTAATGTTATAATAAATTTTGTTGTTAAATCTTCAAACTGTGTTATGTTGGTTTTGTGAGTGCTTGTTGCTTATTCTGCTGTGATTTAGCGAGAGTCTTCGATTGGAGAAATTCCTTTCCCATAGTTCACCCTTTTCTTTTTATCGAACCTTGGGGCATCCTCGCAATTTTATATATTTTTTTATTATTCTCGTTACGTGCCTGTTTTCGCAGTCTCAGTGAAAGCCAGTTTGTAACACAGGTTACAGAATTATGGTCTTACTGACGATAGAAATAGTAGAGACGAATGGTGGAACAGTCGTCGAAGGTGGAGACAGCTGGTAGTCGTCGATGATGGTAGAGTTAGCTGGTGGTCGTTGTTGTTGGTAGAGACAGCTAGTTGTCGTTATTGGTAGAGTCAACAGGTGGTCGCCGTCGTTGGTAGAGAGAGCTGGTCGTTGTTGTTGGTAGAGTCAGCTGGTGGTCGTCGTCGTTGGCAAAGAGAGAGAGAGAGAGAGAGAGAGAGAGAGAGAGAGAGAGAGAGTTGGTGATCGCCGTTGTGAGTAGAGACAGCTGGATGATCGATGTCCCGGTTGCGTTGTACTTTGGTTTATACGGGGGGTGTTGATGTGGTCTCAAGTGTTGATGCTAGTCGTAGTAGTGAGTCATTTGTAGACTAGATGCTGCAATGCTGAAGCTGGTCTGCGGTTGGTTCTGGTAACTTGATCGCACGAGTGGGCTAAGACTGCCGTGTCTTAGCTCTATGTTGGCGAGGAACGAACGAACGAGTGACTAAGACTATTGTGTCTTAGTGTTGCGGTGCCGAAGAACGAATGAACGAGTGTTATGACTAAGACTACCAAGCCTTAGCGTTGCAGAGCCGGGGAACGAGCGAACAGGTGTCGTGGTTAAGACTGCAGTGTCTTTGCGCTGCGGACCCGAGGAAACGAGGGAACAAGTGTCGTTGCTAAGACTACCGTGTCCTAACACTACGTAGCCGAGAGAACGGACGGGGAAACCGTGGCTAAGACTACTGTGCCTTAGCGCTGTGCGAGCGGGAACCGACGAAAATGGTTGAGACCGGATGGTCTTATTATCCTCTTCGTGTTTGCCTCCAGGCCGTCTGCTTCGACAGCTTCATAAGAACTGTCAGAGATACACCAACACTAGGGACGGAGACCTCTAATGGTCCTTAAAAGCACCTTTTTGTAAATTTACGATTGTGTAAGGCGGATGCGACCACTAGATGTAGGATCACGCCTTGAGAGCTTCGCTGGGCGATGCCAACAACTGCTGAAAATACTAGTCTATAAATAGAGCGAAAGTAGTATCACACAACCAGGGCCGCGTGAACAGAAAGGTTCTCCATAAAAAATATCTGTGGTAATACAATACTTCCTTAGCCTGAAATAGGATTCGGAAGGTAATCCACTTTATTTTGATAGAGTGACTTTCGAAAGACTGGCACTGTTAATGTTGTACAAAGATAGATTTAGTCTTTCTTCGTTAGTGCTGCAGTTCAAGGCTACGGGTGATTTTATCATTTCCGGTCTTAGCCAGACGTAGCATTTTTAAGGGTTTGGAGTGGTCTCGTTTGTTTACGTTTTTTTGACAGGGCCCGACAAGCGTATGTGCAGTATGAAATGCTACTTGTTTCAAATGTAAAAAGGAAGGCCATTTTTCAAAAATGTGTTGTACGAACCCAAAAATAACATCTGCTGCAACATGCTCTCACAGATTGGCGACAATGCTGATGAGATGAAATACTACATCCACTTCCCTAGGATCTCAAAAACAGGCTACACTATATGTGTTAGTCAGGAAAAATGGCGCCAGTACGGCCCAAATGGATACAGGTAGCTCAGGATAAATTATCTCTCACGGTTATATGAAGAAATATAAGACAACAGATGAAACGAGCAACTGGTAGCATATTTATGGCGTCATCGTCACTTAATGCCTCTATCGAAGGACAGTGTACAGTGGACATTAACTTACTAGGTGAATGGTACCCAAATGTAAAACTTTCAGTCCTAACCAACCTCTGCTCTGATATTATTCTTGGCCGAAATTTCATGTCACAACATTCCACCATATATTTTGCATTCGGTAGCTCTAAGAAAGATCTCGTAATCTCTCATCTTATCTCCTGTAGCGTACCCTCTGCGTTAGTAGACACGCCATCTTTATTCTCCAACTCAGATCCAGACTGTAAACCTATTACAGCTAAATCTAAAAGATTTCGAGAGGATGACATGTTTCATATAGACTGAGATTGAGAAAATGATCCGGGAGGGCGTAATTGAGGAAAGTACATCCCCTTGGAGGGCTCAAGTCTTCATAGTAACCAATGAGCGTCAAAGAAAGAGACTTGTAGTCAATTACAGTTGGACAATTATTAGATTTACCGGATTAAATGCTTATCCATTACCAAGAATGGATGATCTGGATCAAGAAATAGCAAAATATAAAATTTACAGCGCATTAGGTCTGAAGAGTACATATCACCAGATACCAATAAAAAAATGAAGATAAGCCCTATATGGCATTCAAAGCTAATGGTAGACTTTACCAATTTTGTAGAATTCCTTTTGGAGTCACTTATGGTGTCGCATGTTTCCAAAGGATAATTGATAAAATTATTAAGGAAAAATATTTCAGTGGGCGTGTATGCCTATGTAGACAACATTGTCGTAGTTGGGAAAAATCAGCAAAAACATGACAAGAACTTGGACTCACCTTCAACGAAGATAAATTTGTTTTCTCTAAAACACTCACTGATTTTCTTGATACATGTCACAGGGCCTACTTAGACCTGATGCAGGACATCTACGGCCATTAAGAGAGCTACCTGTTCCTCAAAACAAAGCCACACTGTGGCGGGTGCTTGGATTATCCTCTTACTCATCTCAGTGGATGCCCAAGTTTTCTGACAAAATGAGACCCTTAATAAATCAGCTGATTCATTCCCTCTTTATTCAGAATCGGTAAAAACATTTGAAAACTTTAAGGAAGAAATTGAAAAGGCTTTACTCTACTCGGTCGATGAAAACATTTTTCCAATTGTAGAAACTGATACCTCTGATACTGCTTTTGCAGCCACTTTGAATCAAGCAATCCACCCAGTGGCATTCATTTCACGTACACTAACGACTACAGAACAAAAACATTCATCTGTAGAAAAGGAGGCTTGTGCGATAACCGAACCTGTCAAAAAGTGGTCACATTATTTATCAGCGCGACGTTTCGTGATAGTCACAGATCAGCAAGTTGATAATTTCATGTTTGATGCCAGAAGACATGGAAAGATCAAGAACGGCAAGATCGAACGATGGAGAATGAAAAAAGTGTCTTATGAGTACGACATCATATACCGGCTAGGAAAAAAACAATATTCTAGCTGATACCCTCTCACGTTCCCAGTGCAATGCACTCACCAGCACAGGAAAAATACAAGAAATATATGAAAATCTTTGTCATCCTGGCATAACCAGGTTGGCTCATTTTGTTAGAGTAAGAAATCTTCCATACTCTATTGAAGATGTTAAAAGAGTGTGTACAGTATGTGCAGTGTGTGCTAGATGGAAATCACACTTTTATACACCAGAAACAGGACACCAAGTCAAAGCAACACAACCGATGAAACGACTCAGCATTGACTTAGAGACCCCTTCCTTCAACTTCGAAAAACCGCTACTTACGTACAAGCACAAATACAAACTCAGTAATACAGAGTCAAAGTCAGATATTACAGCATTTGTAATGCCCTCTTACATCCATTTGGATAGAGGAACATCATTTATATCAAAGGAATTACGTGAATATCTCACCAATCTTGGAATCGCTACTAGCCGGACAATACCTTATCACCCTCAAGGAAATAGTGTGAACGGTATAATGGAATTATCTGGAAACATATCTAATAGGCATTAGCTTCAAGAAATCTTAAATAACTGCAATGGGAAACAGTATTACCTGAAGTATTACACTCCATTAAGATCTCTTCTTTGTAATGCTACCAATGCCACACCACATGAAAGACTATTTTCATACTGACGGCGAACTCTCAGCGGCCATTCCCTACCTACTTGGTTATCTTTACCTAAGACCTGTTCTTTTTTTGTCACCATGTCCGTACCATTAAGTACAAACCATTGGTTGATGAAGTACTATTACTGGAAGCAAACCCACAATATGCTCATATAAAATTCATCAATGGACACGAATGTACAATATCTTGCACCAGCAAGGAATTCATTACAAAATGGAGAAGCAGTAGATGATAACTTCCAGAAAGATTTAAATTATTATACATCCACTAATGAAAACATTTCAGATGGACAACATAAAGTAGATAGGAACGATTTACAAACTATCATTACCCCAGAGATTACAACTTCTCTAAATGATCTAAAGACTACTTACTCGCCCTCATGTAATGTCAATAAATTATGAAATACCCAGACGATCCCAACGAGAAATTCGTAAGCCAAAGAGATATCAAGAACTGTTATAAATAAATAGATAAAAAGGGGAGAGAGAGAGAATGTGCTATACTTATCTGCCTTTGACTTTTTGTAATTGTAATTACCTCCTTTATTAGCACTGGATCCAGTAGATGGGTCACACTTCGGCCGGCTGTGGTATCAACGGCACAAATCTGGTCGGGCGTGTCGCGTCTCTGGACATACCTCGAGCCTCAGGGAGCTGTCCTCATAGGCTCTAACCCTCCTCACTGAGGCGACCCTTTTTAGGAGAATACCGACAGAGCCCGACGCATTTTGGAGCTGCCGGGTGCGTCTGGGCTACGGTCCTGCGCCCGGACCCACCTTAGAAAAGGCCATTTGCCACACTCCTCCGGTTGGCGAACTGCTTAGTCAGGGAATTTTTGTTTAATAAATCCTTGTTAAGGATTACTAGTCTTGTCACTTCCTTTCATGACGCTGTATTAATAGAATATATTTTCTGTGCAAAGATTCCTTTTTAAAGGTTGATGTGAGAAGATAGTAAAAAGTCGTATAATAAAAAGATGATGATAATGATAAACCATACATATTTGCAAATTACATAGGAATAATTGATATTACATAACCGAGTGCAAAAAAAAAAAAATAATTGAGAAACAATAACACAGAAAATGTAAATATAAACGTACAATTCCCTAACCTTAAGACATAAAATACTTCAAGTTGGGTTAATATGCCGATAAATAGGTAAGATACAAAAACGTTTATATACGTCAAGAGACTATTTGCAATTCATTAAGCGCTCATATGTGAAAGGTCTGCACCCAACTGTTCTTCTTCCAGCTATGGGTAAATAGTTGGGTAGTCTGGGCTCTTTAATCTTTGTATGACAACCGGTCGAGTAAAAGGAAAACTTTCAGTTCAAACCCGTTAAACTCCGCTGAAAAATTGACCTTGTGTCACATCCTGCTCATGAAGGAAGGTTTGGCTAAATACATATCCTGTCTGAAGTTATTATGCAGATCAAATAAACCTCAATGGACTGCTTGAAGTTAGTATGCAGAATAAACAAATATTTGCTTAAGACCTCGTAAATCTAACAAAAACTTTTTTTTGCTCATATATGTCGAAATATGGGTTAAGAGAATGATCTAAGAATTGCTGAATAATAGAAAACAGCAAAGTTACCGAGTGAGGGAATATCAACTTTAGAGATATCAAAGGAGGTTTCCAGAGATCATCGAACGATAGAGAAGGTTATTGAAACTATAATTAAGTTGAGAACTCAAAGCAAAGGAAAAGATTTAAAAACTTGTTTCCTCGTAATGAACGTAAACTAAAGTGAGTTATAGCAAAACAACCACTTTTGACCAGCGCTCACATCTTTGAAAAGGCCGGAATTGAAGGAGCCAAGAAAGACAAAAAGTGTAGAATACATGAATTGGGATCGCGAAAAGAAAAATGTCCTTGGCAACCTCTTCTCACAAAGGCAAATATTCTAAAGTGTCAAAATTGGGTTAAGAATGCATAAAAATTGACTTTTCTAGAATAATTTTTTACTAGTGAATCTCGAATGACATTTGATGGAACGGCCAAAATATGGATTTTATTTAATACAGACTGTAGCTAAAAGAAGGCAACAAGGAGGCGGTAGTGTGAGTACCCCTTCATTGCCATTGCTCCCAGGTCCACTCTGATCCGGAATGGTAGCACCTGATAGGGTCCTATCTATGAGTTAAGTAGAACTAAACTGCATACTTATGCTAAACTGAATTGTTTGAATCAGAAATGTTTGATAAAACTGAATAGCTTGAAATAGAAATGTTTTTGACAATTAAACCGTACTTACATTTAAACTGCGTGCTTATGCTAAACTAAATTGTTTGAAATGGAACTGTTTTTGACATTGAAAATGTACTTACACTAAACTGATTTAATATAGAACTGTTTTGACATTTAAATATGAGCAAACAAAACCTGTACTTATACTAAACTGAATCATCTGAATTAGAACTGTACTGCATGCTTATGCTAAAATGAACTGTTTGAAATAGAACTGTTTTTTGACATTGAAACTCTACTCACATTAAACTGATTTGTGTAATATAGAAATGTTTTGACATTTAACTGCGCGTAAACAAAATCTGTACTTATACTAAACTGAATTTGCTGAATTAGAACTGCTTGAATAAACTGAATAGCATGAAATAGAAATGTTTTTTCACAATTAAACTGTACTTACATTTAAACTGCATACTTATTGTTTGAAATAGAACTATTTTCATAAAAATGGATTTGGCGTTAAATAACCTACAAAGGTTGATATGCCATAAATCCCAAATAACCAGAAACAACAAGTGTTTGTCATTTGTTCTACTTGAGGTGTTGATCAATTTTAGTAACCTTTTTATTGAAGTGAAATGTGATCATATGGTTTCGCCTAATTACTTCTAACAACAGTTGTTTTTTTTATTTAGAATATATCAAATAACATCAATAAAACTTGCCAAAAATCTAAATTCAGGCTTTGTTTTAACATCTAAATTGTTTATTTAAAATTTTACTTTTTTTTTCAAACTAAATTCGAATTATTGAAGTTTATGTGATTAACTTATGTGATGAGTGTACGTCTGAGTGAAAGAAAAGTTCTTTTTATACTCTTTTCCCAGTTTTCCATTATCTTCTTTCTTCCCTCTTTTTCATTATTTTTTTCCTTCCTCGATTTTCTTCTTTTATAATTCCTATTTCTTTCTGACCCTTTCCGTGTTTCTTCTTCATTTCCTTTCCATTATACTCTTCCCTACACCCTTCCTCTTAATTATACAACACACAACTTTGAGCTACTTTCTCCTATATACACTCCAGTTGTTTCCTTACAGATTCTCAAAGAGAATATCAGAGGATAACGTTAAAAATATTATTTAAACATTTAATTAGGTGTGATAATTGTAACTCCTCATGTTACTGTTAGGCGAGAATGTGATCTTTTTGTTGACGACTAATATCAACAAACTGTCGGTTTGAGAAACAGCGTGACTAAGGTCGATAGCCAAACGACTATGTGAAATTTACCCCTATTTCACATTTGCGCAAAACGGCTTTGAAGCCAACAAATAAATGAAGGAAGCGAAAGATAAATAAGAAGAAAGTGATTTGAAGAGGAAGAAGAAAAAATTGAGTGGGAAAAGACGGGGAAAAAAAGAGAGAGATGACATTATAGTATCGAGACAGTTGTTAAAACAATTCTCATCCCTAATGTGACTGCGTAAAATACCGTAGCTGTTTCCCCAAAAGAGACGAGTTCAGAAATTTTCTTTCTTTTCAGCTCGTTTTCTCTGTTGTTCTTGTTTTTTTTTTTTTTTTTTTTTTTTTTGAAACTTTTTTGTACGTCTGAAATAATTTTCTGCTGTAGCGGGCAGCCATTCGGACGGAATCTGGAAGTTTCAGAAGGTCCTTTAGCGAGTAATGTATATGGATATAGAGAAAATATGGAAGAAAAAAAAATTGAAGGAAGTGGGGCAAATGGAGAATTTAAGAAAGAATGAAAGCAAGTCCGAATAGAGAAGTCATAAAAATGAGACGGTTGAGAAAGAAAGAAAGAAAGAAAGAAAGAAATACTAATATAATATTCAGGTGTTAGCGATAGAAACAGGAGAAAGAAAGAATTAAGAAAGGTTAATAAAAAGCGAGAGTAGAAAATAGATTTAATTATATATATATACCACCGGTTTGTCCGATAATAGCCTTGAGTTCAATCTCAAGGTTTAACAGTTGGTAAATTTCATCGATTCGCTTCAACGTAAATACAGTTTCGTCCATTCTGTGGAAAAGAAATCTGCGCAACTCGTTAAAAAATGTATAAAATGTACAACAAATTTTTTGACCAAAATAAAAGATTCTATTTGAAACAAAATAACATTTCACAAAGATCAGATAAGTTATTTTTGTTGCAAGGGTGTTCGTTAAAAAATAAATAAAATCTTTGAAATTGAATAATTTCGTGATGATTCCTTGAGAAAATGGATCATTTCAAATATTTAGTTTAGCTCGGTAGTTGTGTTGCTGTTTGACACAGCTTGTTCGTAAACTAAATGGTACACAACTAGCTTGTAGCAAGGTAGCTAGTCCGTAGCAGTATGATTTTTGGTAATACATATCGTAAATTACGACGTATGTCACAATTTACGGTACATATTTTCTTGTAAGCATTTTTGTTTATAATTGAAGTTCACTTTTGAGCAGAGCAATGCATTTGTTTTATTCTCTTTATGTAATCCACCATGTCTGCTTTCATAATCAAACTTCAAATAATTTTACTATTGGATTCTTTCTTATTTATTCTTTCTTTTTCTTGTTCTCATTTTCCAATTTTCCAAATTTTCTCAATTTCTCCTGAATTCTATTTTTCTTGGATTTATTTTTGTTTTCTTAAATTTTCCGTTTAATTACTTATTGCATTTTTTATTCTATTATTACTCTTTTCGTTTCGTTTCGTTTCGTTTCGTTTCGCTTCGTTCTTTCTTTCTTTCTTTCTTTCTTTCTTTCTTTCTTTCTTCTTCAACTTCTCATCACGAACATTATCTTTCTTTTGGAACAGTTGAGCGTCAAATTTGAGCGACAAAAATATTATACAATGTTCCCACAGAAAATGATTGCATTTTCAGAAGATTAATCATTTACAATTATTTTTCAATGTTCCAAAGTATCGAAAATATGTAGGGTATGGATCTTCACAAAATATGCAATATGCAGTTAATATATATATATATATATATATATATAGAGAGAGAGAGAGAGAATACTGGAAGATACTGCCTTTCTAACAAAACACTATTTTATGTTTGTCCTTTAATTTGGACGCTAAACACTATCGCGTAATCGTTGCAAAGTGGTGATTATTTTTCTGACATTGATTGATCAATTGATTGATTTTAACGGCATGTCGACCTGTCTAGAGTTATTTTATTAAGTTAGAGAATAGGGTTCATTGCACGTTCATATTTACATTTTTTGTTTCATTGTTTATTTTTTGCACATAGTTCTATAGAATACGAATAATTTTTGTATAGATTTATTTGACTCATAGACGGGAACCTCACAGGTGCTAACATTCCGGATCATTGTGAACCTGAAAGTAATAGCAATGAAGGGGTAATCTACATTCTCTTGATCTCCAGAATTGGAGCCTCACTATTGAATTTAATTTAGTGCCATACCCGGGATACATCTTTTTGGGAGTGGGATCTTACTCTTCTGTAGGAAATAGGCTGTTTTGGGACATCTGTACTTCGCAACTTTTTCCCAATGACATATCTGCTTAAAGTGTGAAAAGCTGCGATCAAATTGGTGGAGTGAATGTCAGCTTTTTGTTCTTGACA
The DNA here is from genome assembly GCA_963585895.1 of Sepioteuthis lessoniana. NCBI lineage: Eukaryota > Metazoa > Mollusca > Cephalopoda > Myopsida > Loliginidae > Sepioteuthis > Sepioteuthis lessoniana. Next base: position 49,036,601 of record OY757915.1, read on the forward strand.
CTTCACTTGTCGATTTCCTTAAAGAATAACCGAATTACGAAGGACACTACACAGAAAATTCCAGAAACAGGAATCACTATAACAGGGATTTATGAGATGACAACAAAGATCTGGAACCTGGACAATCTGAACAATTATGAAATTGACAACGATATCTTCAAATAATAAACTCACACATTGCTGTGAGAAGTACCTGTCTTCGTCGAGGAAAAGACTCAGATTTGGATATCAGCAGGTTGTAATAACAGTAAAACAATCTCTGAGTACTTTCCTACGTGAAATGATTTTTCTTTACATTATACGAGGATCATTAAATAAGTTTCCAGACTTTTTCGTATGGGCACTTTTATTGATAGTACACATATGAAACTCTAGTCCCCTTCGAAGTAATCTCCTCCGGCTGCAATGCACTTGTTCTACCGTTCCAACAACTTCTGGAAGGCTCCATGAAAGTCCTCTTGTGTGAGCGTGTCAATGACCTTCGTCACAGCCTCTTTCATCTCCTCAATTGTCTCATAACGACAGCCTCTGAGCTTAGGGGATAACCAAAAGTCACAGAGAGCAAGGTCTCGACTATAGGGAGGCTGAGGAACTGTCGTAATGCCCATCTTGCTCAAATAGTCTGTGACAAGGATGGAGTTGTGGACTGGTGCATTGTCCTGCTGGAAATGCCACTGGCCCGATTAGAAGAGTGCTGGCCTCTTGCGACGGAATCTCTTCCTGAACTCCCTTAAAACCTCAACATAGTAAGTTAACCCTTTGGCCAATCAACTCTGGTGTATTGACTTCCTTACTCCTCCCACACCTCTCATCATCCCTCACAGACTCCTTGGCTTCCTTGAATCTCTTATGCCACTTAAAAACTGATGCTCGATTCATGCAAGATGGTCGAAAAGCAGTCTGAAGCATTCCATACGTTTCTGTGGCGGCATTTTTTCCAAGTTTAAAACACAATTTTATTGCATATCGTTCTTCTAAAGTGTCCTTACGTCCATATTGCATTTTTGAAATTCACCAGCTGTGACAATCAGGATTTAGTAGGGTGTATTTGAATTCCAGCTGTAGCTGTTCCTTTGTACCTGAAATCATAAAAATTGGTCAGTCATCTCATGAGATGTATAGCAATAACATACTGAATTTTCAAGAGTCTACAACAATTTTAAATGCCTATACAAAAATAGTCTGGAAACTTATTGAATGCTCCGCGTATGTCAGATGTCAGTTGTATTCTTCCTCGCTACCGTTTGTCTATTTTCGAATCCAGCGGGTAAAAATTCCGACTCCAACTCTTACACACACACACACACACACACACACACACACACACACACACACACACACACACATATATATATATATATTTTTTTCTTAAATCAAATTACATCCAAATACCCCATTATGCTACACATGCATACCAAATTTTGTAGACTCAAATCAAATCATTTCGTTGTCTATTGACTGATGGATTTTAATGACATAACAAGTCAAGGGTAATTTTATATCTAGATGTTAGGGAGTTGCATTCATTATATATCTATAATTACATTTTTTGCATAGTTGTTTCTTAAGAGCTTTTGAGTACGGTTATATGTTACTCAGTATCATATTTGCAAACAGATCTATGGGACCCAAACAGATACTACCACCTCGGGTTAGGGTGAACCTGGGAGTAAAGGCAATGAAGGGGTACTCAATATTTCCCAGACCTTCAGAACTAGAGCCTCACCACCATCATATCCAAAACACCTCGAAGGTTAATATGCCGTTAAACAAAAGAAACCAAACTAAGCCAAGACAATTCTTTTTTTTTGGGGGGGGGAGACAGTTGATACAGTCAGCGTATTCTAAACCTTGCCGACAGGGTGGGTCGTCTCTAAAAGACAAACTCTTCCCGATTATTAACAGAGATAATGGAAGAAATGGAAGACAATTGTAAATTGAGTTTTAAAAAAATGAATTAAACTTGTGAGTTTTTCACAAATTGTGTCAATGATACTTCTAGTACTATGAATTCTAATGAGCTTGCGCAATTAAATTTATAAAGCCGGCGTCCTCTGCTATTTCCAAGTAAAATTTTTATAGTTTTACCCGATATCTGCAGCATACAAAACAGACATTAGCTAACAATGAAATGATTTGAAGTACATCTGTCGTATGCTTTCAGAATTCAAGCAGTATAATGGTGGCTATGTGATATTTTGGTTGTCAAGGTTTCCAACTATTAATATTAGTTAATGATGAGTTTTTTTTTATTTTTCTTCAATGGTACTATTGCTCGGTTTTCATTAAAATCGGGTGTTGCGCGTTGTCAAGAAAAATGTTAGACAGCCGGAAACGATCTCTTAAATAAATGGCCGCCTCAATACTTAAATATGGGAAACGAAATGATGGCCAGTTAGATGGAGGGAATCCCTGTTAATCTGAGATGTAGGCATTATGCTGGTGAGTATATGCTTTACACGCATATGGCTGACAATGTGACAGCTGTGAGAAGAAAGACCAAGAGAAAATGGCAAAGAAAATAAAATGCGAGTTAAAGTAATAAACAAAGAGTAAGGTCTGAGAGAGAATAGAGATCAATTTTACGTGAAATTACAGAATTGGTCAGAGCGCATGTACGCACGCGCGTGTATGTGTGTGTAGAAACAGGTTTATGAATGCATATAAGAGAGAGAGAGAGAGAGAGAGAGAGAGAGAGAGAGAGAGAGAGAGGGGGGATTAAAAGGAGATAGATAAGAAAACAGACAAATTGAAAGAGAAAAAATAAAAGCGAGTGAAAGAGTAAAGAGAAAAGTAAAGAAGAGAGGAAGAAGTTTAATTAAATAAGGGAAATGTGACGATAATTTTGAAGGAAATCAGATATGAGAGAAAACAATTCCTTTCAAGAAAGAGTGAAAGAATAAGTAGCTAAGATGTTATATATATATATATATATACATATATATATATATGCAAATTTCATTAAACATAATAGACTTTTTATTACATATTTTCTTCTGGATCTGTTCGAATTCCCGTATTACTTTTATCGTATTCGGGGGGAATTGATTTATGTATTGTCCATAGTTGTATGTATCCCTAGTACTTTCTGCCCGACTTTACGATAAACAAGTAATAAGGGAATTCATTCGAACGGATCCAGAAGAAAATATGTAGACATAAAAAGTCTATTATGTTTAATGAAATTTGCATTAACGAAGAAATGCTGCCTAAATATATATATATATATATATATATATATATATATATATATATATATATATATATATATATATATATATATATATATATATATAGAGAGAGAGAGAGAGAGAGAGAGAGAGAGAGAAAGAAAGAGAGAGCTCCCTGATGACTGGACTGAAAAGAAAAAAGCACCGTAGTTCTGTGGTATAAAAGAATCGAAAATTACAAAAACTTTTAATAAACATAAAATAACCAAGAGATAAGGGATGATTATATACTTTCGAAGTCTCTCTGTTTTTGCCGATATTGCCTTATTAGATTAATCCTGTATAATCAAGAACCATGTTTTAAATGAATCAAAATTTGGTTTCTAACTCTTCGACACAAACCTTGATAACTATAAATTGCTTTTGATTTAATATCTGTTGTTTATATCAATGAGTTGATTTGACTGATTCTAACGATATGTGAACCCGTCTAGGGTTATTTTATGCATTGATGTTAAGGAATCACGTTCATTTTACGTTTGTATTTACGTTTTTGTGTAGTTGTTCTTTTTTTTAAAACACCGTCCTATCAAATACAAATAACTTTTAAATGAATTTAAATGGGACTCTAACAGGTATTACCTCTCTGGATCAAATTAGGCATGAGAATGATAATGAATTTCCCGAACCAGAGCCGCATGTATTTTTGTTTTATACTCGAGACACCCCACTTTTTTTTTGGGGGGGGGAATGAAGTCTTACCCTCTCTGCAGGGGATGCAATCAACATATTCTAAGCCTTGATGAATTTTTTATATCAACTGCTTCTAATGAAAGGAGCAGGCGGATAAGCCAAGAACTCATTTGCCTTATCTAAGCTGATAACGTATTAATGACTGAGAATACAATTCGTTAGAGTAAGAAATAATAAAGTCCATTGTTTTTTAACTGAACTTGTGACTAAGAATAACTGGGGTACAATTCTAAGTTCTATTTACAATGTAAAAGAGAAGCTGACGCTAATGTCTTTGTCTTTTTTTAAAATGGAGACTTAAATTGAAATATCAAAGTGCTCGTTGTACTTCGTTGCACTAACAGTTTCCTAAAAACATAATACCATGTTTTTTTCTGCCTCTAACGAAGTTCTAAGGGAACTTCACAGATGGACATTTTACAGAAAGTTTATTATCTAGTACCAGCGCTGTCTGCAAAGCTTAAAATACGCTGACTGTATCTCCTGCTGAAGGATTATGACTGCCCTCTTAAAGAGAGATGTCCTAGGTATAATAATAAACTGCGTCTGATAGTGCAGCTCTAGTTCTGAAGATCAGAGGAATGTGGAGTACCCCTTTATTGCTCAGCTCAGTCGACTGTGGAAAGCACCGACTGCATCTCTGCCGAGGGGTAAGCCACACCACCCAATGAGTGTCCAGGATATAACATTAAACAATCTGATGGTGAGGCTCCAATAATGCTGTAACTCGGGGAATGTGGAGTACTCCTTCGTCGCCATCGCTCCCAGGTCCACTCTAGCTCGGAGTGGTAGCACTTGATAGGGCCCTATCTATGGGTCAAATAGAATTGTTTGACACTTAAACTGAGTGCAAATAAATGATTTATGCTAAACTGAACTGTTAAAAATAGAACGGTTCGATCATTTAACTGTATGTAAACAAATGACTGATGTTTAATTGAATTATTAATGATACATAGCAATACTTGGAACAATTCAACTTTGTTTTCCAATAACATATCTACTACATAGGAATAAACCGGATTTGGTATCAAATAACCTGCAATGGTTGATATGACATAAAACAAAACCAAATCTTTATTGCTGCAACTCTCACATCCATTTTGATCCTGAGTGGTTGTACTTGTTAGGGTCCTATCTATAGATCAAACAGATTTGTTCGGGTCCCATCTATGAGTCAAATAGATCTGTTTAAAAAGTATTCATATGTGGGGAAAAACCACTTCAGAAACCACTGCACAAAAATGTAAATATGGACGCGATTACCTAATCTCTTGACATAAAATAACCCTAGACGAGTTGGCATGCTGTTAAAATCAATTCCTTATTATTAGAAATGAATCATTTATTATTACTACGCACATATTTGTTAATTTTTATCTTGATCTCCGGTTATGAAAATATGAGGTATTCACCGGTGCTAAAACCGCATGAAAAGAATTATACTTTTCTTTAAAAATCAGGAATATTTGATTTTCGAATACAAAAATATAAAAATAGAGACTTATTTCCGTTATAAGTACACCGAAATAAATTCAAAAATGAATTTAAAAGGTCAGCAAAAACTTCAATTCAGCAATCCTCCAAGCTGTCAAAACAATCAAAATAAAAATGTTCTGTCATTTAAACTCATAATATCCCAAATCAGACTGTATGCACCTGTTAAAATTAAAAGGTCAAATCTGAACTACGGAGAGATTAATTAGTTTCATTTTTTTAATATCAGTTAGCTCGAAAAGGATAATTCAGCTAAGCCTATATATTGTGGGTTGATTGAAATCTGATGCGTGAAAGAGATATTCTTTTACATAGACTTTAATCGGAATTTTTGATTTACTAATAAATCATAAAAAATTGACCAGTCCAGTAGATACGACGACGCGAATCTAACCGAGTGGTTAATCTCTGGCGGCAGTTAATATGTTGAGACTGTACCAGGGGACCCAGTCACGCCGCCAACACGGACATACTATACTCCTTGAGTCTCAGGGACCGTCCTCCCTGTGTGGAGGGGCTAGGTATATCATCTGGCTATATTTTGGGGATGACGGTAGTGTATGGGCTATTGCCCTGCGCCAGGACCCACCCTAAAAAGGCCTTGTACTGTACTCACTCGCTTGGTTGGGCGTATGACAAATACCGTCATAAAAAAGAGGACTGTCGACAGGAGCAAGCACTTTTTGGTCTAGCCGTGCATGAATCTCGATTTTTGCGTGATTCACAACTATAAAACGACCTTATGTTATATATCGACTTGGTGAAAAGTCAGTTTAATTTAGGAAAATTCAAAGATCATTCGGAAGACAGGAGAATAAGAAAAAAAAGTCTCTCTAAGCACTAAAGCCTCTAATGTGAAAACCAGACAGATAAATATAGGAAGAGAGTTCCAGCCAAATTCCTCAATTTGTTTTTCTCTCAACACAAAAAAAAAGAGATACAATTTCCTTATATATATATATTATTGTTACACAATTGTGATTCAATAAATAGTTATTATCTATTAACGGGGAGTTTTTTTTTTTTGTCTTTGAGTTGCCAATACCTGAGCAACTTGTTCCAACCGACCACCCTGAGTAGCAGAAGTTCTGGATAGATTGTTTCATCCCTTTTCTGTGAATATTTCAAAGATAACGTGGCCACAGAGGGAGTTGATAAAACAACGAGTAGAAACGCATGTGATAGTCACGGAACTAAGGCCACATCAAGTACTGTGACAAGTATAGGAATATACTGTTACCAAACGATTTTTCTTCAAACCTATGAACAAGGTTTCAATTAGATGTCCACTTTGGACGTCCAACTTAATTTTTAACCAAACCAGTTTTTACTCCTCATCACAATATCACTTATTCATTTTTTTTCTTTGCGAAATCCCAGCTTTTGTCAATTTTTTAACTTGTCAAACTACTTCATGATTACTGCTGCTTTCTTGTAAAATCCTATCGTAGAGGAAATTTATCTTGTCACAAAAGAAACATTTGTTTAAGTTAGCAAAGGCATGGACAGCTTCTGCATCAGCACGCGACTAGCAAAGGCATGGACAGCTATCGATAAGCTATCGGTCATATGGAAATCAGACCTGACCGATAAAATAAAACGCAGTTTTTTCCGAGCAGCGGTCGTGTCGATACTGCTATATGGATGCACTACATGGACGCTAACTAAACGTATGGAGAAAAAGATTGACTGCAATTAGACAAGAATGCTGCGAGCAATATTGAACAAGTCCTGGAGGCAACACCCCACAAAACAGCAGCTATACAGCCACCTACTACTCATCACGAAAACCATCAAAGTTAGACGAACAAGACATGCGAGACCCTGCTGTAGAAGTAAGGACAAACTCATAAGCGATATACTCCTGTGGATCCCTTCACATGGACGAGCAAAGGTTGGACGACCAGCTAGAGCCTATATACAACAGTTCTGTGCCGATACAGGAGGTAGCCTTGAAGACCATCTGGGAACGATGGACGATAGAGACGGGTGACGAGAGAGGGTCATGGAGATCCGTGCTGGCAGCGTGACATGATAATGATGATGATGAAGAAAGTAGGATAGAATAAGAGAATTATCATCGTAATTGTTTAATGGAGCTCTTTTAATGGATTAATAGATAGATTTGAATTTTACAAAACCAGATATGAGAAGAGACTGTTATAAAAAGAACGAAGAGGCTAACTAGCAAGTAGTGATCGTTTTCATTTTTACCTGCTACCACGGCCCCAGATCCTGAATGAGAAGAATAAAGCAATGAAGATCTTAACGTTTAAGACGGGTTATGTTTTTGTTTTATATTATTTTTCTTGTATTTTTCCATCGACTTTGAATGCAGTTCTATCTATTTATGTACAGATGTACCACTTGTTTATATAGGAATGTGTGCGGTAATATAATGGGCGAGAAAAACTACAGCAGATCTCTACGGAATAATGAATGCAATCATGAGCAAAGACTTTGTTTTCAAACACGTAATGAAATATACGTATACATTCGAGTAAAGTAAATACGTTTTCTTTATTATCGATTTGTCAATCAATAACTATATGAAAAATTTCTAATATATAATCATCTCCCTTGAAGAATGGACGCGGCCGTTAAGCGCTTCGTCGCAGTCCCAGTAATCCAGTCTCGTTCTCTTTTGCTTCTGTTTTTGAACAGTATAGACGTTATCTCCTGTCCTTGCCATTAAACAGTAAATCCAACATAGGTATGGCTATTTTACTTTAATCATCAAGTAAGCCTTTTTCCGTTTTTGTATCCCTAATATATACTGCTGGTTCCAAGAACAATATGTGCATATTTCAAGATGTTGGGATACGTTTGTGTATTCCTTTTAATATTACGAGATGCATTCAATAAGTTTCCAGACTTTTTTATATAGGCATTTAAAGTTGTCGTAGACTCTTGAAAATTCAGTATGTTATTGCTACACATCTTATGAGATGACTGACCATGCAATAAAATTGTGCTTTAAACATGCAAAAAATGCCGCCACAGAAACGTATGGAATGCTTCAGACTGCTTTTCGACCATCTTGCATGAATCGAGCATCAGTTTTTAAGTGGCATAAGAGATTCAAGGAAGCCAGGGAGTCTATGAGGGATGATGAGAGGTGTGGGAGGAGTAAGGAAGTCAGTACACCAGAGTTGGTTGGCCTAAGGGTTAGGGTTAGGGTTACTATGTTTAGGTTTTAAGGGAGTTTAGGAAAAGATTCCGTCGAAAGAGGCCAGCACTCTTCAAATCGGGTCAGTGGTATTTCCCCCAGGACAATGCACCAGTCCACAACTCCATCCTTGTCACAGACTATTTGAGCAAGATGGGCCTCACGACAGTTCCTCAGCCTCCATATAACCCAGATCTTGCTCCCTGTGACTTTTGGTTATTCCCTAAGCTCAGAGGCTGTCGTTATGAGACAATTGAGGAGATGAAAGAGGCTGTGACGAAGGTCATTGACACGCTCACACAAGAGGACTTTCATGGAGCCTTCCAGAAGTTGTTGGAACGGTAGAACAAGTGCATTGCAGCCGGAGGAGATTACTTCGAAGGGGACTAGAGTTTCATATGTGTACTATCAATAAAAGTCTGGAAACTTATCTTATGCACCTCGTACTTGTATATATATATATATATATAATGTTTCTGTACGTGTAAATGAGCTTGTCTCTCCTTCCGTTTATTCTGTATTAATATATCATGGATATACTAATGCTAATATTTGTCCTTGATGAGTGTGGACTCGACAAAATATCTTCTCTACTTCCAAGCACCTAAAAATGAGTTAACAGGATTTTGAAATCATATACCTAACGGAGTGTAAGGAGACCATATATAATCTTCCTTAGAGAATAGGAATATCCGTGAGATGTTACATGACAGTCTCAGAAAACCATTCTCACCTTCTTTTGCCTCTGTTCTTTGAACAATTGGGAAAGATGAATTTCTACATCTTAACTTCATAAAATGTCAAATATTTGCAGAGATTCTAAGTTATAAGCTATCCTCAGAATTTGACTTAGAAGCTTTATTCTGTACGCTGGTGAAAGCCAATCTATGGGAACTTATGTCCTCATATGGATTGGATTTTTTTAAATAGTTCCCGAGAGGAGTTGATTAGTCATGTAATTTTTGATAAATTGCTCAGCTTCTTCAAAAGGGAGTTGATATAGCTATCGGGATCTAATTATTCGTAGATTAGTTTTATCCTGGAAAATTTTTCTGATACTATTAGAACTCTCGAGTGCACGAGGTATAAGTCTGTAGACAGACTGAAATCCCTTGTAAGAAAGGTCGGTCCTCCACCTCGTAGAAATGGCAAGTCTAGCCAACAAAATTTCTATACAAATTCTACCCCTCGACGAGACGTCTTTGAATGTAATTTGTATGCTTTTGATACTTTCTATCTTTTCCAATGCCCGAAGTTCCGAACAGTTGAGAAGAGCAAGCTTGGATGATGTTAAGAAAGAAAATTATGTCGATTTTATGCTAGCCCCTAGCATCTGACTACTGATTTCAGGGGAAATAGAGGAGAGTTTTTCAGGGTAAATAGAGGAGAGTTTTTACCCTGCAAGATCTGTAAGAAAGGTAATCACTATTGGTCCCTTTGAGAAAGATAAGGCTTCTTCACTTAGCTTTTCGGCCAGTTCTGCTTGTAGTGTCAAGGAATTGCTACTTCCCCTTGTCAAGGTTACGGTGACTAGAAATACATACTGAATTGTTTGTTGGATTCAGGTAGCCAACGGTCTTACTTCTCAGATGAGGATGCTAAAAAGCTAGGGATAAAAATTGACTCTTTGCCTGCCACGCAATTTAACATGAAAACATATCCAGGGAAAGATACTCGATATCTCAAGTAATCTCCTATCACTGTTACGGTGGGAGACAGCTCTTTGCCAATTAAGGTTTTGTTCGACCGTATTACCAATTTCGACTGTTGGCTGATTTGATTTGGAATTTCATGTCAACAGGGTTTGAATTGACTGCTGACTTTGACAAAGTTGTTAATGGGGCAATTAGGGTAGAAGGACTCAGGCATAGATGCCATCAAGCTCATGGAAAGGTAAATTGCATGCGGGGTTGTGCTAAGAAATTTTCTTCTGGCATCGTTCCTTTTGGCGACGTCTTCCATTTTTTAGACTTCCGCTCTCCCGAGTCTGCTGTAGCGAATTCAGCTTTAGTACCTTGTCTGCTGAACTAAGGAGTGCCAACACTGGTGCTTTGGCCAGACAGTGAATTAAAGTGCTTGAGTGATGCTGACAAAAGCGCTGTGCAAACTGGGGTTCATTGTGGTACTGCTGTGGACCAAAATGAAGTCTGCTTACTTAATTTGGAGAGATTCTCTAAACTATCCATATTATTGAGGATCGCAACGCTGGTTTTTAAATTTATTAACCGGTTAAAGCAGTCCAACTCCAACCCTGTGAATGATGCCAAGGTTTATAAGGTGAAATGTGTCTAAAAGCAATATTACTGGAATGAAATTGAATTTTTATAGATCCTGAATAGGAGAGGACCCCCTGAACTAGTTTGGGATCTGAACTTATTCTGTGATCAAAAGAGAGTATTTTGGTATCAAGCACGAATTGATAGAATAAAAGATTGTTTCGTTGAAGTTAAGTACCTCATATTGTTGCCTAAGCACGGTGAGCTAACCATGCTAATCATAAAGGAGTGCCATGATAACTGCAAACATCTCGGCATTGCTGCTACGCAATGTAAATTGAGATTGTCTGGATATTGGGTTCTCCGTGCCAGACAATCAGTTAAACACTATATTGCTGATTGCTTTGTATATAAAAAGTACGACGCCTTATTATTTAGATATCCCAAGTTGACTAATTTGCCCAAGCATCGTGTAAATCTTATTCGGCTCTTTTTGCATACAGGTGTCAACTTCACTGGTTATCTGTGAGTCCGAAGCGGAAAGGAAGATAAAAAAAAAATGTACCCGTTGATATTCACATGTTTGAGTGTCAGAGCAGTGCATACAGAGTTGTTAGAGGATATGGATGCAAAATCATTTGTATTGGCCCTAATCAGGTTCACAAAACTGTTTGGGATTCCGGAATATGTTTATAGTGACAATGCGAGGTCTTTTGTCTCTGGTTGCAATATAGTGAAAAAATAGCTAACTTCTGTCGAGTTCCAAGACGGATTTGGGAATCCGGAGATACAACATCTCACAATCTTCCTTTACGCTCCTTGGATAGGAAGTGTCTGAGAGCGGATGATTAAGACGATAAAGTTGTCTTTATAGATCAATTGGGAGGAATGCAATCGCATTCTGTGATCTGCTGACTTTGATTTCTGATATCCAAAAAGTTATACATTCTTGCCCTCTAACTTATAGATGTTCTTCTAACATGGGGTTAGACATTATTGCTCTTGTCAATTTCATCAGGCCTTACATCAAAGAAGAATTAATACTCAGAGCGGCTGAAGATGAAAGTACTACATTTACAAATCCTCACAGTAATTCAGAAATTGTAAATTCTCTTCAATTTAGAGATAATCTCCTGCAAAGGTTTCATCGTCTTTATTATGATGAATAACTTCTGTGCCTGTGAGAGCAGTGGAAAACCCTCTGTCAATGTGAATTTGAAAATAAAATTAAAGTTGGTGACTTAGTGTTAATAAAAAAATCCTGCAAAAACTCGTCCATATTGGCCTTTAGGTAGAATTTTGAGATTAAATATGGGAGATAACGGGAATGTGCGGTCTGTAAATTTAAAAAAAAAGTAGATGGAAGAAACCAAACCTATTTGATTAAACATTTATTTCCTAGAGAACTATCCTACATCCACAATTGTCAGGAATTCAGAAGTTCGTAGTAAGTTCTCAACAGACACGAAAGGTCTAGGTAGGCACAGATCTAAAAGGTCTTGTAAATAGAAGAAACAAATTGGACGAAATTACCCTTATTTGTGGTATTAGTTTACTAGAAGTAAATTGATTAAATCTTTTAACTTTCACCAATATTTTTCTATAACCAACAGTAAAAAAAAAATAATATCTTTTTTATTTCTTTTAAAGTTTAAACCGACTTTTGGAAAATTTTCTTTTTGTGAATGTGCACTTAAAGGAAGTTTCTTCATAATCTTACTGTATTGTATGGGTAACTTCCAGGGAAAAAAATTCTTTTCTTCTAAAACTTCGATATTTTGAGTTCTGGGATAATGTTCCTCTCTTTGTATACAAAACCATTTTTCCTTTTTACAATTACATGTCTTGATTTTGATTTTTAGAGGCATGAAAATTGATTTTATGGGCTCTGCGAAGCCATCTGTTTTTTTTGTTTTTTTTTAAATATGTTAATTGAAAATTGTGTTTTCATCTGGTGAATAATTGGATGTTAACAAATCAAAATTGTTTGGGTCAACCCAAACATTGTCTAGAAGAATTGATATTGGATGCGATGAATTCTTTGACTTTCTCGCTTCTTTTGCAGCAGGAGTATGTTGAAATTATTTTTTTGAATAGGAGTTTTTTCAAGACAGGACTTTTTTCGCTTTCACCGGAGAAAATGGACTTACGACGTTGGCGAAACTGATACTTTTTTGAGATTGAAGCGAGAAATAAGAATGCTGCTTGGAAAAGGATCCCATGGAAACGAATTCTTTTATTTTGTTCTATCCTTCCTTGTATATAGTTCATGTTGACTAGTGAGTGGCTAACTTTTTGGGTAAATCTAGATTTTTTTGTTTTGCTCGTTTTTTGGCCCAATTCATTTTCGGTAACAATTGTCTATTGTTAATCGTTTCAGTCCTTTGACTGAGCGCTAAAGTGTGTGTAAATTTTATATTTTTTATCTCTAAATAAATTGATTGTTTATTGGATGCTCGAGTTTCCTTTATTTTTTGATAAACTTTTGGATTTTGAAATTGTGACATATGTGAAAGGGTTTTTATTCTAGGCTATAAACGGCCATGAGTTATCTCCTTAACTGTGTGGTTTTGTTTTTCTTCTTCGTTGAAGGATTTGTTTGGGTTTTTTTGTAAGAAATAAAACCCTTTAACATTCTGGGATATTCAGGTCAGTATTTAGGATGAGCGTATCACAATAGCAATTATGATGGAGGTTTAAAGACACGTAAGAATACTATAAAATAAATTTTTTAAAAAAATTTGTTAGTTATCCTTTGTTACGACAACTATAAATATAAGGTGAACTGAATCAAAATTTAATCCCTACAATTTACTTTGCCGTTCAGATCTCTTCATTTTTTAATTGTTTAGGAGAAGTATTTTAAAACACCTTCCGTTTCTCGCTGATTTCTTATAGTGCATTCGGAAGTGAGCATCTTGTAATGTTGGACGACAAAGGAAGCCGAACTCTTTTAAAGTACCAAAGCTTAGATGTGTCTTTTTCCGGTTCATCAACACTGGTCCACCACTTGTAATGACATCATCAATACGTGGGATGTTCACATGCCTAAGTACCCAAGGCATCCCACTCCCGCGCGTGCGCACAGAGTGACGTGGGGAGGAGAGAGTAACAGTCAACACAACGAATAAGAAATCCAATTCTTCTAGTTTATTTTGTCATTCATATAAAATAAATTCACTTCCCTCTGTACGTAGAAAATTTATCAGGCAAGATTTTTGTGATGATCGCATTTTAGCGTTAACTTTTCAAAATACGTGACAGTTTTTGTATAACAAAAGTCTACTTTTTTAGTCTGTAACAAACGATTAAAACACCTATATTTTCTTTAAAAAATAACTCAATTTCTGTAACCAGTCAGAGACAGGGAGACAGAGACAGAGTAAAGATAAAGAGAAGAGAGAAAAAGTTAACTTGTTGATAATGAATGAAGAAGAAGAAGAAGAAGAAGAAGAAGAGAGAGAGAGAGAGAGAGAGAGAGAAATGATAATTAGCATATTGTAAGTTTGGGTATTTTGGTAAATATTGTTATGTAATAGGGTGCGAGAACCTTATTGCTTAAATGAGTGGCTCAAGAGAAGACAATCCCAGTGATCAGTTTCTAATTTAAAACTAGTGACAACGTCATGAACGACGTTAGCATTTAATAGTCATTTCCTTTTAGTGTTACTGTCAAAAAATATACAAATACACGTGCCATTTTATCATAGTAAATTTTGAAATGAATTTTAAAAAAGAAAGAAAAAAAAAAACGACGTCTTCGAGACCAAGATTGAAATTAGAATTATTTTACTTTGGTTAGAGTTTGAAGAAATAAACTTCAATAACTCTGAGTTTAATTTTTAAGAAGCATTTCGAATGCTAAGGTCTACAGAATATAAACATCTTATAATAACGGGGATTATGTTTTTGTAACCGAAACTACGTCGCTACTGAGGTTAGAATTCCCTTAGTTATTTACGTTCTCAATGATTATTAAATAATTTTTAATCTTAATTAGCATTTTATTTATTAACGATGTCTCTATTAAAGTCTAGAAGAGTTAGATTTGCCTCAAAACAGAACATATTATTAATGCGTTAGTATTTAACCGACATCCCACAACGTCAAGTTTTCACTGATACATAAGTAAGTAAAGTTAACGACCAGAAGGCTCCCTTTTCAATAGCTACTGCACCGAGGTGTTGGGGAGGGCGCTTCTCCTTTCCCTGGATTGCTCCACTTTACCCTTGATACGTACCTTATATTGCTGAGTGTTAAGAAAAGAGGTATCAAGTACTATGTGGTATGCTACCGAGAGAGGAAAAGGGAGGTTAATTCCCCTACCCTTCTCTGTTTGAACTACCAGGCCCCAAGACTGACCGTTAAAAGGGAGATATGAACGAAGGTCAATTCCTCGCACTCTATGATCTGCAGCCTGTTGAACAAAGTAACGAATCCAGGCCAGAATGAAAGTCAAAGCTATATGCACTCCATGACCTGTAATCTGTTGGACAAAGAAAAGAATCCTAGTCACTCTAGTAGCATGACCAGAGGAAATAGTGGATGAAGGAAAAAGTCAAATGATTGGCTATAGACCCTTTAGCGCCAAAATGATACCTTTTCGTCAGAGGAAATTTGGAAAAGAATCTTTAGTTTGAGGACAGAAGTCGGCGTGGAAAGATATGCTGGCTTATAGTCAAAACTCCGGGAGGTCCCCTCGCCCGCAGGAAGAATCTTTAGTTCTGGGCAGAAGTCAGCGTTAGAAAGGCACATTCAACCAGATCCTGGGGTTGTCACTCGCCCGTAAAAGAAAGGAGCCTGAGAATTAAGCCTTGTCAAAGATAAGTATAACTTAAACTGTTTTTCCTTCTACCCTTCCTAAATATTGGAATTATATGTATTCAAAAAAGAAAGAGAGAAACTGAAAGGATTCTGTTTTATCAACAGTAAATCAGCGAATGGAATTTGTAATATGCTTCAGCCCGGCGACTTTAGCATTTTCTCAAGTAAAAGAAAAAAGAAAGAAAGGAAAAAGGAGAAAGAAGAAAAGAACTGTTGAAAGACATTTGTATTTGATACTGCCTGCTGGCTTAATATAGCCAATATTTTAAAAAGAAAAGAGAAAAGAAAAAGGAATTGTTTCTTAAATCTTATCATTATTTGTTTGGTCGTCGCCTATTAAAACTTTGTTATATTTCAGATGCACCCTTGTGTTGAAATCTATTCGTTATGTTATTAATCTGTCGAATCGCCTTCTTTTGCACATATCTGTTTCAGTTTCGTATCGCTTTCATTAATTCTCGTTAAATGTCTTATCCACCTTAAAACATTATAAGGAAATCTTTGGAAATTTGACTACAATTAATATTTCTTTTAACCTTGAAGTCCATGCTTTCCGTTATCCGAGGGGGTATGAAAACGAGGGACTTGGTGGGGTATGTGAAAGTGAGTTGAAAACCCCCTCGCCAGCATCGGAGATCGGTCTGGCCCCAAATTAACATCCACATCATTGGCCAGTTTACCATATGCCCGAAATAGGAGTCTTGACTAGGACTTATTTTTGCGGAGGGTCAAGTGCCAGACTGCCCTTGACGTCACATGCGCATAAAAATGAACTCTCGTCCTGGGATAATTATTTATGCAGCGTCACAGTACCATTTTAAAGTCTTTGGTATATGCGACCAGGGATTGAACCCCGGTCTCCCGGGCCATTAGCAAACACTCTACCCACTATGCCAATGAGTCGGTTCTTCCGTCAACATCCCTCACAATAGAGCGCCTCAGGGACCAAGTGATAAACTCAGCCCTGCCAAGCAGGTATTGCTTGGTTGTAGACCCTGTAGGACTAGGCAATCAGTATAATAACACCCACCCGGTAAAGAATCAGGGAGGTCGAGTTCGTAGGTTTAATGAGTATTTAACTGATTTCCCACTAAGCTAGGATGGTACACAAGGTCATTTTGAAATGGGGAACCAAACACAAATCGAGACATGCATGGCTATTTTAAAAAAATGCTTGATCTCTTTGGCATTCTCCAAATTGGAGCGCCTCAGGCACCAAGCTATGAACTCAGCCTGGCAAAGCAAGCGTTACCAGGGAAAACGGCTCACAGAGACCAGACGATTCAGTTTGCTACCATTCACCTAGCGTGAATGCCAAGCAAACACTAGGAAACCTGGAGCGAGACAAGTAGTGAGATTAAAATTTATTCGACCTCCCACCAGGTAGAATTTTGACACAAGGTCATTTTATAGTGGTGGGCCATGCTCGAAGCGAGAATCATGTGCAAGCGTCACAAAAAATGCTTGATCTCATTAGCATTCCCCATTTTTTAATTGCTTCAGGTGCCAAGCAATGAACTCAGGCCTGCAGAACGTGTATTGCCTGGAGGAAAGATCTCTTGGGACCAGGTTACTTGACGCAAATGTCAGGTTGATCACAGAAAAACCGCGTGTGGGTGGGTGGCGGGCAATACTGCAATGTGGTAATTTACTAAGCTTTTTGCTTAGATGTAGCACAGGGCCGCATGAATTGGGCACCTAATGAGACTGCAATGTGTGTTATATATCACAAACAGAAGAAAGGTTTACATAGTATATGATGTGGATAATTTTCATACAGGTTTTTAAAAAATGGGTTTAATAAATAATTATTTGGTGCTATTGGTTTTTTCATATAATTGTTTTAATACCAAATGTATAAAAACAATCCTAAATATGATTTTACAAAGAAATCAATTTAAAAAAAACAAGTTTGGTTTGGTTTGGTTTGGTGGGTTTTATGGCATATCAACCTTTGTAGGTTATTTAACGCCAAATCCATTTTTATTTACATAATAATCTGTTCTTTTTAAAACAATTCAGTTTAGCATAAGTACACAGTTTAATTGTCAAAAACATTTCCATTTCAAACTATTCAAGAAGTTATATGTAACAATTCAGTTATGTGTAAATACAATTTTAATGTCGAAAAACAGTTCTATTTCAAATAATTCAGTTAAGCATAAGCACGCAGTTTAAATGTAAGTATGGTTTAATTGTCAAAAACATTTTTATTTCAAGCTATTCAGTTTACTCAAACAATTCAGTTTAGCATAAGAATGCTGTTAGTTCTATTTAACCCATACATAGGGCCCTATCAGGTGCTACCACTCCGGGCCATAGTGGACCTGGGAGCGATGGTAATGAAGGGGTACTCCACATTCCCCAAAGCTCCAGCATTGCTGGAACCTCAGATTGCTTAGTGTCATATCCAGGACACTCGTTGGGGGGGGGGGTCTTACTCCTCTGCAGAGAAGCAGTCAGTATATTCTACAGCCCCAGCCGACTGGGCAAAATAAATAAATAAATAAATAAAAATAAGTGTATTGTAAGTCTTTCTAATTTAATAGATGATTTGATTTTATCAAAACGTAAATACTTGCAACCATAGGCACTTCGGGTGGTGTAATGTTTAGCAAGCTAGCCCAGCAAACTTTTACGAATGAGTTTGAGTCTGATTGGGTAACCCATTCATACAGCCTTGTGCCACATCTGAGCAAACAACAACAAAAAAAAAAAATGCTAAGTAAATTACTTAATACTTTCACCTGGAGAGCATGTAATTTTGCTAGAGGTAATCGTGTTCGTAGTTGTTGTAGCAGCAATAACTAATATTTAACGAAATAGTTATGTAGAAGTTGCTACAGAGACAAATGCCTAAAGGAATGATTTATTTTATTATTTATTTATTTATCTATTTGCATTTAATATGTATCTTTTTAAAATCCTGTTATCCTAGTTGTTAAGCCCGACATATAACTCATTTGTTGCGCCATCTTGTTTAACTATCTCATAATTAACTTGTCATCAAAATATATCTTTATATTCTTCTCACATCTTCTTCTTTATAGCGTGGATCGCAGATCAAGATTTGTCTGATGTTGAGTCAATTGTGAATTATCTCTCATTTTATCACAAGAAAACTGTAGGCGCGGGATTTTCTTCGCATCTTTGGAATAAGATCAGATATAGAGAAATCTCAGACATTTGCCTGAGGCATACACTTTTATTTAATCAGATAAATCTCGAGATTTTTCAACATAAGAACACATTATGAGATATTACCGCTTTTCTAGTTTTCTTTTAATTTTATACAAATGAATTGAAAGCAAGGAAAGCCTAATTATTGACCACTATAATGTAGCGAAATTCTAACTATATTTTATGACCAACATCTAAAATCACGAGGTAATGGAGATACAAAAAATAAAAATACAGGAATAAATTATATAAGAAAAAAGAAAGAAAGAAAGAAAGAGTGATTAGTTCTCTATTGTTTTAATGGTCAAAAAAGTTTTCTACCCAAAAATAAGTTTTCAGTTTCTATTCCATCACATGAGTATTAATTCTAAAATTCCTCCTGAATGTTTAATATTTAAATGTTTGATTTGATTTGGGCTATGTATCACATTTGCACACACACAAACACACACTTAGTTCTTTCGCCAGTGCTTAAATTACACAGACGGTATACCCTGCATATGGGTAAGACACCTACCAAAAAAAGGGGTGTCCTGGGTATTATTTTATAACGATGACGTTATTCATTGGTGAAGCTCTAATTCTGGAGATCATGGCGGTGTGGAGTACTCTTTCATTGACATTACTCCCACGCCCACTCTGATCCAGTACTTGGTAGGATCCCATCTACGGTTCTATTTAAAAATGATTCATGTTCAAAAGGAATGTGTACAAAAAAAAAATTTTGAAAAAACCACTCTAAATGTAAACATAAACGTATACTGAACGTGATTCCTTAACCTCTGAGCATAAAATGATATCAGACCAGTCCACGTCCCATTAAAATCAAACAATCATGTTCATTACACACACACATACACACACACACACACACACACACACACACACACACACACAAATATAAATATATATATATATATATATATATATATATATATATATATATATATATATATATATATTCATTGGAAAATATAAAAGACAAGCCACACTTGTCTGGCAGACATTCATGTAAAAGTTAAAATAGTCAAGATAGAACTATTTGCATTTTAAATTCCTAAATTCGACTTGTATTCCTAACAGGTGTTACAATAATTGTATTAAAACTACACCGTATGGAATTTTTACTGATATTAAACCAAACATTTCCAACATGCATTTATTTGGGAGCATTTGCTATGCGTATATAAGAAATGGATGATTGATAAGTATAGTTCTGCTTATTTGGTATATTTCCCAAAGAAAGATGTAGTAAGAATCATCAGGACAGTAAAATTCATTGATAAATTTAGCGAAGAATATTCAAATCTGTTTGCTATAAATGAATCTGACGATGATACTATGATTAAAAATGATGAAGAGCAAATAGAAGTAATTGAAAACAGTGAAAGAATTAAAACACATCTGAAACATTTAGGTGATTATTACGTTAATGACGAAGAAAATCATATGTTGAATTTTTCGATAGAATACTGTTATCCCATTAAGGTTGTACCAAGAATGTACGAGGAAGCGATAAAGTCTGAACAGTCAATAAAATGGAATGTAGCTATGAAAGAAGAAATGGATATTTTAAAAGAAAAAGAAACATTTGAATTAACGCAACTATCTTCGAATAAGACTATCAAAACAGACCAAAACCAAAAAGAAATATATAAAGCTAGATTAGTAGCAAAAGGTTGTTCTCAGAAACCATACATTGACTATCAAGAAATACGTTGGAATTTGTAAATTCGGCAATTAATGTCTTCTCGAATATGATTGTCGGTTTTGAAGTTGTGCCATTATCCTCCGCACGTACTGTCATTTAAATGAGACCCACGTTTCACTTCCCCTTAGCCAAGACTGAAAATTTCTGCTAGATATTCTTGGGTTAAGCAGACATAAAGTCTACTAAGTAATTTAGGTAGAATCTTACTTTATATAGCGACTAGCATTCGGATAGTTTTGTTGGTCGTTGCAGTTTAAAATCTAAAATCTTACATATTTATTGAATTGAGCACATTTCTCATAAACATTTTCACCAACAGCAAAAATGACCTCGATAAGAATCGCGACACAACATAACTTGATAGTGCCTCAATTAAATATTAAGTCAGCCTATTTCAACTCACCAATTAATTAGGAGGCATACACGGAGCAAGCAAAAAGTTTCGAAATAGAAAATAAAAATAGTAAAGAAAGATTAGTTCATAAATTAAATCTTTATATGGCCCTAAGCAAAGCGGCCGAAACTGGAATATCTTATTACATACATATTTGATTGAGCAAGGTTTTTGTAAACCACTATCTGACATTTGTGCATATACAAAGTATAATGATATATATACAATAATCATTGTTTGGGTGGATATCTTAATAGCAACAAAATATAATGAAATATAAATACTAGAAATATCTTGAAACAAAAATTTGAAATGAAGGACAAAGGTAAAATTAAATTTTTTTAGGTATAGAATTTACTTATGAAGATAATATTATATATATATACACCAAAAACGCTATCTCCAATTGTTACTGGAAAGATTTGGAATGAAAGACTGCAAACCTAAATATACTCCTAGTGATAGCAATATTTACTTGATATGTAACGAACCAAGTGAATTAACTGATGAAAAATTGTGTCGGGAAATTGTTGAAAGCTTAACATATCCAATGAATATGACTAGGGTTAGAGGGCAATTAGCCTAATGAGTAGAGTGTTCGCCAATAGTCCGGGAGACCGGGGTTCAATCCCAGGTCGAGTCATACCAAAGACTAAAAAAATGGTGCTTGATTCCGCCATGCTTGGCACTCAGCACTATAAGGTGAGGATGAAGGGTAAAGTGGTGCAATCATGGGAAAGGAGTAGCGCCCTCCTCTACACCTCGGTGTAGTAGCTATTGAATAAAAAGCCTTCGGGTCACCCTCGACTAAATTTGGCATGCAATTTGTTTTGTATTTGTCCTCTTTCTTTTGTATATTTGATTTGTCACTTTTTGGGGAAATTCAAAATCACTTTCATGGCGAAAGCTGGGGCTTGATGTTATAAGAACTAATATCAAAAATTAGATTCCTAACTTTAAAACTCAGTAGAGCATTTAATTTTAAAGATCGTCTACAAAAAAAAAATTTTTTTAGATTAAATAAATAGATAAAATAAAGAAATACTACAAGTGTCTGCTGAGAACAGTGGTGATGCAAGCATCTATTTGGTGTCTTAGCATTACAGTCGTACACAGCAATTTCTGGGTTTGCCTATTCTATTTCTTTGTTTTCAGTAACTTCATCAGTTCCTTCTTCATATTCATACCTGTTCTTACCGCGTTAACTGGAGCTCTCTTACTTTGGCACATCATCATTGTTTCTAGCAATTTCTTTAAAAACGTTAATTCCTGCATGAAATTGCTCTTCAGCTTTTATTTCTATATTTGTCACCACCATATTCATATTTTCTCAATGTTCCTCCCCTTCTAGTTCTGATCTACACTCAACATCCATGTCTTTGCATTTTGTTTTAGCAACATATTTTTTCTGTAGGATAACATATAAAGATGCAACACATTTTCTTTCCTCGCGTTTTCTGGTAGTTTTCAACTTGCGGTAAGACGTACCACTTAATTTTTGCTGTTTACTCATTCTAATTGATGGAGAAAAAAAGAAAAAAGAAAAGAAAAAGAATCAAATAGGAAAAGAGCATACTCAACGGCATAGGGAATACCTATTTACTGTACTATGATACAATTTGGCACAATTTGTTTCCCAAACTTAACTAAACACTTTTGTGACCCATTCACATCTTATAATGAGATAGGGAAGTGTTGTTTAAAATAAAATAAATAATTACAGGAGTTTATCCTATACAGCCAATGATTGTTTAAATCTTTTCTTAAATTCAATTTTTAAAATTTTCTCTTATACATTTTTCTTATCCCTTTTTATTTCATTTTTATATTCAATACAATAATTTAAAATCTAATCCATTGTAATGGTCGTCATAAGAATAACTGAACATTAAGATTTTATAGGAAATGTTCACTTCTGATATTTGCATTAAACATTAACTTATTCTCCAGAGAAATGACTGACAATTAATTTTTAGGCTAAGTAACTACCTCCTCATTATTCTGCTGGCGTATACCTTTTTTTTTTTAAAAAAAAAAAAACCTTACGGGGTTATGAAAGATGGTAATGAAACTAAATTAATAAGAACAGAAGTATTCAATAACAATTTATTTATTTCCATCAGTTCAGCTGGTTATTTAAAAAAAATATTCGTGTTTTAAAATAAATTTTTTGAAACAATAAACAATAAAAACTAAAAGCCAGTATTAAATATTTAGACTCCTGACTAAACTTTTTTTTTAAAGAAACAAATCTTTAATCTTTTTTGTGTTTCTACTACTCGATATAAAAAAAACAATTTTGATCAATTGAAGAATCGCTTTCCCCCAGACGTGCATGGAGGATTCTACTGTTGAGTAAGAATGGAGATTCTACAATTGATACTAAATGAATATTTTTAAATATCTTAAAAATCGTTCCGGAATATTTTAAAAGGTAATATTAAAAAAAAAAATTAGATTTAAATAATCGAAACTTCCCTTTTTATCTTATGATTCTTAGTTTATAATACTAATATAAAAAGTTAATCTTGTAATATGCACTAGATTTGATTTTTCTGAAAATATAGTTTAAAAATCTCAAAAAATTAAAAAATTTTTTTAGAATTTTGTTATTTTCACATAATTCTAAAATAGTGATTTCATGAAGAGCGTGTGGAGGAATAGTATTTCTCGAGTTTCCGCGAAAAGTAAAATTTTGGGTGTAAGTTCCACAATAATACAACAAAAATTTGTACAAATAACATAGACACAAGAAATTTGACAAAAAAACTAAAAACAAAAAACAAGAAAATTAAAGAAAATGAACTTTATATTTCATATCAATTCGACAATGTCAATTATTATACAAAAGGTGTTCATATGCGTGTGTGTAAAACACGAATATTGTCAGTCAAATTGAATGTGTGTATATGGGTGAGTATGTCCGAACTAAAGAGAGAAGATAGGTTTTCACTTACATACATGTGTATGTGTGTATATGCGTGTGTCCTGGTATATATGAGTCTTTCAGCCTACTCTTCAAACTGTTGTGTGTATAGACAGGTCATCAAATATTTTAAGTATATTGCTGGTCAAATAAAGTTCAAATGCGCGGACGTCGGCGAATCAATCAGATTCACAGAAATTACTTATTTATTTTGGAACCTAACTATTTTTATTTCAGTGACAAATTTTTCACAAGTTAATTTTTGATCTGATTCTTCCAGAATATTCTAGTCAATGTGTACTTTACTGATTGGTTTAAAAATATAGGAGTATAAATTCTATGAAAGTGAGATTTTGATTCTTTCCCAGGCCATTGGCCTAATGAGTAGAGTGTTCGCCAATGGACCGGAGACCAGTGTTCAATCCCAGGTCGAGTCATAACCAAAGATTAAAAAAAAAATGGTACCAATGTGTATCCTATGAGCGTGATATTTATACAGTTCTTGATATTTGCAATTAATAAAAATGTTCGAATTGTAAACAAACGTTAAATCACGTATATTTCTGTTTCTACTTAACTAGAAATGCTTTTCTTTATTTAAAAAAAATCTCCAATATTTTTCTTCGAAAAGAACCAATTGAAAAGAAAAAAATAACATTAATTTTTAACAAGTTTCAAAGTAAATCAATTAATCAGTCTGAGAGGATATTGTACAGTTAATTTGGGGTGAAGAATTTACCTTTGATCAGTCTGGGGGGATTCTTCAATTAATTTAATGTTTTCCAATAAAAAAAAAAAGCAAATAATTGGTTATCTTCAAGATACGCATTCCCGGATTTTTCAGCTTTTTTTAAAAGGAATACCACCTTCAAATCAACCACATGCATATCCTTATATTGTGAGAATACACTTCTAAGCATAAAAGCAAAAGTACTGTTGCAGCTTCATTCCTCTTGTCAGATAAGCCAACAATATTTACCACCCTTATAATAAAAGTAAGGTTTTAGGTAAATTTCATCAACAAATAAAGATACTATGGTGTCCTTCTGCACAAGTAACTTAAATCTATTTTTAATATACATAAGAAAATTATCATGTTGTTCAATCAAAGGATTTATATATGTTGATAAGCTTGAATAGTTCGGTAAAATTATATTTCTGCGGTCTCTTAACAATCTGTACCTTTTAGGAGAGCAGTTATATAACAACGAAGAAAATATCATAATTTCTGTGGAATAATCAAACTTATTCTGTGTCTTTAAGTTTAGCAGCTCATATATTAGTTTCATTGAATTAAAATGTTTGTTTGAGTCTTCTTGCACCAATAGTAGAAATAATATTACCAATTTGAATATAAAAATCATATTTTGTGGTTTAGTTTGTTGTTGTTCTGTGTCCATTTTCTTCATATTTTCTATCAGAATTTCAAGAGTACTTCGATCAGTTATATGTTTAGGAATCTTATAGTCCTCTTTTGTATTCATTTCGACAGCTCTACAAAACACATGTACAAAATCAGATTTAATTACAAGCGACAGACTGATTTTTGGATATAGGGATTCAATGTGGGGTTACTATTTGTGGTGTTACTTGCTGAATAATGTTGCTCCCACAATCTATGTTGGCTCATTATTGAAAAGCAAACGATGCAAACGACGCGGACAAAAGAACATTCAAAAGAAAGCAATAAAAACAAAAATAGATATATATATACATAAAAAGGAAACATTACAAAACATTACGAATATTCTAATATAGTTTGTTAAAAATTCTTCTGTGCGTGTGCGTGTGTGTAAGTAACTAACACGAATATTATGGTGAAATATAGAAGTGTAAATCCTATAGCCTATTATGGTGAAAGACTAAATATTAAAAGTGTCCTGTAGACTATAAATGTATTTTAGAAAGAAGTGTTTTCTCCTAAGATGGTCGTTTGTCTCCTCCGGGATTTTGCAAAATGTCTGACGCTGTGCGCAAGGCTGGAACAAGTCCAGCAGAAAATGGCAGAACAGGAAAGAAAAAGGGCGCAGAGTATATAAGCACCCATGTTACGCGTATTGAGCTGTGCGTTACTAGCTGGCAAAGCCAAGCTGTCTCTGGAAGTCAAAATGTAAGAGAGTGAGTTATTGAAAATCGTGAGTATATATAGCTAATCCTTATCATGTGATAGGCTCCAAACACACCGTTTATTTTGCGTGGGACGAAATCAGAGGTGCAGACGTAGTTGAGAGCATAATTCACGGGACTTTCCTGACGAATAGGTTCTCGAAACTAATTAGTTTACCGACGTCCACCATCTTTGTTTCGGGAACAAGTAAATCAGTATTCTTTTTTCAACAATTTTCTTGTATAGCTGTCATTTAAAAAATATAGTAGTGTAAATCCTATAGCCTACAATAAATGTCTCTTGCTGTCTAACAACACTCCAATAATTTCTATCAAGTAAATTTAATTTCCGTAATAGTGATGATCTAAGGATCATCAATAATTGATTTAATCTAATATTTGATTTAATTCAATTTAATCTAATTTCCATAATACTGATGATTTAATCGTTGTAGCCCCGGAAAGGGTCACTAATGAAAACACAAACATGAATATTAGATAACAGATTATATTACACAAGAAAGATAGAGTTACATAGAAAAGGTAAGAAGTCGCGTACTGTTCGGATAACACCAATATTGATCTACCCCTCTGGCAGCGAAATCTCTCAGTACAAATAACGGTGAGAAGAGTCCATTATGGTGAGATGGGTTAGGCTCCCACAACACCCCTCTCCCAAGCCTTTTACTTCGTAAGAGTGCTGTTAATATTTTTTCTTTTTGGGTCGGTGAATTTCCTTTTTCTCCCAGACCGACGTATTTCAGGTGTTGATTGAGGAGGATCTAAATCGAACATGTCGAAAATGGTGTCTATTGGCTCTTCTGTTTGTGGTACGTCGTTGGAGTCGTTCAAACGGCGTTTCTGTAACTGGTTCTGGTGTCTCTTATGTGTGTATTTGGGTCCTTCTACAATGTACACCATATCACCAATTCTTTTTTTTAATTATTCCACGTTCCCAACAGGACATGTTATTTTGATATTTTTTAAAGTAAATTTTTTCTCCCGTGTTGAACCATTTTTTAGGTGCTAATGTGGTCTTTCGTAGCTTATTTTGTTTCGGGAGTAGCTAATCGAAGACGGATTGTATCTTTCTGACAAACATCGTCTCGGCTGGGGAGACTGCCAGTGGTGTATCGGGATTGGATGTGATTCTGTATACCTGCAGAAATTGCTGTAGTGCCTTATCCGTCGGGGTACCTGATGCTTTTTTGAGTGCTCGCTTTAACGTGTCTACAAAACGTTCAGCCTGGCCGTTTGATCTTGGGTGATATTGCAGTGTGGTTATATGCTTTATTTGGAAGATTTCGCAGAACTCCTTGGATTCGACTGATGAAAATTGGCTTCTGTTGTCGCTGACCATACAATCTACTACACCGAACCGCGCAAACAGTTCATGTCGAAACCCAATAGTTGTCCCCGTAGTAGGTCTTCTGCATCTGAAAACCTCAGGGCATTTAGAGTAACTATCCACAACAATTAGGAAGTAGAAATCTTCCAGGGGACCTGCAAAATAAACATGTATCCTCGACCAAGGTTGTTCTGTCTTTGGCCAAGGTTTGAAAGTAGTGGGGGTGCTTTTGCCGCTAAGGCACAGCCTTTAAATTTTTCGATCATATCCGTAATGTCGTTGTCCCTCTTCGGCCAATAAACAAAGCTTCTCATGAGACTCTTCATTCTATTGATTCCTGGGTGTCCCGTGTGGAAATCTCTTAAAATTCTGTTTTGCAATTTCTTTGGTATTACGACCCTTTCACTATATAGGAGGACGTTGTCACATAGTGAAAATACTTCTGGTACTTTTTCGTTTTTTGCTGTGATTTTCTGTTTAAAGTCGTCGTTCATTGCTTCGCTTTTTATCTCGAGTAGCGCCACAGGCAGTTCTTTGATGGTGTTGGCTATCATATTTTTAATTTCACAGTCTGTTCGTAAGGCTGCTATTATTGTGTCCTCGAAGGGTTCACTATACTTCGGTACCAAACTTGATAGTCCATCTGCGTGGCTAATCTGTTTTGACGGGAGTTATTCGATTTTAAAATTGTAGTTCAGTAAAATCGTTCCCCATCTTAGCCTATTGGCAGTATAAATTGGTAGACCCTTTTTTGATCCGAAAATGGTTATTAGGGGCTTGTGGTCTGTTTGTAGAGTAAAGAATCTGCCATGCAAGTATCGGTGAAATTTTTTCACTGCAAATATTATTCCCAAGGCCTCCTTTTCAATCTGGGAATAATGCTTTTCGGCCAGAAGAAGGGTTCTAGATGCGTGGGCTATTGGCTTTTTTATCCCATCGGGCATTTTATGTAGGATACACGAACCAACCCCATATGAGCTTCTTTCTAAAAATGGGGCGTGTATTTTCCTTCAGTTCAAATTTTGCCTTAATTTTAGTACATTTGCCAAAACCAGCTGAAAATGCTTCGGGGAAAATACCTTTTAGTTCCATCTTAATTTTTTCAGCTTCGGTCGTAATGCATTCTACTTTTTGCCAAAACGTATGAATTGGTTTATCCCAGAGATTAAATTTCTAAAACCAGTCCGACCCAAACAAATTTCCTGTGTTCTTCAGTACGAAGACTTTTAATTTTTTGGTTATACCATTTAGTGATACTGTGATAATTATTTCGCCTACAAATTTTATTTTGTCTCCTGTTATTATGTTTATTTATTTTGGGTAATCATACATTTTTTCTCTCTTTTACCGGAGAGTATGATTGGGATCTATGCTTGACTTTCCTTACGTAAGCAACACCAGACTTCTCGATATTTTGGAGTTTTTGAAGTGTGAGATCGGGTTCGTTCTCTAATTTTGACAAAACTCTGCGTCTGATTTCCGCGTCTTTTGCCGACATTAGGTCTTGTGCGAATATCAGACATTTGAAGTTATCCGCTGACAATTCACCTAGTTTAAAAGCATCCCAGTTTTTATTGACGATCGAGGCAAACCCTAAATAATCATCACTGTCCCTTTTTGTTAAGTTGAGACATTTCCATCTTTTGTGGAATAGAGATGTTTTGGAGCTGAATAATTCTGACAGTAATTTAACTGCTTCTAAAAAACTAAGTTTGCAAGTTTTTTTGTTTTTGTTTTTTTGGTAAGATATAATCTACGAACTTGTTGTGATCCACAGTTCCTAGCTTTCGTAGAAGTAGCCGGACTTTTTTTGCAACAGTCCAATCGGCACAGTCGGTAATATAGATATCTTCATATCTTCTGTAATATGCCTCAAAGGTCGTATCCTCATCTGGTGCGTAGGAAAATGTTTAATGTGCGTTCCACACTGCATTTTCAGTGAAAATAGTATTACTATCTGTAGGCTTGTTAATACTTAGACTATTAAAAAGTGCTTCTTGTTGTTTTTGCAATTCAAGGAAGATTTTTAAAGATTCTTTCTTCGTTTTCTTTCTGAAGTTGAAGGAGTTTTTCCTCATTTTTTTGTTGAGAATCCATTGGGAACTTCATCATTTGTGCAAACATTTCTTTAAGGTCTTCAATTTTTCTTTAGACTTTAAAAAACATTTCTATTAAAAAAAACTGTTTCTTTTTTTTCTCTGGAGCGGGGGGTTGTTTTTTCTTCAGTAAATATCGCCAGAAATCAAGAATAATTATTGTGTGTGTGTGTGTGTGTGTTTGTTTGTTTTTGTACAACACAAAACTGTAAGCACCGAATTAAATTTTTCTCTCTGAAGTGGGGGGAAGAAAGAAAAATATGAAAATCACTTTTTGATTACGTGACAATCTTACTTACAGATTTTTTTTTAGATATCCGCTATCCGACACACCTTAACAACTTGTAGTTGGGTATCTCTTTGTTGTTGCGATGTATCTTCGCCAGAATGTTGTGTGATTACCCCCTTTTGCTTGTTGGAGAGTCCCTTTTTTCGTTCGAGTTCCTCGTCGCCAGTATGTTGTGGCCCCGGAAAGGGTCACTAATGAAAACACAAACATGAATATTAGATAACAGATTATATTACACAAGAAAGATAGAGTTACATAGAAAAGGTAAGAAGTCGCGTACTGTTCGGATAACATCGATATTGATCTGCCCCTCTGGCAACGAAATCTCTCAGTACTAATAACGGTGAGAAGAGTCCATTATGGTGAGATGGGGAAGTCTCCCATAACACTAATGATTATCAATATTATGGAATTTCTTCTGCATTTTATATGCTAGGTCATCAGCAATACTTTTGATTTAAAACACATCTAATGGTAGAGTTCTCTGGTTGGATTCTCCTAGAATCTGGTGACTCTTTAGAAATGGTCAATGAAGATAGATATGTGGGACAGTTTGGGAGAATTCTTGGGAGAGCAGCATCGTGAAGATATGTTTTTTGAAGTCTAACTGCAATTATGACACCAGTTTTTTTGTCAAAGGCTGACGATTCGCTCCTTAAGTCCCCTGGTCGAAAATGTAGTTTACATACCTAAAAAGATTTTAAAAACCAAACCTCTTTTAGATTCTTTTGAAAATCTTAAGTCGGCCAGCAAAAACCTACAATATTAAGCATTTTTTTTAATTTTAGGA
The DNA here is from genome assembly GCA_963585895.1 of Sepioteuthis lessoniana. Classification (NCBI taxonomy): domain Eukaryota; kingdom Metazoa; phylum Mollusca; class Cephalopoda; order Myopsida; family Loliginidae; genus Sepioteuthis; species Sepioteuthis lessoniana. The sequence goes on from OY757915.1 coordinate 49,067,070, forward strand.
AAAGCGAAGAGAGTGTTCGGATGTTTTTAAGGAACATAATTTATTAATCCAACAAAAGATTACTAGTGACGAAGCTAAGTAAAAATAAAGAGAGAATTTTTAACGTTTATACATTTTTAAAGTTAAAAAAAATGAAACAAACATTTCTTATGTGTAAAACAATTAAAAAAATTGTTATATTATTAAAATTATTTTAATGTCAATAAAAATATTCCTTTATGAATTTATGTAAAAAAATTCTCTAAAGTTTATTTGTTAAAAAATGAAAAATTTCACAACTTTATTTTTAATGCGTTATGAATAACAAAGACATGAAATTAATTTATTCCTTAAAGTTTCAATTGAATTGCTTTTTGATACAAAATTTTGTTTTAATGTGTTATGAATTATAAAAAAATGTAATTGATTTAATCATTAAAGTTTCATTTATAGATGAATAAAACAATTCTAAAAAATTATTAGAATTATTAGAATTATTTTTATGCCTATAGAAATATTCCTTTATGAATTTATAAATGAATTTGTATCAAAAAATTTGTTTGTTTTGATAAAATGATGTTTTAGGTTTTAAAAACAATGCTAGTGATAAATAAATGTTTTAACTTTCTCGCTAGATTTATGTTTTGACCTTGTGATGTGGAACACGGTTTAGAGGTAAGAAAGATACATTAACAAAAGTTACAAAGGATAGTGTCCAATAGTGGTAGTCGTACTTCTTGTACTACTGCTCCCCTATTAGGATATTACTACGCTAGTAATATAGTGCTGGAAGAGTCCATGACGCCGGTAAGTTTCGGTCTCACAACACCTTGTGTTGTGAATTACAAAGACATGAAATTAATTTAATCATTAAAGTCTCAATTAGATTTACTTAGTTTTTTTTATACAAAAATACTCACTCAGCTGAATTCAGTTAGTGAAAAATTCTCTCTTTCGATTGTACGAATCCAAACATCAGTTAATTCTTTATCTTTAGGAAAAGAAAATGCATGAACGTTAGAATGTTTTTATGATTCCCTTTGCAATTTGGTACAACACATTGATAAAGCATTGTTTTTGTTTTTAAATTAATTCAATATTACTGCATCTGCTCCCCTATTAGGATATTATTACGCTAGTAATATAGTGCTGGAAGTGTTCATGATGCGGGTAAGTTTTGGTCTCACAACACCCCCTTCCAAGAGTTTTCTTTTTTTTTTTTTGAAAAAAAAAACAAACTATTAATATTTCTTCCTCTTCGGATTTACGTCGAGTGGTTGCGTAAATTTTTTTTTCTTCCCGAGCATCGTACCTCTGGAGAGACTTGAGGCGTGTCGAGATCGAAAATTGCGTCGATCGGCTCTTCGTAGGTATTTCGTGGTGATTCCTCAGATTCATTCAAACGGCATTTCCCGAGCTGGTTCATATGGCATTTGTGGGTGTTTTTTGGTCCCTGCACAATATAGACCAGTTCGCCAATTCTTTGCTACATGGTGCCTACTTCCCAGAATGTCATGTTTTTGTATGCCTTGAAAAGAACTTTATCGCCAGGATAGAAATGTTTCTTATCAGGCGAGATGGTTCTCTTGAACTTTGCTTGCCGTGGAATGAGTTTATTGAAGACGGACTTGATTTTTCTTGCGAACATTGTTTCGGATTTTGCAAATTCGTCCTTAGAGTAGCAATAATGGAGCCTTCAAAGACTTCCGTATTTTGGGGAATGAGTCGCGATAAGCTGTCGGCGTGGGAAATATTTTTAGATGTTAGGAACTCGATCTTGAAGTTGTAGTTTAAGAGAATCATTGCCCAACGAAGTAGTCTATTTGCAGTACGTTGAGACTAGCAGACCTTTCTTCGACCCAAAGATTGTTATTAAGGGTTTATGGTCCGTTTGTAGTATGAACCGTCTTCCATGAAGGTATCTGTGGAACTTTGTGATGGCGAATATTGCTCCTGGAACCTCTTTCTCTATTTGGGAATATTGCTTCTCAGCTGGTAGCAGGGATCTAGAAGCGTGTGCCACAGCTTTTCACGAACCATCTGGCAGTTTATGGAGAATGCAAGCACTGATGCCGTATGAGCTTGCATCACTTGCGACTATAATATCGAGGGTAGGGTCGTAGTGGGAGAGGGAGAGATCCGAAGTAAGGGTTTTCTTGATCTTTTCGAATGACTCTTGGCATTCAGGGTTTTTCTTGATCTTTTCGAATGACTCTTGGCATTCAGAGGTCCATAACCATGGTTTGTCCTTTTTTTAATAGTTCGTTGAGAGGCCCTCTCAAATTCAGCATGTTCTTAATGAATCCTTGGTAAAAGTTAGCTAAACCGAGGAAGCTTTGCAAGGCTTGAATATTATCAGGGGCCAGCATGTTTCTGATCGCGTTGGCTCTTTCTGGATCAGACCGACGACCCTCTCTATTTATAATGTGACCTAAGTATTTGATCTCTGGTAAGAAAAAGTCACACTTTGCTTCCTTGAGCTTGAACCCGTATTCTTATAACTTCTCGAATACGTTTATTATATGGTTCCGGTGCTCTGCCGTAGTTTTACTGGTAACCAGTATATCATCCAAATAGGCTGTAGCGTAGTCAAGGTCGCCCAGCATGATGTTCATGACCTGCTGGAAAATTGCGGGTGCAACCTTGACTCCAAAAGCCAGTCTGGTATATTTGTACAAACCTCTATGGGTGTTGATACAGAACAATTTGGAACTTTCTTCATCCACCTCTATCTGAAGATATGCGTCAGAGAGGTCAATTTTGGAGAAGACTTTTCCACCATTTAGTTTGTTGAAAATTTCCTCAGGGCTTGGTAGAAGATAGTAGTGATCCTGCAAGACATCGTTTAACCCTGTGGAGAAATCGGCGCAGATTCGTATTTGTTTGGACTTTTTTTTTACATGGACTGTAGGTGCTGCCCATTCGCTAAAGTATGTTTTTGACAGAATACCTGCTTGTTCAAGTCTATCTAATTCTTTGTTGATTTTCTCTAGAGCAGCGAAAGGGACGTTCTGTTTCTTCTTGAATACCGGTTGTGCACCGTCCTTCACCTTGAACTTATCTTTTAATTTAGAACATTTTCCAAGGCTGCCAGAAAAAAACTGGGGAAATCGTTGTTTGAGTTCCTTTTTGAGATTTACCAAATTGGACGTTGTACTTTCTATTTTGTGACAAAATGCACTCATTGGGCAATCTCAAAGATTGAAATTTTCTATCCAATCTGTTCTGAACAAGTTGTCCGAATTTTTTAGTACATAGGCTTTCAGTTTTTTGGTAACTCCATTTAGTGTTACTGTAAGGATTACCTCGCCTAAGATGTTAATATTCTCGCCAGTTACGAATTTTGCTGTTTTATCCGTCTTTAGTAAGGTCGGCTTGTTTAATTTTCGCCAAGTACGCCAATTGATGATTGAGATTTTTTTTTCGTGTAAGCAATCGTTCTCGATACTTGGTTGACCGTTATATTATTTAGACAGACTTTAATAATCTTAAATATTCCGTAGATGTCGAATCGTTAGTTCGTCACTGATGTTGGTAAGCGGAATATTTTTGTATGTGTCGCTGATGTAGAAATGCCGGATTAATTTTTCTCGCTCGACACTGCTGTGTGATTGAGAGGGTCCTCTGATGTGGTGAGGACGAAATTCTCGGATCTTTCTGTCGCTATTGAATGTGGAAGTAAGGCTTTCGGTGTGAGTGCGTTTCTCGAATCCGTACGTCGCCACTGATGTGGACCCAAAGTCGGTACACAGAAGGAAAACATGGAACACGGTTTAGAGGTAAAAAAGATATATTAACAAAAGTTACAAAGGATAGTGTCCAATATTGGTAGTCGTACTTCTAGTACTGCTGTACTATTACTCTCGTTTTAGGATATTACTACGCTAGTAATATAGTGCTGGAAGAGTCCATGATGCAGGTAAGTTTCGCAAGGTGTTGTGAATTACAAAGACATGAAATTAATTTAATCATTAAAGTCTCAATTAGATTTACTTAGTTTTTTTTATACAAAAATACTCACTCAGCTGAATTCAGTTAGTGAAAAATTCTCTCTTTCGATTGTACGAATCCAAACATCAGTTAATTCTTTATCTTTAGGAAAAGAAAATGCATGAACGTTAGAATGTTTTTATGATTCCCTTTGCAATTTGGTACAACACATTGATAAAGCATTGTTTTTGTTTTTAAATTAATTCAATATTTAGAAGAAAAAATCAACAAATAATTTAAAAACAGTGAAAAATCTTATACACAAACGACACTCTTCTTGAGAGTTGGAGGATTCAGGATGGTGACGTCATATGTTTCCCATTTACCAATACCTAAGCTTTCTCTTTCGGTGGTCTCAGGTCAACATGATTTTTGATGCCAAGAAACAAAATAAGTTTTTTAGCTAATTTGATGGTGCTGATTCCAAAAATGACTTTAATTTTTTATGGTTAGCTGCTGTTTTTGCTGTACTGTAATTGCTAATTTTCTGAAAAAAGGTCAATTTACGATCATGGCTGATCGCAAAATTTAGTTAATAAAAGTCGTAAAAAACCATCAATTTTCAGAGCGGCCGAGTTATTTGTGTCAGCCATCAGAAATAAATTATTTTGATGAGAAAAAAATGTCTTTGAGTCAAAAAATTTTAAATAGAAGTACCTAATTTTTTCAATTTATCGCCAAAATTCAAATTAACAGATAAACTTTCTCAGTAATACACTTTAGTAAACCTGATAATTAAGGTGATATAAAAAATGAAACCCAAAAATGTTCGGTTTGATCTTCATAAATTTATCCCATAACTTTTGTCCCTTCACTGAGAACTTTTATTTTCACAGTTGAAAAGAAATTCCAACTAAAGTCATCCCAATTAAATGCATCTGTTCAATTGTACATGATGAACATAATGTGAAATGGTTTCACCATATCATCAGGAAACTCATTAAGAATGATGAATTTGTTAATTCAATGAATGACATAGAATTATGCGCTTGGACATCGTTTGTTGACGTGGTGAAAAACTTCTTAGGCAATCGCCGGGCTGAAAACTACAAGAAGTTAGAGGAAAAGCTATTGAAAAGTCTACAGGACATAGGCACTGATATGACTATTAAGGTTCATTGTTTTTAACAAAGCCATTCTGATAAATTTCTGGATAATTGCTGTGATGTTAGTGATGAGCAAGGAGAATGATTTCATCAGGATATCAAAACAATGGAAGAGCACTACTAGGGACGGTGGAACAAACGATTGATGGCTGACTCCTGCTGGAGTATCAAAAGGGCCTTAAATAACATTGGAAGTGACAGATAGTCAAGAAAGAGAATTTTTTTTTTACCAAAGTTCTTATATTCACGAAGGTTTTATTCCTACTGTTAGTTTATTAATTTATTTGATGAAAATACTTGTGATGGCAAAAATAGTATTTCTCAATAAGCAGACCAATATTTGTTGGTTTAAATACAAATTGAGAGGTTTCTACGATTTTACTTTGAGAAAAATAGTAGCTAACAAAGAAAAAGTAAAGTTATTTTCAGATTCAGCGCCCTTAAATTAGCGAAAAAAAGACGTTTGATGCTACACTATTTAAAAAAAATTGTTGTTGACCTGCGCTTTTTTTTTGTTTTTGTTTAAAATTCTATTTAACAAAGAAATATATAAAAACATGTTAGATTTGTCAATGTCTGATATACCAGGGTAGGTACTGAAAAGTTCTTGGTTCGACCAAAATAGACATTATTTTTTGAAGGGTTAAAGAAATAAAATTAAAAGTGCGTTTGATTGCGATACAAATATGTGAAATAGCTCGAAGTCAAAAGTGAGGAATTTTTTCACATTGAAATATGAAGGATGCACTCAATAAACTCACTGCATTTTGTACAACAAAATTTAAAGTTTTAAACTTTTAGTTAATATATTTTTTTAGATTCAATCAATATATACTACTTAAAAGAAATAAATAGTTTAACTAACTTTTTAATTACTTTTTTTAGATTTGTTTTCGCTAGAAAACATTTGCGTGTCAGGTTCTAAATTGGAAGTACGCAATTTTAATTGGTCTTTGGGCAAGGCGCTGAAAGGCCGTACTTGATGGTTAAGACAGCTGCCTGCGGTCTTAAAGTCGCAGGTTCTTTACTGCTCTACGACATTCCTTTCTTTGTCGGTCCGAAAACTTTTCACTCCCTACTAGTATATATATATATATATATATATATATATATATATGTGTGTGTGTGTGTGTGTGTGTGTGTGTGTGCATTGGAATAAACAAATCCTTTAAAAACATTTTTTTCGTAAATCAGTAGAGCAGGATAAAACCTAAAATAAATGAATGTTTTCTCACTTCCTCATTACAGTCCAACCCATTCGGCTGGGGCTGTAGAATACATCGACTGAATCTCTGCAGAGGGGTAAAACCCCGCCCCAAACGAGTGTCCTGATTATGACACTAAACTGCATCTAATGGTAAGGTCCTGGAATTTTGGGGAATGTGGAGTACTCCTTTGCTGCCATTACTCCCAGATCCATTCTGAACCAGTGTGGTAGTACCTGATAGGGCCCCATCTATGGGTTAAATAGAACTGTTTGGTATTTAAACTTGAAACCACTGGGCATTAATAAATGATTAATATTGAATAGAATCATCATTGTTAGGTAGCAATACTAGAAATCAATCTACTGTGTGCAAACAATAGCAATACAAATTAGCAAACAAGCTGTGCGCAAACAAACTGGGTGCAAAAAAAACTTAGCTGTAACTCATTTAAAAATAAAATTGCACACAAACAATTCACTTACAAACCATGTATACACAAACAGTATTTGACCACCCTCGAATTTTTTTATTTCTCATCCTAAAAGTGTTATTTTTAATAAAAACAAGTTAAGCATCACAATGTTTTTATTTATTACACTAAATACAAATCTTCTTCGGTAACTTTGACCTTCGTATAGCCAGATATCTTTTTAAACTCGCTTACATTGAGGCTGCAGTCCAGCACTATAGCCGTTATACTTCTCTCAATTCCTTTATGTTCCAAACAAACTTAACAAAATTTTGTGCAAAATCAAAATTAAGTAACAGTTACAATCTTAATCAGCGCACTCATAGCATAACGGTTATCGCCGTAGGAAATGGAATTGCTGTTCAAATCCTGGACAAAGCTGTTTGCATTTCACTTCATTTTTGAGAAAAACATTAATTCATGTTCTCCTATCCCTTCAGGTACAGGTAAAGAATAGGGCAAAATGTGTTTTTTAACCTTGGCTAGGCAACCAGTCTCGAAGAAGTAAAATTTTGAATTCAAACCAACTTTGCTTGAAAATTGATTTTGTATCACACCCTATTCGTGACAGAGGGGTTGGGTAAATACATCCAATCTCAGCATCATTTTAATCGGTTATTTTCAAGTCATTTTCAATAGTGTTTCGAGAACCATATTCTTAAAAGCCTTTCTACTGGATTTACATAGCCATACTTTAGTGTTATCTCTATCATGACGTATGCCAGCTTCTTTTTATTAGAAATATCTAGCTTATTTTCTCATTCTATTCGTGTAGAAAATTGAAATCCCGCCACTTGTTCATTTTTAGCTTTTCGCGATGTGTATGCGAAAACGGAACTCACGAGTGAAACAGATGTCAATAATATTCCAGCAATCACGCGCAAGATTTTCCCCCTTACATCACTGTCAGTTGTATGACTTTCGGAATCTCCTAGGACTGTCAAAATTGTCAGTGTCTAACAGGGAAACATCTTCACTAAAATGGAAGTCAACCATGCGAAAGTTATTAGGACAACTGTTTTTGGCTGAGAGGATAAAAGAAACAGGTTTCCCGTGGACTACCTCCAAGAAACATAGAAAAATAAATTCGAATAATTAGTTTACTTGCAAATGCTTATATCGTTTCGAATAACACCCCAGTGGGATTTTGCTGCTCCCTAGACCTTTCTATTTCTCCCTTATATTTACAAATTCAATAATGTGTAGTATATTCTTCAAAGACGTTGGTTAATTTTGAATTTAAGCTTATGAGTATTCATCTGGACCTTAAATGAAACTTGTATACTTTTTCTGAATGCATTTGATTTTGCAGATATATGTCTTTTTCACTTCACTATTCCTGGTTTCGTCATGAGGACGCTGCTACTCATGTAGCATGTCTTGAGCAGGAATTGCCAAGCGGGACCCATCTCTCCTCAGGTCTACAACTGGTTTAAATTCAGAGTTTTCCTTCTACAAGACAGGTTGCCAAGTCTACCCTACTGTTTATTTATACCCGGAGGGAGAATAGATGGATTCATATCTTTCCCAAGAAGATTAGCGCTATGTGAAATGCGGACAGTCTTGTTCAAGATTTGAACTTGGGTTGCCAAGTCGATTTCCTACGACGTTAACCGTTACGCTAGGAGCGCTTCCTCCGAATTACTGAGCAGTATATATAAGTTTGGCTTCATACAATAATTTGAATTCCTTTTTTTTCATCGTTGCTGTTATTGCCACAGTGTTTCGGTGGATCCACTCTACAGTCTTCAATGCAAGTTTTCCGAAGTTTCCTTAAAATCTCTTGGAAATTTGCGTCTTGCTTCCTTCTGGACCTTTTTTCTCTGACGACAGTGTTTGATGCTTCTTCTCCAGAATTATAGACGAAGGAAAATGGACGAAAAAATTAGCTGTTTTACCAATTCCTTTCAAATCAGTATTCATTTACTGGAAGAGCAGAGACATGTTTTTGTAAACTTATTTGGTTGGCAGGAGTCTCAAAATATTTGTAGTACTTACCAGTTTTCGGCATATCTCCTCCCCTAAGAAAGAAACAAGATAATTCATTCATATTGTGAGGAAACCCTACTGACCATCAGAATATTTTCCAAAGTTTTCCAGCAGCATTGATCCATCTTCTGATATTAATATCTGGATTTCTAAGTTGATGGTCCTCAGCGCCACAGCAAAGAACACATGGGGAATGATGAAAAATTCATCTTTTGAGATGTAGTAATTTTCAAAAACCGTTGCGAAATACACTTGACTGATTTTTGCGTCACCCATTGTGGTGTAGTAGGTGACGTGCCACTTACAAAAAAATGAATAAACAAACAAATAAAATAAAATAAAATAAATAGCAAAACAAAACAAAACGGCCTTCTTTGTTAGTGAACTAGAGAAGTGGGATTGCTGGCGTCCTTCAACTTTTTTGTATTCGCTGTCTGTTGCTTTTTTCTGATTGAATCTAGTGTTACAACAGACAACTAAGAGTAATCTCTAGGTTAGTCTCCAATTGACTATTTGATTTTAATGGAATATCCACCCATATAGGGTTACTGCATGTTTAGAAGTTAGGGAATCGCGTTCATTGTACGTTCATAATTACATTTTTTGTGTAACTTTTTCTTAAGAGATTTTAAAAAAGTTTTCACAGGTTTGAGTTCAGAGTTTTCCTTCTCCTAGACCGCTTGCCATACCAAGGCTAAACAGCCTAATCTGCCCTACTGTTTACCCATAGCTAGTTGAGGGAGAAGATATGGAGTCATGGCTTTCCCAAGGACATTGGCGTGAAGTAAAACGCAAACAGCTTCATACAGGATTTGAACTCGGGTCGCAATGTTAATTTACTATGACGATAACCGTTACGCCACGTGCCTCTATTAAACCAGTCAAGTATAGGCAAACTTCACAGCAGTTCGTGTAAAACACGTGATTCCATATTATATACACCTGGTTGCTCTCCAATTATTGCTCAGCGTCAATATCTATAACTCTGACTTGTCATACATTTTCCCTTGACTCAGCTGTTTTTTTAATTCTATTACCCAAAGCAACACTCTCTACTTATCTCTTGGATCTGATTCCAGAGGGAATTGTCGGATCCTTCTTTTTCCAGATCTGGTTTATCCCTGATTTTTTCCATCTAATCTTTGGATAAGACTTTCTTATATTTTTCTTGTCTGACAATCAAAGACAGACTGTTGTTGGTCTCTCATATTCTTTTTTTATGTTTGCATGGAATGTTGTATGTGAAATTTATTGTAATCCAATTTTCTCATGAAGACCAGCTTTGGTAAGAAGGCTGTGAAGAGTGCCTATTTACTCAAACCCTCCTCCTAACCAAGACTAAAGTTCCTTGTCTATTCAACCGTTTACCTATAGCTGGAGAAGACACCAGATAGGTTCACATCTTTATCAAGAGCATAAGTGTAAAATGAAACGCAAACAGCCTCGTTCAGGTTATGAGTAGTAGAATTGAAAATCGCTTTGATACCGATTACATTTCTTGTTAGTTGGTCTCCGGTAAAGTCCATTTGCTTGAAAAATTAACAAGTACAAAATAATAACCAAATCAATAACAAGAATCATTGAAATAGTCAAAATTGCTCGGACAATTGAACCTCTTCTTCGTATCCTAGATTTTGTTAATATAACATTGTCGGATGAGTCCAAAGTTTTGCAATGTCATGGAACTTTCTAGTTTGCAGCGCGTATATCACCGGGCCATTGGCCTAATGAGTAGTGTTTGTCAATGGTCCGGGAGACTGGGGTTCAATTCCAGGTCGAGTCATACCAAAGACTCAAACAATGGTACTTGATGCCGCCTTACTTAACACTCATCATTATAAGATGAGGATCAAGGGTAAAGTGAAGCAATCTAGGGAATGGAGTAGCGCCCTCCCCAACACCTCGGTGTTGTAGCTATTAAAAATGGAGCCTTCGGGTCACCCTCGCCAATTTTACTTTAACCGGCTCATTGGCCTAGTGGGTAGTGTTCGCCAATGATCCGGAAGACCTGGTTTCAATCCCAAGTTGCGTCATACCAAAGACTTTAAAAATGGTACTTGATACCTCCTTGCTTAACAATCAGCAATATAAGGTACGTATCAAGGGTAAAGGGGAGAAATCCAGGGAAAGGAGTAGCGCTCTCCTCTACACTTCGGTGTAGTAGCTATTGAAAAGAGAGCCTTCTGGTCGCCTTCGACTTCGGTCGCCAACTTTACTTTTACTTTTTTATAGCACTTGACAATTCAAGCCATGAAAAGTATCCATCGTGCTTGGTAGTATTATGGTAGTTGGTGTGCTGATACATTGTGCATTGCTTCACTTCATGTATATAATTTGAAAGCTGCACAGTTAAACATGAAACGTAGTCTAATTTAGGAACCAATGATTTATGAATTCGAATTGGGCATTAACACTACAAAAGCAAGGAAAAGAATTTATTGTGCGAAATTGGGTTGCAAGAACCGCGACAATCAGGCAGGGTCCGGTAGATTCGTAGATTCCGATGCCGTGCTCAAAGTAAATCCAACATCAAGCACTCGGATAGCATCCGACGATTTCGGCATCTCACTGTCCAGGGTGGCTCATCACCTTTACGATTTCGGCAAATCAAGCGAGTAGCACTTGGAGAGCATCAGACGATTTCGGCATCTCACGAGCTCTAGTTATGGAGATTTGGGGAGTGTGGAGTATCTCTTCATTACTTTCAGATCAATTCTAATCCGGAGTTGTAGTACCTGTTAGGGTCCCATCTTGGGGTCAAATTTAATCAATTTGTTTTTAATATTCCTATTCAATAAGACCGTGTGAAAAAAAAAACAATGTAAAAAACAACTACAAAAATGTAAATATTAATGTACAATGAATGTGATTCTCAAATGTCTAGGCTTAAGATAACCTTAGATTGGTTGACATGTCTTCAAAATCAGTCAATCTTGGCTTAAAAAGTCACGTGATCAAACGACTCTAGGAAAATGATTTGAATATTTTGTTAGTTCCAAGACAACAACCATATTATGTATAGAAATAATAACCTTTCGATATATTTCATAGTATTATTAATGAATGACAAGCTATTGTTTCAAACTCAGGTCTCTTCCATATATATATATATGTATATCATTGAACAATATAGACATCCTTTGTCTACACATTTTTGTATATATCCTTTCAAGTACCCGTATTAATTTTATGGTATCTGGTGGGAATTGGTTAATGAAACTCCCATAATAAATTGGTTCCTAAGTACTTTCTGTCTGTTCTTGGACCATCATCAAGGGTGTATATATTGTAAAAGCGATGTGACCTTTGCATGTACATAACAATTTTGTAAGTGTTTATTATTTATACTGGTATGTTATTGTGTTTATATTTTAATTTGGTTCCATAAGTAGCAGAAGTAGCTAAAGACATTTAAATACATTAGTACTGGATTTGAAATTGATTCTATTGAGTTTAGATTGTTTCATTGTGATATGGAGCGCTTCAAGAATCTGTAATTTTTGTTTATTATTTTGTTGTTCTAATATTGTGTTTTCGGTAAGAATTTTCCGAAACTCAGTTTTTGGACAAAAATGTTTTTTTTAGATATTGTTCTATTGAACTGGTATCAAAGAGAGGTATAGTGAGTCGTGTCGATAGGGTAGTTGAGGTTAAACCAACGTATATACTGTTATTCTCAGAGATATAATCTCCTAAAGTACATTTGAATTTATATATAACGTTTGTTTTTTGCAAAAGCCCCAAAAGAGGGATTATTGTTAATAACTAAGTTAGAGGTTTTAAATTTATTATAGTAAATTAGTTTGTTTTTTTATTCGGATCTGTGGGGAGTATATTTCTTTAAATCAACGTTTTTAAAATATTTTCATCTAATTTATAATTGTTGTACATTTGGTTACGGTAAAAAGTTTGATAAATGTTTGTTTATTGGTTGGAGTGTTGCAATGTTTATTTTGTTGACTGACATTTCTAATTGCACGTTTAATTTGTTCATCAACAATATAGTTGGGAAACCAATTTTTAATGAGAGCTTGTTTCATATTTTTTAATTTTTTATAAAATATTGTTTTGGAGGAGGATATTAGTTTTGCACAGGATATTAGGTTATTATTAATTGCTTTTTTATATTAGAAGGAACATTCACTTTTAAGATTGAGGGTACAGGAGTTGTCATTAGTGGATTTTTTTGTAAGTAGATGCAGTGAAGATATCATTATTGCTATTAGATCCGATCAGGACATCTAAAAAATATGCAAAGATCACATCGCTTTTGGAATATACGCACCTCTGGTGATGGTCCTAGATCAGGCAGAAAGTACTAGGGAACTAATTAAATATGGGAGTTCCATAAACCAATTCCCACCGGATACCATAAAAGCAATACTTATCTGAGAGAGTGTCCGGGAAATGAAGTTCTTTGAATTTGAGTTTTGAATTTGAGTATTTTCTTTTCAAGTCCGCACGTTTTCGGTTTGATTTTTCTAAGAAATAATTCTTTATAATATTGTTTAATGAAATATGCATAAACGAAGAAATGCTGCCCAAATACATACATAGAAATATATATATATATATATATATATATATATATATATATATATATATATTAAAATGAATAGGTCCACGAATGACTTCAAGTTTATATTTATGTAAATTATTCAGATGTTTCAAACCTTTCTTCTTTTGTAAGTGGGTAGGAATGGCTAATTCTAGGTTTAGGGTCTATTAATGTCCCAGTGGAGCTACTTGTCCGTAAAGACCTCTGATTTTTGTACATGACCTTTAAATCTTTAAATATATATTCTCTGTGTGGAGGAGGGAGAGAGAGCGTGCGTGCCTGAGCGCATGCGCGTGCGCGCGTGTGTGTGTATAAAATTCAGAATACGAAATGGGTTTCGAATAAATTTCAATCCTATTTAACAAAAAATATTCAAGATACGAAAACGAAAATCGAAAGTGTCCGACTCAAAGGTAAAGTATCATTATTCGTAACCACATTTATTATTTTTCATTGATTCTATTATTTTCTCATTGTTTCTTAACATTTATGTAAATGAGTATGTTTGTCATTAACGAACATATTCCTTCGGATGGGTAAAATATTTAGTCTTTGTACGACTGCTTTTGGGGACTAGAGCGAATTATGCGATTTATAGGGCAAATCTTGTCCCATAATACGAAAATCCCAAGATACGAAATCTCCTCCGGAAGGAATTAATTCCGTATCTGGTGGTATCACTATAATCAAAAGTGAAGAATTTATTGTGGAGGAAAGTCGATGTTAAACGTTTCGGTTTTAATGAACTTTCACCAGGACTTGGTGATACCAAGTGTTGATAGAACAACGATGGATGTATTATAAAATAAAAGAAACAGGGGACTTTCCTTCACAATAATTTTTTGGCGAAGGAATATTGTTTACGTGTTTGTTACGTTGTTATTTCCTCACTAAACGTCGTTGGAAAATAAAGGAGAGAGCAGACGAAGATGCCGTAAAGCTTTTATGTTAGTTTTTAATGGCAGCATGGAATAAAGGGTTTTCGTTTATGCTGCAAGTTTCGTCGGAAGGAGGGAAGGAAATTGTTATAGAGTTGAGAAGGCATTTTAGCAGCTAAATGCCTGAGTGAAATGTGCGTTGCTAGGTTAAGGCATTGTTGAATGTGTGTGTGAGATATGGTCGCCATAGGTGTAGCAAAAGTCGTGTTTGCTGGTTAAGGACAGGAATGATGTAGTCGCGCATGGATGTGTGGTCCTGGTTGTTTGGGGAGAGAAGCGCGAATGTCTCTAGATAATGTTGCCCCAGGGATGAAGTAGCTGAATGTCTGGCGGAATTTTGCGTCGCAATCGACATAGCCAAAGTTGGAGGCGACTTAAAGTGGTTCCTATATGTGGCGTATTGAATTCATCTAATTTATATTCAACTGGGAGCCCTTGGTCAATGAGAATAGACTCAAGAGGTCCATAAATTAGATGGCTTTCCTCATGGTGTCGTGATGCTGCTGCTAATGAAGAGAGCGGACAGTAAGTACATCTGTCCAGTTCGAAAGCTTCTGAGGAAGAGAAAGTGTTTGGCGGGCTTTCCCCAATTTGGTGCTGCCCGGAAAAAAGATCCGGGATGAATAGAATAAGTTATCCTGATAGGGTGAAAATATGCGTCGACCCTAACGGTCAAATTAATTAACGCGCCAAACAAAAATACGAAGTTCTTTCTGCTACAAAACATTGTCGCTATTTTCAAAATTAATTCTATTGATTTTAGGCTTTTTTGTTTTTATATTTAGGGCTTCTAGGATTTGTAGTCGTAGCTTATTAATTTCGTGGTATTTTCAACTAGAATTTTTCGAAATTTGAATTTGGGAGTAGAATGGGTTTAAAGATATGAGGCTATGGAGCTAAAATCATTAAGGTGTATCGTAAGCCGTCTTGAAAGAGTTGTAGTGATAAGACCAACATAGGTATTATTTTCTTTGGAGGCAAGTCTTCCAAGGGACATTCGAACATATATACGACATTTGTCCTATATATCCCAAACAATTACAAAACCGAATCTAAAAGCTATATATATATATATATATAACCATTCTAAATCTCCTGAAAATATAAATTTGAAACCATGACAGAATTTATACATATCCTAAATAAATCCTCGAAAGCATCTTATTGTCAGTAGCGTCAACTGTTCTAGTATACTTTGCGTCGTAGATGACTCTCTTATCCTGAGTATAACACAAAACTACATATGATTGAGAGGCTCTAGAGATCTGGGGAATGTAGTGTACCCCTTAATTGTCATTAATCCCAGGTTCACACTGACCTGGAGAGGTAGTACCTACCAGAGTCCCAACTCTAGGTCAACGAATATATCTTTTAAAAATTATTCCTATTCTATAGGTCATTTCGAAAACAAACAATTTTGCGTGGAAATAAATTAAATAACCCTCTTAAGAAACAACTGCACAAAAATATATGAACACGATTCTCAAACCTCTGGGTATAAAAAATAACTGTAGACGGATTGACACGACGTTAAAATCAAACTATTCATCATGTACAATTATTGTTTAATTTTTTGTTAGGGACAGAAAAAAAAATCGAAAATTTACTTTTTTCGCGATATTCTAATATTTATAAAAATAACGAACGTTTGTGTTTTCTTAGTTCAACGAAGTGAGCTGGGTTTTTTTTTATTGATTAAATCTCTCTCTCTCTCTCTCTCTCTCTCTCTCTCTCTCTCTCTCTCTCTGTGACAGAGTCATTCAAATTTTTATGACGAAGCTTACATAATCACGGACAAAAAATGTAAATATTTAGTGTCGAATTCTATCACACTTGCGAGCGCAGACTAATAAAAAATCATAAAGAAAGAAGAAATGTCACGTGACCAAGGGTGTGTCAGAAAAAAATTGAAAGTTTTTATCGCGAGTATGATAAAACCAACATAAAAAAAAAGTGGGCGGAGCATATGAAGAGTCTAGCTGTCGATCAACCCTTGACATATTACACGCCCCGCGATACTGCACTCGTACAGGTCGTTTTCACACGATGCTCAGCCTCCTACTTCATTACCTACCGCAGAGAACCTAAAATACTGCCCGCCACATGTTAAAGATTTAATAGACAAATACGGGTAGGTGAGAAAATGAATCACAACCGGGATGAGTGACCCTAATTTTGAGGTCTATGTGTTTTGATAAACATTAACAACATCCAAAATCTGCACATCTATGTTATGGATACGTAAAAACAAATTCAAACATAATACGAATGATTAACGAAAAACTGTTTTAATCACTAGTGTAGAGGTTTGGCATTTATGTAGATAGGACTATAAATATGTGAGCGTGTTAGTCCCGGTTGAAAGGGTAGTAAGAGTTACCCGAAGCCGAATCTTTTTAGAACTTATTTTTCAGATGCAGGTATCATTGGAGATCGAGAAAAGTTTTGGTAAACAGGCAAGTTTTTGGCGAAAAAATAGTCTTAATAAATTCGGCTTTGGGTTATCCTCACCGCGTTTTTAAACTGGAGTGTCTCCGCTTCTGAAACATTTAAAACCGCAAAAAAAGATAATTAATTTTTTTGAAATATCAAATATTTTCAAGCATGTTAAAAATGTCTTTTTTTAAAAATTATAATCAAGTGAAACAAATATCAAACTAAATGGATTTTTTAAATACAAAAATACAAACAAATCCAAAAATATTTTTCTCGGTGGAGTTGTCTGTCCGACTAAATATTTCTTAGTTATTGCATTAGGAACTCACAAAACTTCGCTCTTTTCCGTTAAAACAAATTTTAAAAATTATCTAAGATATTATTTAAGGTTAAATTTTAGTTTTATTTGAAAGATCATATCATCAATATTATCATTATTAAAAGCAAAATAACATTACATATCTAATTAATTTTGATACATTTTTAAACTCGAGGTTACATAAATCAAAAGGTATTATTAAAATCATAAAATACTTTTAAAAGTTTTTCAAATGAAATTAGTAACTAAAAACGTTAATAAACCAATTCATGTAAAAATATTACTCACAAGTTGATGACTATATCCTTTACTATGATCCTTAAATCCAAGTAGAAGGTCAAAATTAATGAAAAACATTTTTCGTCACTTTAACACACAGCTATTAAGGTACGCTGTAGTTTACCCGCCAAAAATTATTAGTATGGTAGGCTAGAACTGCCAAATATAAAAACCTCAACTTCTTTAAGCACAGAAAATCGTATCAACAAAAATTTCTTTTTGTTTCTAATCTTGACAAAAAGAAAATAAGCACGTTAACATATGGTTTTTGCATGATTAAGAAAACTCAATGAAATAATCATTTTGATTTATCATTAATTCATTATTAAAATAGTGAAATAATACAACTTTTTAATTGCCTTTTTATATTTAATGTTTTACCTGGTAATAATCTACAAATCTTTTATTACTCCCAAAACATTATTTTTCTTTTACTTTTTTTTAAATTCCTATTTTTATAATAGAATTTTTCTTTTTTCTTCACAGCTTTACTTAAATATTCAACCTGAATACAAAAGACAACACTAGAAATTGCTTTGATGGGTGTTACAGTATACGTTTTTCGCCTAAGATTTTTGATGTTATAAGAAATAGATAAAAATATTTTTAAAAAATAAAAAATAAAAAAAAATAAATTCAATTTTCAATAATTCAATAATTCAATTTTTTTTTCACACCTTCGAAGTTGTTTATTGACAACAAAATTTCGGAGAAAAATTTGTCGATTTTCGATGAATATTGACGAGAGAGAGGTGGGGCAGGGTATTTGATATGTGTGAAGTAAAAGTAAAACACTTGTCAAAAATATTATTCTCATTCTACCTTTAAATCATGTAATACAATTTGTCAATAGCGCCACACACATGGGTAAGAGGTAAAGTTAAGTGAACGGAAAAAATCTACAAGAATTCATAAAATGATTGATGCATTATAAAACCCTTTAATAGATAATGAATACTGAAAATTCCATTAAAATCTGATAAATCGCTGCATTTTTTTTCAATCAGGGATTGTGATTTGTTACAGTCTAAAAGGTACATGGCGGCCATATTATATGGTGGTTGTTTTAAAACTTGTTTTAAAATTACAATAGTTATGTATTAAGCTAAGCTTAATACATAACTATTGTAATTAGTTTTAGAACTAAGGCCGGAAGTATAGACCATCCGCTGAAAATCGAATTCATTTACAATGGTCTGCTAGTCCAGAGAGAAAGAGGGGGGGTGAAGTAAAGGCAAAACACTTGTTTATAGAAACATCGATCTCATTCCACCTTTTAATCACGTGATACAATTTCTCAATTTAACTGGTCACTATCGACGGGGTTTAGATTATGCTAACTGTATCCTTTGCAAAGGGATAAGACCCCCCTCTTTCAAAAAAGGGTGTTCTGGATATGACACTAAACTGCATCTGTTAGGGTTCCATCTATATATCAAAGAAATCTGTTTAAAAATTATTCGCATTGGATAGGACTAATGTGCAAAAAAAAAAAAAAAAAAAAAACAGACAAAAAACAACATATGAAGGAACAATGAACGTGATTCCCTAACTTCTCTGGATAAATTATTTATCCTAGACATGCTGTTAAAATCATTCAATCAATAAATCAATTTAACTTGTGCATATGCAAAGAAAGTATTTGAAAGTTTTATTTGTAAATTAGGTGAATGCTCACCCATTTTTTTTTATTTTCAACACAATAATTTTTTTAAATATTCAAATCGATGCAAAAATCATATTCAGACAAGTTCTAAGAAGTTAAGGATTGCATGCAGAGTTTAAATGCAAGCAAATGAAAATAAATAATAAAAATGAAAAAAAAAATGTTCAAATTCTATATCTTTTAAAAATTTAGCGTAATGTGTTTTCTCGGGAAATTGTATATTCATGACACTAACGAGCGACAAAAAAGTGCATATATATATATATATATATATATATATATAAAGCTGCATTTACTTCATCAACAGTGATTTTAGATTTCAAATTTAAATTATAAAAAAGAATCTGAATGTTAAAAAACGAATATACAGTGAATAATAATGGAATCACGCGTTCTGTTGATATCAAATAATGAGTAAAAGCATCATAAATTTGATAAAAAAAATAATGCATAAAGATAATTCTTACGGCAAAATATTCAGAAAGTTGTACTTTTTAAATTTACCTGACTTTTTACTTTTTATTCATCTTATTATTGCTTTTTATCTTAACTTTCTACTTCAATGAATCATTCATGTTGAATGACTCATAAAGTAAGAATTTTTAAAAAAGTATCTTTCGATTATATATCCCATGCCGCAGAAGCTTATCTTTCATAGATCGCAATAATTAGTTTATTGCTTTCTAAGTCTCTTACACACACACACACACACACACACACACACACACACACACACACACATATATATATATATATATATATATATATATATATATATACATTTATGTTGTTTAATATATCTCATATTATAAAAGACACACATATGTATAAGGGGGAGTCTCTACGGCGTAGCAGTTAATGTATTGAACTGCGATATCGTAGTTCGAATTATAGTCACTCTATTACGTTTACTTTCGGACAAATACCCTTGGGAAAGGTTTGAACACGTTTATCCCCGTCTGTTTTGAGTTAAATAATATCACTAATTAATCCATAAATGTTGATATGCCATTAAACAAAGAAATCCACAAACTAACCAACCAATATATATAGATATATATAGATATATATAGATGTATAGATAAGTCCGCAGATGATTTCAAATTTGCTATTTAGGTTTTTATTATTCACATACATTACCGGACGTTGGCATAATGGTTAGAGTGTTCGCTAATGGTCCGAGAGACCTGGGTTCAGGTTGAGTCATACCAAAGACTCAAAAATGGTACTTGATGCTACCTTGCTTAACACTCTGCATAATAAGGTACGGATCAAGGGTAAAGTGGGGCAATCCAGGGAAAGGAGTAGCGCCCTCCTCTACACCTTGGTGTAGTAGCCGTCGAGGTGGGAGCTTTCGGGTCCTCCTTGACTACGGTCGCCAACTTTACTTACTCACATGTGCTCTACACGTCTTTCAGACTTAACGTCCTCTTCAGATTTGGAACAGTAAAGTTAAGTTTCTGTTGTTGTTTTGATAGGATGTGATCTTTTTAAATTCCACGATTTGTATCTGTTTATGTCCCATTAGAGTTTACTGTCCATTAAGACCTCTGATACTTGTAAATGTTCTTTGTATATATAAGTCAATGTTCTTTATATATATATAAATATATATATACATATGTATTTGTGTGTGTGTGTGTGTGTGTGTGTGTGTGTGTGTGTGTGTGTGCATAGGTAAATTTAAGTACACTCATGTATACATACACAAGGTAGGTTTTGTATAATTTTGTTTAATTTCAAATTTGTGTCTGCGAATGTCCTTTTGGAGTTTTTTGTCTGCGAAGACTTCTGGTCTATGTAAATGTTTCTTTTTTCTTATATGGGAACTCAACTGATTTCCAAACTAAAAAAAGGGTTCATTTTTATGTCAAGAAAAGGCTCGAGAAGCTGTAATTTTTGTATCGGTATTTTTGTATTTATCGATCAATCGGCGCATTCGCGCTAGTTTTTAAATTTCGAGATACTTTGTTGACGAAAATATTTGACTTGCTTATGTACATACCCGTACACATATTTTCAGAGTTGTATGGATTGTTGTTGTTGTTGCTCTTCTTCTTCTTCTTCTTCTTCTTCTTCTTCTTCTTCTTCTTCTTCTTCTTCTTCTTCTTCTATCTATCTATCTATGAACATACACACGTAGACATAACTGTACACTTATGCATACATACATGGGCATTGGGTAAGTTTAATGTGTGAGAATGCATTTGATATGACATATAGATGTATTTTAAGCTAGTTTACGTGAGTTATGCTTGCGCGCGCAAGCGCGCGTGTATGTACGAGGTGCATACGATAAGTTTTCAGACTTTTTTCGTATGGGTACTTTTATTTACCGTTCCAACAACTTCTGGAAGGCTCCATGGAAGTCCTCTTGTGTGAACGTGTCAATGACCTTCGTCACAGCCTCTTTCATCTCCTCAATTGTCTCATAAAGACAACATCTGAGCTTAGGGAATAACCAAAAGTCAAAGGGAGCAAGGTCTCGACTATAGGGAGGGTGAAGATCTGTCTTGATGCCCATCTGGGTCAAATAGTCTGTGACAAGGATGGAGTTGTGGACTGGTGTATTGTCCTAGTGGAAATGCCACTGACCTGATTTGAAGAGTGCTGGCCTCTTCCGACGGAATCTCTTCCTGAACTCCCTTAAAACCTCAACATTGTAACCCTAAGCCTAACCCTTTGGCCAATCGACTCTAGTGTTCTAACTTCCTTACTCCTCCCACAACTCTCATTATTCCTCACAGACACCCTGCCTTCCTTGAATCTCTTATACCACTCAAAAACTGATGCTCGATTCATGCAAGATGGTCGAAAAGCAGTCTGAAGCATTCCATACGTTTCTGTGGCCTTTTTTCCAAGTTTAAAACAGAATTTTATTGCATATTCTTCTTCTAAAGTGTCAGATGGCATTTTTGAAATTCACCAGCCGTGACAATCAGGCTTTAGTAGGGTATATTCCAATTCCTACTGTAGCTGTTCATTTGTACCTGAAATCATAAAAATTGGTCAGTCGTCTCATAAGATGTATAGCAATAACATACTGAATTTTCAAGAGTCTATGACAACTTTAAATGCCCATACGAAAAAAGTCTGGAAACTTATCGTATGCACCTCGTATCTATGGGTGTAAGTTTCAAGGTTCTGTTTAACGTTTGTTTAAATTTATCTATGAAGTTTTTCCTTTTATTTGAAGTAAAAGTAAGTAAAGTTGGCGACCGTAGTCGAGGGCGACCAGAAGGCTCCCTTTTGAATAGCTACTACACCGATGTGTAGGGTAAGGCGCTACTCCTTTCCCTGGATTGCTCCACTTTACCCTTGATACGTACCTTATATTGCTGAGTGTTAAGCAAGGAGGTATCAAGTACCATTTTTAAAGTCTTTGGTATAACACGACCTGGAACTGAACCCAGGTCTCCTGGACCATTAGGCGAACACTCTACCCTCTAATGAGTTGGTATCAGCCTGGTATATTGGTATTATTTTGAAGTAACCGTTGCTGTATTCATAAAGTTGTTTTGGTACGGAACGTTTTCTATTTTCAATTAATTAATGTTGCTTTTATGTAAAGAGACTGTATTTTTGAGTGCTTGAGAGAAGCCGATATATGCAATTAGTGCATTTGATTATGTAGGTTACATTTTTTGAATTGTTGCTAAAATTTCTATTTATTATGAAGGATGTTTTTAAAAAGTGCTAGAAGCCAAGATGAATTCGAAAAGTCTGGTATGGTGAACTACTTCTGGAGAGAGAAAGATGAATTCGAAAAGTCTGGTATGGCGAATTACACCTGAAGAAAGAAAGGAAGATGAATTTTGGACTCTCTGAAAAGAAAAAAATATGAACGTACAATGAACGCAATTTCCTAACTTCCTTGACGGGTTCACATACCTTTAAGATCAATCAATCAATCTAAAGTAAAAATTATTACATAAGGACCAAATATGTTAAAGCGAAAATAGATAAAAAGCAGCAGAATTGCAAGTGTAGGTTATGTGGTGATAGAGACGAAACGATTAATCACATAGCAATCGAATGCAACAAACTAACATAAAGATAATACAAGACTAGATACGAGTAGGTGGGGGAAGGTACTTCACTGGGAATCATGCAAGAAATTGAAATTTGACTATTTTACCAAATGGTATGTACACAACCAAGAATCCACCCGAGAGAATAAGATGCACAAACTTCTCTGGAATTTTGAGATAAAAACAGATAACCTAATCCCGACCAGATGACCAGACCTTGTGATAAATAGATAAATGAACGAATAAATAAAAAGAGAACCTACTGAATCCTGGACTTTGCCGTCTAGCCGAACCACAGAGTAAAAATCAAAGAAAATGAAAAGAGCCACAGAGAACTGAAAAAAAAACAACTCTGGAACATGAAAGTGACTGTGATACCAATTGTAATTGGTGCACTTGGAACGATCCCCAAAGGCTTGGTAAAGGGCCTGAAAGAGTTAGAAATTGAAGGACGAGCCGAGACCATTCAAACTACCGCATTGTTGAGATCGACTAGAATACTGAGAAGAGTCCTAGAGACTTGAGGAGACTTGCTGTCCCTCAAATTCCAGTAAAAGACCATCAGCTAACGCTGCTGTGAAAAACTTACAAATTATTATTATTATTATTATTATTATTATTATTATTATAAACTGAGTTCGTGTATTTTAATGAGTTCGTGTATTTTCTATTGTCATAAAATCTATGAGAAAATAGAATACTACGTATTGTGATGCCCATATAAGTATTAAATATACATAATATAACTGTAAACTTATTGATGTTATAATCTAGAAATTATCTGAATCTTTTTTACTTTTATCATCATTATTCTTCTTATCTGCATCAATAATTGAGAAAAAATTGTCTGTCTTCTATACATAGCTAAACGGTCGAGTTACCATGTTTGGTATGCATTCGACTAAAAAAGAGGTTTAACGTTAAATCAAAAATTGTTCCTCGGACATTTCTAATCTAGAGTAGAGTCTGTAAACATTAAACAATAATCAACAGAAAGCAATATAGCTGCAAGATGTAACTAATAGTACAAAATTAAAGGTTCTGACTTTCAAAAAAAATATTTACGAAATATTTGTCTAACTAAAATAATGATTCTCGTTTGGTTAAACATTACTAATTAAACTTATTGTTAGAGATGTAAAATAATTGCGTCACATTATTTATTGTTTAGTTAGGGTTAACAACCATGAAAATGTTTAAATCAATAAATTACTTAATTGTAATTCATTTGATCTTATGGTGAAGAGTTATTTCGGGATATGTGGTTAATTGTTGGTATTTTGGGGGAAATTCAGACTCCTTTTTCTTCTTCTCACCCCATTCACTTGCCTTCTTTTGTCTGTTGAAGCTGTAAGAGAATTAAGGACAAAAGGAAAAAACTAAGGATACCTCAAGATCAAACTTTATTGGGGAGTTTTAAGACAGTTCTGAGATGGAATGTTCTTCTTAACCAGTAGAAATAGTCGTGTTCCCTCTGACAACGCATTGAATTATATTATTGAATCATTTTCGGCAATTACAAGTTCGAGGGTTCGTTGGGTGATTAGTGGGTATATTCAGCAGAGGCATCTATTAATAGGAGACACGGCCTGTTACTATGCCCCGGGGCTCAGCGAGCGCGTACACTCCCTACGAGCAACCAAGAGAAAAAGGTCTGTCCAGTCGAAGTAGTAAATCTTTAATGAGGAATAATTTCTCTTTGGCGCCAGGAAGGTGTTCTTTTTAGGCACGCACCGATTTTGTTTCCTGTCAGAGGCCTCATGGGAAACTGTTACTTTTTGTTTTTATTTTTTTTATTTCTTTTTAATCCCAACATTTCATATTTTCTTATAAAATTAGTGAAATTTTTTTTTATTTCGCTTCGCTTCGCTTTATTTTTTAATTTCTTTATTTTTTTATTTTCTTTATTTATACATTTTATATTTTCTTACAAAATTCGTGACAATTTTTACCAACAACGATTGTTAAACAGATATTTACCAAAATATAAGTGGAAAAGATAAGAGTCTCCGGCGAACATTTGATTAATCAATCATTTTAATGTCAGTTGCGATCCAAAGTTTTCATCTTTTACCCAGCGTAGAGGGGTACTTTAACAAGTGATTTGAATAATCATTATTATCATCAATCACATAATTGTATTCATGCTTTTGGGACCATTGTTAACTGTACGTCTAGTTTTCATTGCCTGTTAAACCCCAATGATCATGTGTCCATCCATTAGTCAATTAAAAAAACTCATAAAATAATACAAACTACCCGTTAACTTTGGTTTCTTTAGAGCATTTTACGCTGACTGACTAAAAAGTTAAAATTTTCCTCATTCTCAGTGGAATTTGTATTGTATAACAATAGTATATTATTAGGACTACTCCTAATAATGCGAAAAATTTTTCCTATTTTTGACTAACTCTATGCACAAAACATAAAAACCCATAGAAAGAAAGAAACAAACAAACAAACAAGCAAAGAGAATTTGTTATAAATAGAATCTTACATACGTTGGTGAAATTACACAAGTCATATATGATAGACAAAGAACAAGGGCAGGCTTGAAAATATGCGAACTTTAATGTTGACGCCTAGATGAAATGAGAAAACAGAAAAGAAGGAGGAGCATTTCTTAATCAGGTTACGTTCAGAGGAGGAGTGATAAAAAAGAAAAAAAAGATGGGAATTTATTAAGATGTAAAAGGAAGAGCATAGAAAAACTAAGAAAAAAAAGGGAGAGTCAAGTGAAAGTTGTTCTTGTTTGAAAACTGAGAGGTGGAGTATTTCTACAGGAAGGAGGGATTATGCAGAATAATAGTGGTTCAAGAAACAGAAGAATACAAAAATAAAAATACAAATAAATCATCAAGTCTTCCTAAATTTGTCACAAAAAGAATTAACTTTGAAAAACACGGAGGGAGAACGGTCATAAAAAAAAGGTTGTTAGAAAAGAAAAATAATAATAACGACAATGGAAGCAAGAAAAAAGGAATAAGAAATAGGCAAATAACTTGAACTAATTTTCAAGCGACTGATAGCAAACAAAAGTAAGACAACAGAAAAAAGAAAGCAATAACCTGGGACCAGTTTAATTTATTTTTGGATGTTACCTTGAGGAAATGAAAGAAGACGATTAACACTACAGGAAAGAAGCTTAATGAAGGAAAACGTAAAAACAGGTCTAGTTCTAAAACATTATATATATATATATATATATATATATATATATATATATATATATATATATATATATATATATATATATAATCTTATTTCATTTTATTTTATTTTATTCATAATTGAATATTTTTTGTTATATCTCCATTACGTTTTTTCAGAATATGATTTATTTCTATTTTGTTATTTTCACAAATAATTATGCTGAATTTGATTTCATTTTGATATCGCTCACGGTATATGCATTGTACAAATGAGTGCTGTGTCTGGGGACAGTTGAATGCACACAATTGTGCAATCACTTTTCTGTGTGTATATGCATTCATTATTAAAAAAAGAATCTGGCAAATGTGTACCTGTTACGAATGTCTATTTTCATTCATAAATCTTATATGTTCATTTTTTTTAATTCATTTCGTAGTATTTGGGGCTAATTTCACGTTTTACGCATCTGAGTAACAAAAACATGTAAACACTCCTTTCGTCAGATTAATTATTCATGTATCTAATGAACATTAAAATCGGCTAAAAAATTCCCAGTATTATTGATTTCCCTTTGAATTAAAATACATTAGTAATCTTAAGTTTTTCTTGAAGTGTGAGTAACCGAGTATATAAACATTTGGAATTATACATAATTAAAATTGTTTCGTTTCTTTAAATCGTGTCACAATGATTTTTTAAAGTTTACGTTTGCGCCAGAAAATATGAATAAGTTATTTACTAATTTTATCCCCCACCCACTTTCTTTTATTTAATATTGCTCTCGCACTCAATGAACCTAGACTCAGCGGTTCTATATAAATTGGAAAGGAAATACCCATCTGCAAATCTAACCAGAAATTAATGGGTTCAAATGCTTAAGATTTTTCCAGCTACCCCCGCTCCCACAAAAAAGAAATTGAAAGAAATATTTGGAAGAAATGTTTTTCTTTAAATATACACCCAATCTTAACGATAGATAATGATAAATGTGTTATGAAACATGAATTTTAATCCGTTTAAAACACACCAAGAAGAAATAATCAAAATAACCGAGAAGTTTAGCATGTAACAAAAATAAACTCAGAAAAGTTTTTATGTTCATTATGTTAAATTTACGATATTTATTCATTCATTCATTTTAGGTAATGTAATTATTATCATTATCTTTTAATTTTGACAATCTCTATTTCTTGTCGAAGTTCCTATTTGCAAAATTTATGTTTTCTAATTTCCTGTAGTAACCAAAGGTGAAGTGAAACCACCCAAATTAAAATAAGAAAGAATACTGAAGGAATTTGGCTACCAGTATCTCTTACTGATGTGAAAACTCAACGAGCTTTCTTCTTCTTCTTCTTCTTCTTCTTCTTCTTCTTCTTCTTCTTCTTCTTCTTCTTCTTCTTAGTATTATTATTATTATTATTATTATTTTGAGAGTTTTTCACTCCAGCATCATTTGATAGTCTTTCACTAGAGTTTGAAAGACAGCAAGTCTCCTCAAGGCTCCAGGACTCTCCTCAGTATTTTGGCTGATCTTAACAGTGCTGTCGTTTGGATGGTCTCCACTCGTGTTCTTATTTCCAATTCTTCCAGTCCCTTTAACAATCCTTTGGTGACTATACCGAGCGCTCCAATTACAGCTGGTATCACCGTCACCTTCATGTTCCATTGTTGTTTTTTTTTCAATTTCCTGGTAAAGTCCAAGTACTTATCTCTCTTTTTGCCTTCCTCCAATTTTTCCTCTGTCATCTGCCAGGACGGCAAAGTTCACAATTCGAAAAATTCTCAGATTTTTGTTGACTATCACTATTATTATTATTATTATTATTATTATTATTATTATTATTATTATTTACTCATTAGAGTTTTTCACATCAGTGTTAGCTGATGGTTTTTCACTGGAGTTTGAGTGACAGCAAGTCTCCTCAAGTCTCCAAGTCTCAGTATTCTGGCCGTTCTCAATAATGTAGTTGTTTGGATGGTCTCCACTCGTCCACCAACTTCCAAGTCCTCCAGTCCCTTTAGTAATCCTGTAGTCACTGTTCCAAACGCACCAATTACAATTAATAAAATTGTCACCTGCAAGTTCCATAGTTTTTCAATTCCCTAGCAAGGTCGAGGTACTTATCCTTCTTTTCACATTCTTTGAGTTTTATTCTGTGGTCAGCCGGGACAGCAAAGTCGACAATTTTGTTGATTATTATTAGGTCTGGTCTTCTGGCCGAGATTAGGTGATCGGTGTGTATGTCAGTCCCATTATTATTATTATTATTATTATTATTATTATTATTATTATTATTATTATTATTATTATTATTATTATTATCAGCAATGAGATGACAGTCAAGTTATTCTGAAAAGCTGACTTACATGTTACATAAACATATACCGTAATCATTTGTATATAAAACACACTCTTGTATAATACGCACCCCTAACTTTAGACTACGAAATTCTGGAAAAAGTTTCTTGTGCATAATACGCATGGACATTTTTGAGTTTGTTGCAGCTAAAGTTAACCTAAATTTAGTATTTGTTCAATTTTTTTATTGGTTCGTACCGACTAAATATCCATAGGTTGAATAGCACTACTATAGTTCTTTAAGGATAGCTCTGGCTTTAAATTACCCGTAACGTTTGATATGCAATAAAACAAAGAAACGGAAACCTGGCTTGAAATAAGAATTTATATAATTTACAATATGTCGTAAAACACAAAATTTATACAGTATTTAAAGCTCAAACGCGCGAACATTTTCACACAAAAATTGCATTTTTGTGTGAAAATGTCCGTGCGTTTGTATAAAAACTTGAAGTGAAAATAAACTCACATTACGAGTACCCCTTCATTGCTATTGCTCCCAGGTCCACTATGGTCCGGAGTTGTTGCACCTGATAGGGTTGTATCCATGGGTCAAATAGAACTATTTGACATATAAACTGAGTGCAAATAAATGACAATTGTACAATTGAATTGTTAGAAATATAATTGTTTGATCATTTAACTGTGTGTAAACAAATAACTGATGTTTAATTGAATTGTTAGTGATACGTAGCAATACTTAGAACAATTTAACTTTGTTGAATTATGCTAAACTGAATTGTTAGAAATAGAGCTAAAAATGTGTTTACAAATCATATGTTTAATATATATATAAAAACAGGATTTTACATAAAATAAACAACAATGGTTGATATGCCATAAAACCAAACCAAACCACATTAGGATAAAGAAAAGTATTAACAAACACACATTCCAGTGGATAACGGCGTAAAACACAGTTTGAACTCGAGATATATCTTACTTTTGGTCATCCCGTCACGGATATTGTAAGGCATGTCTCCTGAAAAAAGTTAGTTATATAGTTCTCCTGTGTAATAACTAATATGTGTGCTGAAAAAAACAGGATAAATAGTATGTCTCAAACTCAAATAATTACTTTATATAATCAGTGCATATAACTACACATCCATGAAGTGTACCTAAAGTAAATGTCATTCATCTTTTTATGTAAGAAATTGAATTTTTATTTGTTCTTTCTCTTAATTCACTTTCCAATTTATCTTTTACTAAACAAGCTGTCGTTTATTCTGATAAAAAAATGAATTGTCAATGATAGTCCCGGAAAGTTTGGCTTTTTCGTGTTTCGTTGTACTGATTGATAATAGTTTAAATAAAATTTAGTACAGCACTTCTTCATTTAACTGTTTATCATTTTTTTCTATTAGTTTGACATGGGCTATCAAAAATTACGACGAAATAAATATGCAATTTTTGCTCTGTATTTTCTAGTTTTCGTTTACACGTGTTTTTTATACTTTGTATCGTTTGGTTATTCGGCATTCTGGAGTTGTTTTATATATACAGGTCTTGCAGAATAGTGTTCAGAAACATCTTCAATAAATCATCTTCTAGTCATTTATCTAGGAGCTGATTCTAATCAACTGAAAGAAAATAATTCAACATATAATATTTTTTCAAGTAATCAATAACAAAAAAAAATCTCTTTTTAAAACATCACCTGAACATTACACACTCACCACTGTATAATAATGAAGTTTTATTTATCAGGTTAAACATTACGTTAATAGAAAAGTCCATTACGCAATAAGACATTTGGACAAAATGACACATAATAGCATTTAGAGTTTTCTAAAGAAGTAGATGCTTGAAACTGTAAGGACCCATTGGTAGAATAAAGATTTTCAACTGATTCATTTTTATTTTAGAAACGTTCCATTGAAACATTAGCGTAAGCGTTGGCGCAAGATAGCATCCATTCTTATTTAAAGCCATCAATATTATGTGTACTAATTTTTTGGACATTTTGAAAGATCCTATGATCGATACTCTTAAACATTTTCTCAAAGGATGCAGAGATTTAGCACTCATGAGACAAAGTTTTTTCAATGCAAAAAATATGAAGGACTTATTTGAAAATGTTGACATGGATGATATTTTTTCCTTCTTGAGAGAAATAAAATTATACCAAAAATTATAAACGTAAACATGATCAATACCATACAAAGTAATTATTAGAAAACGACCCCAGAGGATTTTGACATATCGTTAAAACGAAATATCTATAAATAAATAAGTAAATAAATTAACAATTACACAAAAATGTAAAAATAAACGTACAATCTACGCGATTTCTAAACTTTTAGACATAACCAAAATGTTTTGACATGCCACTAAAATCAAATTCTTCAACCATATGATCTATACATCAAACCATTTCTGTTTCTTCATCACACTCGCAGCTAAAATTTTCACAGTTTTTATTTTATATTTTGGTTTCTCGTCTGCATGCAATCATTGTGAAAATCATTTTTTTAAATGATGACACTTTCATACCATATAATTAATGTTATCCGTTATACGTTTGATTTTTTCTTCTTCAAACGAAACCTATTTATTGGACTTTTCCCCCTTAAATGATTTTAATCGATACTTGCTATGAGTTCTTTGACAGATTGTTTTTACTACAGTCTCCAATTCTTCATCATCGATAATTTTCGTTCTTCTCTAAAAGAGAGACCAATGAAAACTATTTCTTAATTGAAATCTTCACTTAGAAATTTTTAACGAAAATCTTCATGTTTGCTTTCAAAGTGTAAGCCTCAAAATATAAAATATATATGTACAAACATCGTCACTTGAAAATTAACATTAAAAAAAATAGCGAAATAAAATAAAATAAAATACTAACTGAAAAATTCACCATATCAATTGAAAATAAAATATAAATTTAAAAAAATTATCGTTTAAAAAAACCGTAAAAAATGTTCTTAAATCAAAATTGGAAATTTCAAATTGAACAACCTCAAATTTCGATTAAACTTGAGTTAAAATCGTATTCTTCATTAAATAAGATAAAAAATTCAATTTCCGTATTTTATTTTTCAAAACTAATGAATTATATTCAATTTTCATTCATTTTTAATATACATAAATATATAATCATTTTAAGAAGATTTCCTTTTAAGAAAATCCAATTCAGTGATAGAAAAATATATGAATGAAAGCATTACCAGAAGTTGAAACAAAATAAAGCATAAAATCAGAGAGAGAGAGAGAGAGAGAGAGAGAGAGAGAGAGAGTATATATATATATATATATATATATATATATAAATATATATATATATATATATATATATATATATATATATATATATATATATATATATATATATATATATATATAATACACTTGTAAAACAGAAGCAAATCTTAAGATCCATAATTCTATCACGCATGAGTAAAATGAATGATTAAAGACATTAAAAATTTGAAGAATAATATAATAATTCGTCTTAAACGTTCATTGATTTTTAAGATAAAAACTCAACCTAATTTTCCGTTCA
Source organism: Sepioteuthis lessoniana (assembly GCA_963585895.1). NCBI lineage: Eukaryota > Metazoa > Mollusca > Cephalopoda > Myopsida > Loliginidae > Sepioteuthis > Sepioteuthis lessoniana. The sequence goes on from OY757915.1 coordinate 49,099,058, forward strand.
TTTTCAAGCAATATAGGTTACTTTTTTCTTTTTTGTACTTATGAGAACAAGTATTTTTGTTTACTTCAGCGCAAAAACAATTTATAAGCAACAATTTCACAAATATTTTCATTGAAATTCGATTTATCCCGGAAAATTCTTTGACATGCTAAGAAACTTATAAATATAAATTTGACTCGAAGTTTCACATATGTATAATGCAAATTTCTTTTAATTATTAATTCATCCATTCATAGACTACTTTTTATACAGCTTTTATAATCATATAAATGGAATCAAAAAAATAAAAATGTGAAAAACCGAAGAAAAATAAAGGAGAGCAATAGGCAATTATATAAGTATTTTATATAAGTATAATTAAAAATCCATATATATAAAACGCAATGTATATTCATAGATGAAAAACTTTTTATAAAAGGGTACAGATACCACGCTCTCATCCAAGGCAGAAGCTCCTGTGAAATACATTTTGAGTTTAGGAAGAGCTCAAAGATACACTGATCCCAGATAAACGTGCCAATCATTCCGGAAAGAATCCCGCAATTTTTATGAAAATAAATTATACTTGTTGAATAAATAAATAATTTACAATTAATTATTCATTTTGAATAACATGTATAATAATGATAAATTTACAGTTTATTATACATTACGAATCTTGGTGAACAATTTGCATTCATTTAAAGGCTTATTAAAAAGAATCAAAACAATGAAAAAGGTAAAAGAATAAACAGATGAGTGTCTGTGTCTGTGTGTGTAAAAAATCTCTAGAGAGTTAAATAATTAGTTTGGAGTCAGGCTAATTTTTGAACCGAAGATAAGGTTGATGATGTTATGGGTGTATTTATTCACGGGGACACTTTCTAGAAACTATTTACAAGAAGTAACATATTGGGGAATACCAATACGTCTAAATAATAACATTTAAAAAAAATTAAATTCTATTATTGGGAAGTATAAATATTGGAATAAGCCAAGGACAAAATTATTACTTAAAACCAGCAAATTGGGTTGAAATTGTAAATTTGATGAAATTATCTACTCCTTCCAAATACTTTATTTGTCTTTTTTCCAACGGGTTAAGAAAGCGTCAAATTTAAATTATACATCGACAAACTATTTAAATAAACAAAAATAGTTCAATCAAGGAAATAGTTCAATTAGGTGAAACTAATTCATTGGTCTGTTCACGAATTGGATAAATTATCAGTGGCAACATAGCGTTTTTTTTTTTGTTTGATTTTTTTGTTTTTTTTAACTCCTTGTGTCATATCCATCTTATGCGGATGGGTAGGCTAAACACATACCATTTGACATGTTTCGACAATCTTCGACAAGTCAGCTACCGATGGATTTCAACATTAAATATGATAATGGTGCATTTCGTTTCTTAAGCAAATTTGAAATATGATTTAAACTTGTTAATATTCATTTTGCATGAATTTAAATTACGTTTTAGTAGTTTCTGCTATGAAAAACTGGAGATTACAAATAAAAAATTTGAATTATGAAAAAAAATTAAAATAAGATAATGGAAAAATACGAATAAAAGAAATTCGATGAAAAGTAAATTACCAATATTAAATGATTTATTACTCATTTCTAACTACAACAAAATTAGCAGCTGAAAATAGCGAGAAAAAAATACATTTTTTTTCTCGCTATTTTCAGCTACCAATGTAAAGGGTTAAACCAATGTAAAGGGTCAAACTAATGAACCAATAAAACAGGAATAGGAATAATCAAACTTTAAAGGAAAATACTTTCAAGATGTCGAGATAACGTAACTTATACAAATGTATGATTATATTCTACTTTGCTTACAAATAAGTAATGTCTGAATATCAAAGATTTACGATAGGTAAGAATGCAATATATATATATATATATATATATATATATATATATATATATATATATATATATATATATAAATATATATATATATATATAGATATATATATAGAGATATATAAATATATATATATATATATAAATATATATATATATAAATATATTTATATATATATATATATATATATATATATATATATATATATATATATATATATATATATATATATATATATATATATATATATATATAAATGAATTATATCAGGAAAATGACTAAAGAGAATGCGTGTGGAATTATTCATATATACAACATATCAGAAATTTCATATAATTCTACTGGTGGGCTCAATGTAAGGTCATTAATATATAAATCTATATATTTATACATATATGTGTGTGAATATATATATATATATATATATGTGTGTGTGTGTGTGTGTGTGTGTGTGTGTGTGTGTGTGTGTGTGCGTGCGCTTTATTTTTAATTTTTAAACCTATTTCTATTATTCGGTCGGTGTGCAAAAACTCGTACGATCCAATTTGTAAATAATTCTTTTTACACAAACTGATATCTGGTTTATATATATATATATATATATATATATATATATATATATATATATATATATATATATATATATATATATATATAAAGAGAGAGTAGAGATACTATATTTATACTACATAGACAGTATTGACGTTATAGATATATGCTAAGTTGACGCTATATATATACTATATAAACAATACAGACGTTATATATACATATTATATATAGTATGTATATATAGATACTATTTATATATATTGCATATATATGCATACATGAGTGTATGTATATAATATAGTATAGATACTATATATATGTTGTATATATACACTATATATGTAGTACTGATGATTTATATATATATGTATATATATATATATATATATATATATATATATATATATATATATATATATATATATATATATATAAATAAATAAAAACACTCACATACAGGGCGAATATATCTGCAATATATATATATATATATATATATATATATATATATATATGTATGTATGTATGTGTGTGTGTGTGTGTGTGTGTGTGTGTGTGTGTGTGTGTGTGTGTGTGTGTGTGTGTGTGTGTGTGTGAATTATATTAGGAAAATGACTAGAGACAATGCATGTGGAATTATTCATATATAGAACATATGAGAAATTTCATATAATTCTACAGGAGTGCTCAATGTATGGCTATTAATATATAAATAAAAACTTTCACATACAGACCGAATATATCTGCAATATATATATATATATATATATATATATATATATATATATATATATATATATACATACATATATACATATATATATGTGTGTGTGTGTGTGTGTGTGAGTATGTATGTATATATATATATTATATATATATATCCACATAGATAAATAAAAATGTTTTTATATATGCCTATGAATATGAATATATGGATATATATATATATGTATGTATGTATGTATGTATAAATACATACATACTTACATACATGCTTTATTCTAAATTTTTAAACCTATTTCTATTATTCTCAGATGATCCAATTTGTTGAATAATGTTTTACACAAACTAATATCTGCTCTTTAAACACACACACACACACACACACACACACACACACACACACACACACGCGCACGCACGCGCGTATATATATATATATATAGAGAGAGAGAGACAGACAGACAGACAGAAAGATAGATAGACAGACAGAGACAGAGAGAGTATAGATGGTATATTTATACTATATAGACAATATAGTTGTTATAGATATATGCTAAGTTGACGCTATATATATACTATATAAACAATACAGACGTTATATATACATATTATATATAGTATGTATATATAGATACTATTTATATATATAGCATATATACGCATACATGAGTGTGTGAATATATATGGTATAGATACTATGTATATGTAGTATTTATACTCTATATCCAGTACAGGTGATTTATGCAGGATGTCTCAAAATAGATGAAACCTATTAATATGATCAGCTGAAAAGTGCAAAAGTGGATTTTTGGAACACGTCCTTTGAACCAGAGACATAAAATCAATGTTTTTTCAATTGTTACTATATCAGCTTCCTAGGCATGCAAGCTTTTTTGAATTTCTTGTCTCAGTAATAAATCAATATCATAAAATTAGTTGCGTTTATTCACAGACAAGTGATGTCTCAAAATAAGTCAAGGTATTGTGATCAAAGATTAATAGTTGTCATAGTACACTTTTTTCAAATCTGAAACAAAAAGAACACAAGATTATCACATAGTAAGTGTATTAGCAGTCACATGGGTCCCATGTTTATTGAAGCATCATATATATCAAGAGACGCCGAAAGTTGATAATTATTTTCATTTAAAATAAAGCATATCGAATATATATATATATATTTTTTTTTTTGTTTAGAATTTTGTTAAGAAAATGTTGGATGCTTATTCCAATATTCACAGGATGCATTCATTTTTTTTCTGTTGATGTTGATCCTTTGAAATTAAATTTATGATTTTACACATAAAATGTATAATTAATCATTTATATATATATATATATATATATATATATATATATATATGATTATTTGCACATTTTATGTGTAAAATATGTGGGTATATACTTGGTGTTGTTCCTAAAATTAGAGAAACTTATTGATGGAATTAGTTAAAGACTTAATTATAAAAACAACTTTTTCGTCAACAATCGAAAATTGTTTTTTTTAACTTTTTTTATCTTAAATAAGAGAAAATAATTTCAGTGGCTTACTGTTTTTAAGTCTAACCATTCGGATATATATATATATATATAATATATATATATATATATATATATATATATATATATATATATATATATATATATATATATATATATATATACACAATTACATACATGTATATATATATACATATATATATACATACATACATGTATATATATATATATATACACACAGACATGTATATATATATATATATATATATATATATACACATATATATATATATTTATATATATATATATATTTATATACATATATATATTTATATATATATATACATATGTATATATATATATATATTTATATATATATATATACATATGTATATATACATATATATATACATATATATATACATATATATACAAATATGCATATTTATATATATATATATAATATATATATATATATATATATATATATATATATATATATATATATATACATATATATATTATATACTATATATTCTGACAAGCAACAAATATTATAAACAATTCAAATTTATCGTCGTTTAGAACACGCCGAAATTTTATTTTTTCTTGTGTATTGCATTGGAAACAGATTTTCAAAAACATTTTAAAATATACGGAAAAATACGAAATCAGGATTCAGTCTGATATTAGGCACAAACTGTAAACTGATCTTCACTAAAAAACTGATTTTTGTCATGAAAAATAGCAGAAATGTGGAACGCTTGAATGTTCCAGATTTTCTCTATTTTTCAAGGGTCATCTTCCTTAGAAATATATAATATCTTTTTTCCCCCTGAAAAACAAGTTACTTTGTTTACTTTGTTTACTTTAACGAATGTGTCAAATATTTTTCTTTCTCCCCTCCCCACTTTTGTTTGGCTGAATTATCTTAACAATGTAATAAAAAATGCTCTGTAATTATTTTACTTCAAAAGTCGAAAGAATTTTCAAGCCTTGGAAATATTTTTTTTATTTTTTTTATTTTTTGTTGATCCTTACGATATAAGAAGAACTATAATTAAGAAAAAAAAACCCTAAAATACTGGTCCTAAATACGTAACTTAATAAAAAATTCTTTTCATAACCATAAATTTTGTTCAGACATTCCACTTGGAATGAAAATTTGCTAACTTGAAAAAAGTATTTGCTTAAAGCAAAATTGTGTTTTTATTTATCTATTTTATATATATAGTTTAAACGTCAACGTAGATATCAGTGAAAATTTGAATAAATACAATATTCTAAATTTATGTCTGTCTGTCCAATATAGAAACAAAAATGGAAACATTTTGGAAATGATAAAAATGTAAGACATATTTTTTTCTCTGAGGAATTTAATAAACATATATATAATAGAAATTAGATGAAAAATATAAAACTAATGCTTTCATATACTAAATCTTTCTACTATTGTTCTTTAGAGAGTGTAAATAAATTAAGTAAAAATATTCTACTACAAAAAAAAAAAAGAAGGAATTACATAATTATAATTTCAGAGGACTCGGATTCAGCTATCATGTCAATTTACTCGAGATTTATGAAAACTTGGAGAAGGAATAATCCACCTTGATATAAGAAACGTTAACCCTGGTTAATTCAGTTGACGAATTAATAATGAACCTATTTCCAAACTTCAAATATCATAATCAAAATTATGCACGGTTATTCCAAAAAAGCAATTCTGGCACAAAAAAAGATCCTACACACGATATTGACAACCAGTTCTCATGTTTCCAAATCTGTCGATTCGTTCATAGAAGGATCTGAAATTGTTAATTATCGTTTAGAATTCTTAAATTCATTTGAACCCCAAGTTTACCCCTTCATTATTCCATTCGTCCTGCAGAGGGGTAAGACCTCTCCCTACAAAAGGGGTGCTCCAGGTGTGACACTAAACTAAATCTAATGGTGAGACTCCAGTTCTGGAGATTTGGGAAGTGTGGAGTACCTCTTCATTGTCATTACTCCCTGGTCCACTCTGACTGAGTGATAGTATCTGTTAGAGTCCCATCTATCGATCGAATAAATGCTTAAAAATTATTTTTATTCGATACTACTGTGTGCAAAAGAAACAACTACTCAAAAATATAAATATGAACATATAATGAACGTGATTCCCTAACCTCTAGACATAAAATAACCCTATATGGGTTGACATCCCATTAAAATCAATCATTATCTCAATGTTTCAAAGTAGAAACACCAAATACGTTCATACGTAACAGAGACCACTATTGACTTTGCAACGGTACAACGAGACTTTTGATTTAGAAAAACAAATGTTCCAGGTCGCTGAAGATATTATTTTAAACTGCTTGTGGCAAAAATGTGTTTATCGTTGAAATACTCGTCATACACTTATATCGACAGAAAAGACTATGATTTTCCGTCCGATTGATAAATTTCGATGATAAACATTTAAAGTTGCTACTTTACACTTGGTAGAATCTTACTTTTCCTATTAGTTTCTTTATGTTCAAGGATAGGAAATCCACAAAATCTTTTTGTGTAATACAACGATTTTTGTCTTTACAAAAACACAAACCATTGTGTCTACTGAAGCATTCAGTAGAGTAATAAGGGCAAAAATTATAAACAGCAGACTTAGAATAAATGGATCAACAAAAAAAAAATTATATTAGTTTAATAGTTCAATTATTAATTATGCATTTTCAAAAGAGATTAAAATGATTAAATTTTCTCTCCTCACCCCCAAATAAATCGATTACTTTAAACTAAATATTTTTATGCTCGCTAACATAAGTGTCTCTAATTAATGCATAAAAATAGATGAAATTTAAAAGAAATGTTTACACCCAATCAACTAATTGTTATTTGAACGGGGATAGACACTAGGACTTATGGTGATCCTACGGTGATATAACATTTTTTCATGTACATATTTACACGGCAAATACATCATCCAATACTTTCTTTAAAAGTAGAGACTGAATATGCAGTAGAAAACCAGCTTTTCAAGGAGGCGTTTTTCTAGTGACGTTAGTTCCAATAATAATAATAATAATAATAATAATAATAATAAAACCTGACGAGACTCCAGCGAAAAACCATCAGCTAATGCTGATGTGAAAAACTTGCTAGAAGTTAAATAATAATAATAATAATGGAAACTTTTCTTCATTAGCAAATGAACAATGTAGAGAAATGGAATCACAAAGTCATTGGGGCATCCAAAAGTAAAATAAATTTAAGTTTCATATCTTTTGTTTTATAGGTTTATCCAGTGCAAACTCGATTGAAACTATTTCCAAAGAAATGATTTCGTTTGATTGCCATTACTCCCAGGTCCACTCTGACCCTGTTAGAGTTCTATCTATGAGTTAAATAAAAATATCTAATAATTTTCTATACGTGAAACCATTTAATTGTATGCCAAAAATAACTATTAAATTGAATTATTAGATTTAATTATTAAATTGAATCATTACATAGCAATACGTAGAACCGTTTAACTGTGTACAAACAAATGAGTAGTGTTGAATAGAATTATTAGTGTTAAATAGCAATACTTTAAACCATTTAACTGTATGCAAACAAATGACTATTGAATTAAATTATTAGTATTACATAGCAATGTGCAAACAAATGAGCTCTGGCTCGTTTGAAAATGTTACCAATAGACTATTAGTTTACAAATCATATATATTTAATACATATGTGCATAAACAGGATTTGGCATTAAATAAAATACAAGGGTTGATATGCCGTAAAACCCAACTAACCAAATCTTATTCCAACAAGTTTTGTCCGAAGCACCTCTTATATTTGTCTTTCGATCTGGCGTAGAACTATAGCGTTGTGTTTCTTTTTATGACTTCCATGTCCTCAAATGTCTTAAGATTAGTTTTCAGTTTTAAAAAAAACCAGAAAAAAATCCCACTGAGCTGCTAGGTCAGTGGGTGCTTCACTTGTATAATTATTTCACCAAAGACTTTAAAAAGTATCGAGGCTGTCTTTAATATATTTATATATTTTAATTAAAATGTCAAGGCGTCTTAACTGCAATCTAAACTTCTCGATAACATCACTTTATTATATATTGCTCAGTTGTGGACGCGTTTTCGTTTAAATGTTAAAATTAATTCTTCACAATCCCTATCTTTTAATCACTCGTTATATCACACACACACACACACACACGCACGCGCACACACACACACACACACACACACACACACACACACACACACACACACACACACACACACACACACACACACACACACGAGGGTCATTCAATAAATAAGGGGAATTTTGCAATACAACGATTCACATTTCACCCAGGAAAAAATTGTTGTTTGATTTTTCAGTGTAATCTCCATTCTTTAAAACACATTTTTCCCATCGCAAAACAAGCATAGAAATCTTTGGACTGAATTTTTGTGCTCTTCATTTCATTATCGCTTGAAAACTTTGTTCTACGCAGAAATTCTTTGCGAGGGTCAAACAAGTGCGAATCAAAGGGAGGGCAGATGTGGGAGCTGTTCCCAACCAAACTGACTGATAGTTAGTTTCCCTGCATTATGAGGCCTCTCATTGTTCTGGCGAAACCCAACGACAACTAACCTAAGAAAAGGCAAGGTCATCATGCAGAATTTTATGTGCTGTATCCGCAGAAATTCTCAGTTGTTCAGAAATATCTTCAATTGTAGCTTTTCTGTTGACCAAAATGAGTGCATTAACTGAATTCACCATCTCAGGTGCGCTTGCCATTGTGGGCCTGCCTGATTTGTCTTCATCCTAAATATCATTTCAAGCTTCATTAAACAATTTAACCAAATTGTAAACATTCTTTAATAAGAACTTATTTTAACATAGACATCACACATTCTTCAGTAAATTTCACGTGGTTTGCACTTAGTCACCAAAAATGTTAATGACAGACTTCTGGTCAAGCTTAGAGCACTCTGTTTGATTTATTGACATTTTGAATAGCCTCAAAACGAATATTTTGGGGGAGTTAAAATAATTTTTGCTTTAAACCAATCCCAAACAATGAAGAATTTACATTTATGGAAAAAAAATTCTAAAAGATAAACAAGAGTGAAAAGACAAATATGATTATTTCTTTAGCGTTATTTATTTTCTGATTGTTCTCGACTATTTTTGACCTTAGGTCATCATCAAGAGAAAAGATTTTATGGAAAAAAGTTTTTCTTTTGTGACAAATGTTTTGATTGTCTTTTAATAATTTTTTTCAAAAAGTTTATATGCTACAAGAGAAATGACAAAAAGTGATGAAATTCACTGATGACACAGCATATTCATTTGTTAAATGAAAATTATTTTTATTTTCTGGTCATTTAACTATTGATATACGAGCTCATAAGTGATGTTCTCCCATTCCCCCACCCCGCCTCACATGGCTGAGCAAAAGAAGGGCGATTAGCTCGAACCTACATACAGCAGCTCTATGAGGATACGGGATGTAGCCCTGAGGACCTGCTAGAAGCGATGAACGATTGGGAGGAGTGACGAGAGAGATATCCGTGCTGGCGGCACGATATATATATATATATTTTTATGTATATATATATATATATATATATATATATATATATATATATTAACAGTTTATCTATCAGAGCCAATCAAAATTTAAGAGTTACTTTCATATATTGGATACACATCTGTCGTTCTCTCTAAGAAATACAAAAATTACCTTATTCACCATTTAACAATTGTGGAATTTAGCATAAAATTCTACTTCTACATTACCCAAAAAGTTCAAAATATAATGCCCGTATTACTGTAACATTAGAAATTTCTCATTACATTAGTAATGAGACCAGATTGCGTGACCGATCGGTTTCCCACACATTCTAGTTTTTAAACTGGGAGCTTCCCGGTTTAAAGAGTCTGTCTCAGTGTTTCGCCTAGTTTATTAATTTGTTTTAGGTGACACTGAACTATACTGGAATATGCCTGTGGGTATTTTTATAAGAAGGCATTGACTCCTAGAACAAATATAGAAAATGATAAAACCTGCATTGCCTGCATTGAATCCTGACTTAATGCTGACAAAAATATTTTTATGAAAACATTTTTTTATCTGCATCAAAGTTGTAACGCACAAGTTCGATATCATTTTAAAAATCCGTGTAGAATGTTAAATTCATGTGAATATTATTGATTAAAAAAGGTTTGAAAAGATATATACATAAAACATGTTTTTTTACATTAATCATGTATTCGATTTACAGTCAAGTCAAGATGAAAGCATCGATTCCAATCGTATCACCGATGTTAAGCAACAATGAGACTATTCAATACTTAGGTGGGTGATCATAGGAACTGCATATACTGTAAGCAACCAGAAGCTCGCGTACCAGACTAAGAAAAACTTAGTAAATAATGATGATATATTGGACATACGCTTAAAAAAGTGATTTGATAAATACCATCACTTGGTTAAGATTTTAATTATTATCGATTAATTTTTTTGTACGACATAGTAAATACAAAAATTAATTGCTAATTGAAGTACTAAGGCAGATTATAAGATTTTTAGAGTATTTACATAATCGTAGTGGCTAAATTAAAAAATTTGGGGGCATTATATAAATCGTAGAGTTTTGAGATTTTAAGGAATTTATCAGATTTTTGTTGAATGCAGGTAAATATTTGTGCTATTTTAGCATGTGAAACGTCTATTTAAAATTTATCCCCACGTAAAATTTGAAAAAATAACTTTTTGATTTATCTTTTTTTTTTTTTTTTTCATTTTTGATAATTTGAATCTCCGATGATTAAAAAGTAATTATAATCCGATAACAGGTTTAAAAAAATCAATAATAATTTTTTAAAGCTTAAAGAATGGATTGCTTATCCTGAAAATCCACGAAAAACTGAATTATCACAAATTCAAAGCGATTTTAATAGGCAAATTTATTTTGAAAAACAAAGCTCAAAACAATATTCGAATCGTAATTTTTTTAATCAGCTATTTTCAGAGAAACTGTTTTAAAAATATTAAATTCAATAAAAATAACAATCCTCAACAAATGTCTAAAGAAAGTATTGCGGAGAAAAATTAATTTATAAGCTAAAAGATTTTTTAGTTTGTCGCTCTTACTGAAGAATTAAAAAGAAATGCCCAAGCTGAGGAGAAATCAAAATTGTTGTTTTATTTTTTTAAGCCTCAGTATATCATTTTAAATTTTATTCTTTAACAACTCATTCACTAAAAACTAATTAGTATAATTAGTTCGAATAATTACGTATTAATATTTTAACTGAAGGTTTAAAAAATCAGCGCATCGTAGAAATTAGATTCTATATGAACAATTGTGTGGCCAATTCGGGGTTTCGAATCACGCCAATTCTCAGCCGTAAATTTCATATAATTCTGTTCATTTCACAGTGATAGGTTCATGAATTAATTTTTTGTGTTCCTTGTTTGCTGAATTCAAATAATTCTTATAGATATAAACTGCTAATACTAAAGCTTACGAGGAGTTAAATTATGTAAGCAACATTTTTTTAATTATACAATTATCCAGACCTATAATAAGATAAGAGCCAACTCGTTAAGTTTCTATTGTAACAGATTCCTGTGATGATATTAGTACTTCAATAATGAAGAAAGAATGAATGATTCTGACTTGTATTTCATATCTATATTCGTTATATCGAGAATGAATGATTCTGACTTGTACTTCATATCTATATTCGTTATATCGAGAATAAATGATTCTGACTTGTACTTCATATCTATATTCGTTATATCGAGAATGAATGATTCTGACTTGTACTTCATATCTATATTCGTTATATCATGAATTTGGATGATCACAAAGTGACCTTCAGCATAAATGCAACCCCAGAAAAGAATTAGTCTATTGGAAATTGGACTGGAAATACCTTTATTTATCTATTTTCTATTTTCTATGTTCTAGTATTTTAGATGCTTTACTCAAATAATGATAACAATAATAATAAAAATCGCTGTGGTATGCAGTTTTTGCTAGGTTACAGTTACACACATATAAACAAATACAAAAATAAGAGAATTTTTGTAATATATGTATACATGTGCGCGTGTGTGTATTAAAGTTACATTGTATTTTTATATGTTAATAGATGGTTTACTGAAATTGTCTACTTCATTAAAATATGAGGAAAATAAATGTTTTCAGATAATTTCTAAAAATTTGAATTCTACATTTAAAATTTCGCCGTTCATGTGACTTGAATCCAGGGAGGTTCACCTGAGGCCAGTCCTACAATGTGCACCACATTCTTGTCGACAAATAAGGCACAATATTATGATTACAATATTATATAACCACAATATACCAAGTGGTTCACCCAAAGAAAAACATATTCAAATTACCCCAACCAAACTTGAAAGTTCCTCTCAATCCAAAATAAGTTGTGCCCAACCAACAACGGAACAAAAACGACAAATATCAAACCCCACATCATCTCAATCCAGAGACCCCTCAACATCAAGAACAAAGTCAAAAAAAGAAAATGAGAAAGCAAATATTAAACAATACCATACAAGCAAAAACAACTTAACTCCCAAGGATCAAAACACAATAAAACCAAAACCTTAAATAAATCCGAGAGTGTAGAAAGTATGGCTATCAAAACTGACAACATAATTACAAACCTCAAATTAAAAAAGAATATAGGATAGGTCTGTGAATTGGGGCCATCTACAAAGAATACGCCTGTAAAGCAAGGTTGCCTGCTAATCTTGGTTTCGCGCTCTAAAAATTCATTCAATAACAAAAGTACTTATTTACAAACAATTCACTTAGAAATCATACATTAAAAAAAAGAAGATTTAGTACAAAGTGACCCACAAGGGTTGATATGCCATTAAATAAAATAACTAAACTATTGGTACCCACAAACGAGCTCTTTTTATAAGTTTTTTTAGTGCCGAAAACGATTCTCTTTGCTAAAACAAAGAGTCTCCATGTCATAGTGGCTCACGTGCTGAACTGTGACATTGTAAGTAAGCGAGTTCGAACTTCAGTCATACGTTCACTTTCAGACTATTATCCTTGAGAAAGGTATGAACCTACGAGTTAAATAGTTCCACTACTGTCTTGAAGGATGGCTTTGGTATTAAATAACACACAAAGGTTGATATGCCATTATCAAAGAAAACGAAACAAGCATTCTTTGCTAAGTTCGTAGAGTCAGTTCTGTTCAAATTCCTCGATCTGTCATACAAATTGGTGTAATTGAAAGGTTTTATATTTAAGCTTGATTTAATTGATTAATTGTTTTTAACGGCATACCAACCCATCAAGGGTTATTTTATGCCTAGAGGTTAGGGTTCATTGTATGTTCATATTTTCACTTATTGTTTAGTAGTTTCTTAAGAGGTTGTTTATTTATTTATTCATCTATTTATTGCACACGGTTTTAACAAATACGAATAATTTTTAAATAGATTTATTTGACCCATAGATAGGATTCTAACGGGTACTACCACACTGGGTCAGAGTGGGCCAGGGAATAATGACAATGAAGAGGTACTCTACACTCCTTGATCTCCATAATAAGAGCTTCACCATCAGATGCAGTTTAGTCTCATAACCAGGACACTGTTTGGTTTGTTTTTTTGTTTTTTTGTGGGGGCGAGGGTTCTAACTCCCCAGCAGGGGAAACAGTCAGTATATTCTAAGCCCCGTTGACAGGCGTTTTAATGCTTGAAGTAGATTAATACCCTAATGAATTGTAGGGAATCACCTTGATGTTAACGAATACGATTAATAGTTGTGTAAAACTTAGAAGATTTTCATTCTTATAAAGCATATTGACTATTTCATTATTTAAATGTAATACTGAGAGAAGCATCAAAACCAGATCAAATTGATAAGTAATAGCGCGTGAAATAATCTCTGCCGTAGTTACTTTGTAAAATACAAACTGTTATCAACGTGATGCAATAATTTCTGAGTGTCGGAACCGAGACCAGTAATAAAGTCAAAAGAAAAAAGACGCTGAAAAAGTTACAATTTTGGCAAGAAAAAAGTCTCAATTAATTTGTAGTGGTAGGTTAGGGTCAAGTTTTGTGGAGGAATATGTTTTTAATTCGAGTGAGATGTAAACATTTTTGGTTTAAGATTCGCTTTTTTTCCATGTGACGTTTTTCCTTAGACTTTTTTTTTTTTTTTACCTGTGTTGTGTTTTTTCCCCTAAAATCACATGATGAATTGATAATATTAATTTATTAATCTATCCATCTCGCGTCGTATAATGGAATAAAAAATTCTCTCTGGGCACTTCATTCTTCTGGCCTCACGTAGTTATTCAGTATTGAATAATGCTAATAAAACAATATATAACCGTTGAGAGATGCGTCATATTCTAAACGAGAGCACATAAAAGTTTATACGGTAAATATTTTTTCCCGCAAAAAAAAACCTTCAGTCATCAATAAATCGAAGATAAATAAAGCCTCTAGATAAAAATTAAGACTGAGAATTGATGATGAGATTAAATATTTTAAAATGGTTCGAATTGGAATGTAAACAAATAATCGAAACAATTTCATTTATGTAGATTGTTATTATGGACATTCAAATTGAACATATCGAAGTCAAATTCAATATATACAGAACACAATAAATTTTTAAATCTACTCAAGATTAAGATTCATTAAGAAACCAGCTTTTAAAAAATATATGGGAAATTTATGGAATTTTGTTTTAAAAAGATAGTAATTTGTATAAAACTTGCACAAAGATTCCAAGTAAAATTTTTTCGTGTGTCTGAAAGTCTGTTGAAATGTGACAGGTGTTACCATTAACATCACGTCTTTTGAATCAAAGAAAACGGGCGACTTTTAAAAAGTCAGTAAACATCGCCAATTAGTGCTTGAGGGTACGTTTTTTAGTGTCGGCATTGCTGACATTTGTTAAGATTAACACGAGGCCAGAAGAATGAAGTGCCTGGAGATAATTTTTATGCCATTATACGACGAGAGATGGACTGATTAATAAATCAATATTTATCAATTCATCCTGTGATTTTAAGTAATTTTACTTGGTCATCCAAAAGCAAGAAAAATATTTTCTTTTGATTTCTGCTTAATTCATTCAAAATAATCTAAGTTCTTTCTTTTTTAATTCTTGTTATATGCTTTTTTTTCTTTTACGAGTTAACATTTCGCAAATGCATGATTTTGTTTGAAAATAAAAGCTACCAAAAAGTCAGCTTTTACAAGTTATAAATATTGATTTCTATATATTTATATCAATATCTATCTATCTATCTATCTATCTATCTATCTATCTATATATATATATATATATATATATATATATATATATACATATACACATATATATATATGTGTATATATATATATATATATATATATATATATCGTGTGCGTATATATGTGTGTTTATGCATGAATATATTTATATATTTATGTACACACACACACACACACACACACACACACACACACACACACACACACACACACACACATATATATACATATAGATAGATAGATAGATATAGAGCTATATCTATCTTCCCACCTATATATATATATATATATATAGAATATATATATGTATATATATATATATCGTGTGTGTGTTTAAGTATGAATGTATTTATATATTTATGTATGCATCTATATCTATGTATATGTATATGTATACATATATATACATATGTGTGTGTGTGTGTGTGTGTGTGTGTGTGTGTGTGTGTGTGTGTGTGTGTGTGTGTGTGTGTGAGTATGTGTGTGTGTGTGTGTGTATTTAGTTATATCCAGTGAGTGTCCAGAGACTGTGTTTGGTTATTCATATATATAATATACGAGAAGTTTTATATAATTCTATGGGAGTGCTCGTTGATGATTAGATGTATAATCCTACAGGAGTGCTCGATGTGTGTAAATCTATCAGGATGAATATAAAAAAAGCCCTCACAAACGGAGCTGTTATATCTGTAACGTAAACTATGTATGTATTTGTAATAATAATAATGATATATATATATATATATATATATATATATATATATATATATATATATTTGTACATCTACATATTCATATATATTTATATGCGTTTATGAGTGAGTTTGTGTGTCTGTGTGTCTGTGCGTATTTATATATATCGTTATATTTATTTATATATATACATGTGTAGTTTTATACATTCATATATGTATATTTATGTATTTATATATGTATGTATTTAAGTATAAATGAATTTATACACACTCTCTCTCTCCCCCTCCCTCTTTCTATATATA